>CM055265.1:225179994-225253642 GCA_029237695.1 Conchocele bisecta
ACACACTGGTTATTGTGCGAAACTGGGAGTATTTGTTACACGGAGGGGAATCGACGTGTTCGTAGGTGGACGTTTGTTGCCCCCTGTATCGTTAGAGCCGGAGGCATATAGTGTTTGACTGTGTGTCGTGTGTCCGGCACATTAAGAAGTTCGCCGAGTTTCAAAATTATGTTATAACTTTTATATCCCTTGAAGGATTACTGAAATATTTCAACACAGTATACTTGTGGACAAATGCCACATATCCATGCTGCCCTTAATATGACCTTGACCTTTTGACTATGACAACTTTGAACTTTTACCCGCATTAAGACGTTCGCCGAAGCTTCTCATTTCTGTCATATCGTCTATATCCCTTGATGGATTACTTTAATATTCCAATACATCATACTTCTAGACAAATGCCACACATCAACACTGCCCGTAATATGACCTTGAAAGTCTGACATTCATACATATGCTTGTGAATACTTATCACTTTGGTTAATAAACTTTGCCACAGTTTATCCAATCTGCCGCCAGGTGCATTCGTGTGCCGACAGGCCACGTTTGTTGTTTGGATATATGAACAGCAAAAGCAGCTGATATCAGATACTCATATTATTTTTATCACAATTTATTATTATTCCACCTATTTCGAGGAAATAAAGCGCACGGACCGCGCAAAAGTGTGTAAAATCTTCGACTGCTGGCCTCTTCCGAGTTATTCCGGCCAGTTCCCCGAACACTTCAACTCGGAACAGTCATATTTATTAATCTGACACTGCTGATGTAAACAGTTAGAATCATAGCAGTTAGTTCGAATAAACATGATTAATATAGGTCCCACCAGACTGAAGTGTCACGTCTAATGGGCCGTCCGAGAAACAATGCTCTTACACCCAGTGTAGACCTGACATCCGGAGTGGTATATCGTCTCAGTTAAACGTTCAAGATCCGTGATAATCGTCGCAGTAGCTCAATGTTTATATGTGACCAGTCTTGAAGGCACGTAGCACACGGCATGTCTGTATGTTTTATTGGCTATTTAAATGTACATGTCCACTCAGTAGGCACAAACTATTCTTTATCATGTTTATCATGAATTAAATCAGTGTATAATTGTTTCACTATTCCACAAGGTCTAAAATGTACGAGTGCCCGCTATACAGGAGTGTAGGACAAAATCTCCCCCGGATATAACCCCCCCCCCCCCCCACCCCCCCCCTGATTTGTGACACTGGAGTACAAAATCCCCCCGTCTAAAATCACAGGTATGACATAATCTCCCCCCGCCCCCACATCAAAATTCAAGGTAGGACAAAATCCCCCCGTCCAGAATCAAGTTAAATCATATTCAATACTTTTATTTGCACAATAAACATCAAACATCAAGCACATTTAATGAAGTATTTTCAGTTGCACAATCAAACAAGCACATCTAATGAAGTAGTTTCAGTTGCACAATAAACGTCAAACAAGAATATGTATGTAATGTATCGTTTGTACATTTGTATACTGATGTCGGTCCCAAACCATATATTTTTTTTTTAATTTTGATGGGGTGGGGTGGGAGTTATGTCCTACCTGTGATTTTGGACGGGGGGGATTTTGTCCTACCTGCATTTTAGACGGGGTGGGGGAGTTTGTCCTCCTGTGTCAAAAAATCATGGGGGGGGGGGGGGGATTATGTCCGGGGGGGGATTTTGTCCGTATCCCGCGATACAGATATAATTATCTAGAATATTTAGTTTACTGATAATGACGCACGTTGTTGTATCAGGCTATTTTCACATGCAAATGAGGCATGGTATTTTTAAATTATTTATACTAATTAAACGCGTTGCCTGAACAAATAATAGTTTCGAGAGATTATAAAGTATGATAATTGCACATCAAAAAATAACTGATACCAGTGTGGAAAGTTACGTGTGATATAAAATGCATGCTAATGCCAATCAATACGTGGGTTAATCATGGTAATGGTGAATGTATGTTTATTTTGTCTCAGATGAGGTCTCTGATATAAAGAACATTTTGTGCCTACTGAGTGGGCATGTACCTTTAATCGGGTAGATTGTGACATTTATATAGTATATTATTATACCTAATTGCAATTCCTAGGCGTTGCATTTGGTCAATTTCATATACGTGATAAAAAATAGTCTTACAGAGTCGTCCGCTTCACAACGCAGCGCACAATTCACAACGCAGCGGACAATATTAGAGGGGATTCTGAAATACCGACGTTAATAATGTTCATAATTAATATTATTCGGTATAATAAATTAACTACCGCCCTTTGTTGAGAGGACTATTGTGTATTATTTCCCCTCCACACTATTCCCCTAAATGTAAATACTGTGGCAAACTTTTCCCAGTTATATACACGTCTTAATTAATTATTTGCTGCAATGGGAAATATATTGTTATCCTAAATTAACCACTGGTCAATTAACAGTGTTTGTGTGATGGGCTGTAAAGCCGGTCTTCTCTCAGATGCATGGGGTAGCAATTACAACTGCATGTGAACCCTATTGACCTTTTCATAGTGACCTTAATCTTGGCACACTGCTACGCTAAAGGTAGACCTTAAACCGGGTCAAACCAATTAGGAGCATTATCACAATACCGACTACATCACTGTGGAACCTTGTGCACATAGGCTGGCTCACTGCCAAGCGTATGGTAGACCTTTTTTGTAGGTCATCTATATTTTAGCAACAGTACTCCTCCAGTTGATATGATTTGAGAAAAGCGAAGTTGATAAACATTGCCCAGTCTTGTTGGTAAATGAGCAGTTACCAGACATAATAGCTCCTAGCTTTGTGGCATAATAGGTATATCTAACGACCACTCATTTGACCCGTCTCTACGAGACGATTGAGACAGTGAATAGCTCGCGGTAAAAGTGGGTAAACTGTGTGTTCGTCTTGTTTCTCTACTAACAACTATGATCACACATTGAACCGGCTCTATGAGAAGATTCAAGTGTGGTCACCTAAGATGTAGTATTCCCGTGGGGAGACGAGAATAACATACTGTTATGGGCTGGTGGAAGGGTATGTTCTCTGTATAAAATGGGTTAAAATAACAATCGTACACCATATTTCTTGTATTTTACTACAACATTGTTCAATTGGGCATGGGTCTCACTTATAAATATGAAAACATTATAGTGTTAATGCTTAATCTCATTAAGGCATGAACTGACTGACTGATTCTAGCCAGCGGCATTACAAAAAGATATAGAAGGACACTATTATATTATGTAGCCAGTCAATCTCTTGTGACCTGTCTTGTGTACTATAATGTCTAAATTGTCATGCTAATATGAATATTGTTTGTAGGCACATTATAGTGCATTACCATTATCTTGGGAGGGAATATTTGACAAGACACTTTCTTGCCTGATTCACCATAACCTTTAATTCAATTAAAGGTTAACCTTAATATAAAAGGTAACCACTTTAAAGGTAGACCTTACGCAAGGTCACCATTAAAGGTACCTAAATCACCGAGATGTATAAGGCTGAGATTTCCCGATCCAAGGAGAGTGCCAGTTTTTGGGTTTTGGGTTTTAAGAGCACTCTGTTTTGGCTCCTTTGAATAATAAAATTAAATAACCTACTTTAGTTTCGGAATTACTGTGATCTAAATTCAAGGACGGAATTATTAACTTTTAAGCAAATTGGAACTGTTAATTATTTTTACTGGGGTGTTTGTCAGGGAAGGCCGTCGAGCCAACTCCCTGACGGGGGGGGGGTGGGGGAGGGGGGGGGGGGGGGTGTGGAAGTAGGAGCTTGTGTTTCTGAACTACTTCATGCGTGACTTGGATTTGTATATTTACTTTATTAACCACATTAAAAATATGTACTCCTGAACGAACGCCTTCTCTACAATTTGAGTTTCCAATTGGTACTACAAAGAATTGTAACATTCTTTCATCTGACGTTGCGACAGACAATTATTATCACATTAAGGTGGATAAATCAGCAACTGACGTCACTCGTTTTCTAGTTGACCGAAAGGTCTGGTGGCAGCGAAACAGTTCAATCCTGACAAAAGGGGACCATCAGCCGACCAATTCAGTCCAACAAGGGCTGAGTTACGGAGGGTAAAAGTATTACGCTACAATACTTTGATTTAAAGACTGCACTGGCTCGATGACTTTGCATGTCGGGTAACATTACCCTAAACAAGGGCAGTATTTATGAACATGGCCTACACTCTTCACAATACGGCCGATGGCGTAGGGTAACTGACAAAGCGAAACGAATGATCTATATATTAAAACGTAATAAGTCTCAACATGTCCACATAGTTTCACATTATCTCGACATGTAGTGATATTTAAGTCGACATACTTGCGACGGATAAATTATGTCAACATCTCGATATCGATTAATCTCGATGTCAAATATATTACCACCTATGTATCGTGTCATCAGTATCTGCACTGTGGACATGGTGGATTGTTTGATCTTTATTCACAAAATTCTGAGTCGATTCAAGTTACTTAGGTAGGCGTGACAGTGTTAAAATACAAGCATCACAATCATCATGATCATTAGAGCGGCATGATATTCCATGCAATACACATATGCCCGAGGTTGGATTACAAGAGGTCACACGAGGTCATACACGTGATGCAGCGACTAGTAAGCCCTGATCAGTTTGCACAGTAAAATACTCATTACTCTAGCTGGACATAAATACAGAAGGACAATGGTAATTGGCGGGTAATTGAATAAATACTAGTACTTGGCATGTAGATTAAAGGTACATGCCCACTCAGTAGGCATAAACTGTTCTTTATAGGAATTAAATAAGTGTATAACTATTCCAACAGTTCTAAAAAATAAGAATGCCCTATATACAGATATAATCGTAAAGTAATATGTATTTTACTGATAGTGACGCGCGGTGGTATCAGGTTATTTTCCTATGCAAATGGGGCATGATATTTTTTAATTATTTATACTAATTAAATTCGTTACCCGAACATAATTATATTTGCGACAGATTATAAAGTATGATATTGAATATCAAAAAATAAATACAGAGAATAAATAGTAGTGTCCGTTAACATTTTAGGAAAAACACGGTTATCGCCTTTGATATCAGTGTGGACATTTTCGGCTGATATAAAATGTATAATAATGTCAATCCATACGTGGGGTAATGGTGAATGAATGTTTATTTTGCCAGAAAATGTCTCATATGATGTCTGATATAAAGAGCATTTTTGTGCCTACTGAGTGGGCATGTACCTTTAAAATCAAACAATATTTAGTTCACATTATCACAATAAAACAACGCCGTTGACGTATAGCAAGGTGTGTGATGATACCGAGATAGTATATCATGAAATATAGTAAAGTATATCAATGTAAATAATGATTTTTATTGTGAAAATGAAATTATATGGGAATTTAACATGGGGATAAAATATATTTGAAAGTGCTAAAGTGGTGGGACAAAACAAAATTAGATAAAATGACGTAGGTTTTATTACCAGATTACTGACGCAATGGGGCGGCCGGAAAACTTCGAAAAACTCTTAGATTTGTGAGTATTGGAGTATTTTTTTTCAGGCGCAATATAAGTGCGCCCCTTAGTGCAATTACTGGATTTGTGACAGCAATTGATATATTTTAATACAAAAATGAATACAGAATCGTTTGTTTTACGCCCCCGTCCTCCCCGGTCGGTCATGTTAGAGTCGGGAGGTATATATTGTTTGGACTGTGTGTCCATCCGTGCGTCCGGTTAAGCAGTTTGCATGAGTTTCTCCATTCTGCCACCGTGCTGGGTAGGGGGGAGGGGTGATTGTGACGAGTGGAGGGCCAGACATCAAAGGTTACAAGGTCGTGCCGATCTGACCTTTGATACACGCCGACGCGATGTCAACAGAGACATTTACGATCAATTACTCAACACATATGTATCCATTTCGTGACACCATCACGCACGGAATAAAATGGAACTTTATTTAGTAAGATTTGGCTCTGGAATTATCTTTCGCACATAATTATTCCATAACTTTATGACATCGAAATTTAAAAAATATGGATGTGCAGAAACCCCGAAAAAAAAGGTAAGGCAAAAACCGGCGATGCGATGCAGTAACCAATAAGATATATCGAAATATGTTCGCTCCCCCACACAATAGACATGTATTGGTAGCACATAAGAATATTCTCCTAAGACGACGATTATCATGTTTTTGTCAAACTATGTTGTTGTTTTTTGTCAAGATTTATTGGTGTTTGTCCACATTTGTTCTACTTCTTAATAAAAGCATGTTTCAGCAGCACATGAGACTCAACTCCTAAGACTATTTGTACGTGTCCTGTTAGGGACATTTTACAATCTCGCGATCTCGAGCATAGGTTGATCGCGAGATTACGAAGCTACCTGCGCTTTATAATTCGGGTTACACCAAACTATATTTCCAAAAGCGGAAGGCGAGATGGCGAAAATGCGAGACGATTCTCATATCTTTAGGAGACGATTCGCATGTTTTCGTAGGACGGAAACATTACGAAACGACAGCTCTAGACGAATCATAATGCTGATTGTATAATTTTGGATTGCGGATGGCAGACGTACCTTTGCCCAAACTGTAGATCCCGATGAGCGCTCATCGGGATCTACGCCATTCATTTGCAATTTGCATTTGAGATACATGCCACATGACCCTGGTGAATTCATTTGGTATGTATGTCAAATGTAATCCTATTGTATTGCGCGTAACCAACTCGGAAACACCGAGTTGAATTATCACCAAAAATGAAATGTTGCGTGTGAAGACGTGGTAAACTTAGGTTCATAAACAGGGTCTCTATGATTTTGCGAAACGAAATTCACGACTGTGTATTGAATTTCCGAATAGTTAAAGCATGATCTGAGAGTTAAACATCAGATACCGTCAATCTCGTGTTATGAACGCTTCAATTAACAAACACGCACGAATACGGATACTATCGATTTATAACAAGGTGGAACATAATGCATGTTATTGACCAGTGATCTAGCGTAGGAATATGTCGAATGCGCATGATTTACACGACTTATTTATTGAAAATATATTTATTGTAAGATCCATTTTTCCAGTAGAGCCACATAAGATACTGCTACTACAACTTGTATATATACATGTATCACTATTGAACATGGAAAGCGAGACTATACTGGTGTAGGGAGTCTGTAAAATACGAGAGTTGTCCTATCCCGCCTCCAGCCTTCGTAACCCTGGGGAACGATTAAAATGTCAAACTTAGTCTAGCTTTATCACCGTGACCATAGCATGGTGTCTACCACGATATATGTACGATCCGACAAAATGGGGTATTTGGGGATTCATGTGTAGACCGAGACCAGACAGTGCCACCGGCCAGTCTATCTATACACATCACCAGCTTGAATGTTCGCAATTCCATCAGCCAGTTAGCCAGCCCGGTTTTATCAGATCGGTCACATACGGGGTATACGGATAAGAACTTGGACAATACTGCAGTTGGAACAGTTTGCAGATTTTGATTCTCTTGCGTGTTAGATCAATCATACGGCTGTGTAGATCCTGATCACACTGCGCGGCTGGTTTGAAAGCTGACAATGCGACTATACACATGACGTATATGCGCAGTCTGATCAGAACCTACCATGTTTATTAATCAGTGAAACACGAACCATGCATTGACCCTACCTCCAGCAAGCAGTATATATCCCTGTCAATAGGTCAGGATGTAGGTGCGTGATGGCTAATCAGGAGAGACAGGTCGCTAATTGATAGTTGACATACAAATGCCCATTTAGGTTATTATTTAAAATTAGTTGATGTAAACAAAATACATGTATTTCCACGAAATGTACGACTTTTATCAATTATCAATCACGCCTACCATGTGTACTTTACGGTGCATACAGGTGCTCAAGTGCCGCGGATATTACATGTCTGTTACGTGAATAGGAGTACGCAAAATACGAATACACGTATCTTATAACATTGTCATGATCATGATGCTTGTCTAATGCTGCTTACACCGGCGTCATTGTATAGTGCCAACAGACTACGCTACACACTTATAGTTATATATCTATATTATAATGCTGTGTAGACATGTAGACTGGTGGCAAACGACGGGGCGCATCTTATCAGCATATGACCATAATTCAGACTTCGAAACACCATATTCACAACCCACGATCAAAGAGCAGGCAAGCAATGACTACCGTCTTATCGGGACAAGCCCTACAGAGTTGTCTTGCAGCAAGCGTAGATAAAACTTGGCGCCAAAAATAATAACTGAAACACGTTATCCCGGGAATTACCAGTAAACTTTGAAGGCTTTGCGCAACGCTAATCTACGATGCGCACGAAGAAACCTGTTTACACGTGTTTGCAATGTGTTGGTATCTACTAGAAAACTATACAATCACTCGGGAAAACTTTCAGAGCTTCACAAACCACCTGTAAAGATACCCTTTATTATACAAAAAAGTGCGCGAAATGTGCATAAACTTGGCAATTTCCGTGCCACTCGTGCCAGTGAATGTCAATACATAGCTACAGTACATACCAATGGAATATACACACTGGTCTATAGCACGAACCAATGCGAATGATGAGTAGAATCTAACTTGTAAACCTGTTTTTAGCGTAAAATTCCATTCAGCCAACATAACTGACACACGTTATTCGCAAAGGGAGATAATTATACATGACCTGCAAACATATCTCTATCACGTTATCCCGAACATAATTGAAATCAGTTACACCCCTGACTGTTAGATATGACACAAATAGCATTTATTTATTATTACATGGTACACTTTTTATCAGTGTTTTGCAATATTGGAAAAGACGGAAATCAAGAATGAATTTTGTACATGTGCACAATTGATTTAAATATTTAACTATTAATTTCCGTAACAAATGTATTTTGGCATACTTTGAGGGCAATAATAAATTTCTTTCGAATACGGATCTTTAACAATGCTATAAACATATTAAACGTTCCTGAATTAGCAAGTATTGACAAAGTAAGGATAAACCGTTGTGTACGAATTGACCGGGATGAACTGTTTTTGGACGTAAATTAATGATGCGAACATCACAGGAGCCTGGTTCCATACGTTTTCTACGTAGGATTTTAATCGGTGAGGCGCTTAGAAAATCTCACAGGATTTTGAGAAGTGATTCTTTTTATATTAAAACAGACCAGTAGGCATTGTTTCCTAACACACATTGCTAATTTATGTGGAAAACTGCTGTCCGAATGTACCCCCGTCAGGCTTTTTTGCATGCAGGTACCTTCGGACAGACATATTTATTGAATTATACGCAAACAGAAATTGGCAAAAACTGAAAAGCATAATATTTTGCAAAATAAATCAATAATCAACCACAAAATGCACAAGGATACGATGATCTATCAAAAACGGGTCTAATTCACGTACATATATCGGGCGGCTCTCGTGCCAGGCAGCTGTGCGATGTGTTGACAGAATGTTGAAAATGGCGCCATGTAACAACAATGTGACGTAAGCGTGAATTTAACCAATCGTATGTCAGTTTACATCAGACATATATGATGACAACTATCTTGCTTAGAACAACTATCATTAGGTTTTATTAATTGAGTAGACCAATGACATTCGTTCCAGAAGACGTTTATTTATTATAACAAAATAAGTATTGTCCGAAAGTAACCCCTTGTCCGATGGTACCCTACTCTACCAACAATATAACCGGCGTCAATAAATAAAACAACAGCACAAACGTATCCGTGTTCCAATCCAAAAGTTTATCCCATCTATTTAATACAAAGTGACTAGAAAGTCAGCGGTATTGGTGATGTGTTTTTTTGGTGCGCAAATATAAATCAGCGGGTTATTGCGAGACAAACAGTGAAACATTGACCTTGACAATTTCTTGGACAAACAAAAATGTCGTCACTGCCGTTCCGAATATCAAGAACAAATTACTAGACACCACCATGCTCACAATATATTTATTTTCATATAAAATCAAATTATAATGTGTGGTCTACGGCATAATATGGCAAAACTTAGCACCAATTTAGCGTTTTGTTTACCTTTTTCGTCGGTATCAAATTACGTTTTCCTATTCTATTAACATTATTTCGACGCGATCCTATAGTCGCCATGACAATTTCTGAGATCAACACAACTTTTCATAATGTCTTTCAATTTCAAGCTGCAAGGACACTGTGAATTGCATATTAACCATAATAACATGGTGAACATATTGATAATAATTTTAAAAGAAAAGCTTATTTTAATTTTCGAAACCTGATAAAAAAAAAAAATCAAAATTTATTTTGGAATTAGATTTCTATTACTGCAAACGTTCTGCTCTGGCTGTTGATTTCTATTGGCCCGAATCAAATTTTGTGAAGATAATATTTATTCCGGTGATAGCCATTACTTTCAAATAAAACGGTTTACTTGTGTCACAGAGTGAGAAAGATAAATAACGGCCCGGAATCGAATTAGGGACCTCATGTTTACCGTACCATGCCCATGGCTCTCCCGAGCAAGCTAACCAGGCACAGATCATACACACTTCATCCCCATAGTCAGTTGCGTACTGTGACATTCTTCTCCGCCAAATTGAAATTCGTCCTCGAATTCCATGTTTAATTTTGTCTCCGAATTCCATATGTTTGGGTACAATTTTGGGAGTATTTATCAGTCACGGTCCTTCGTTTGGCAACAATTGTCACTGTACAGACATATTTCCACCCTGAATTCCATATTTGTGGAACATTTCTTCATCAGTCATGACTCCACGTTGGGAGTAGTTGCGGCAAGTAACTGTAGAATACTTATGCAATTATTGTCCGTACCCAGAGTTACGGTGCTCCATAGCTTTTTCCTGCAGAGTACCGAATCGGATCTCATTCGCGCTTTAGCTGTTAAATGTGACATATTTTTCTGTACTTATTACACAGAAATGAATGTAAGTATAATACTGACATTTCTTTCAATTGAAAAATACAGAAAATATGTCGCAATTAACAGTTGAAGTGCAAATCAGATGTGATTTGGTACTTTGCAGGGGAAACCTACGGAGAGCACCATAACTCTCGGTACGGACGATACGGGAGTATTATGCAGAGTTACTTCCCACAACTACGTTGGGCGCTAAATGTCACAGGGTGAGAAAGATGCGCACCAGCCCGGAATCGAACCGGGGATCTCTGGTTTACTACACCATCGCTCTACCTACTGAGCAAACCGGGTACAAATACACACGTATTCACCATAGTGATCACTATTCAACCAAAAATTCACAAGCTAGAAGTTATGCCAAATTATTACAGTCAATGTCACAGGTTATGCTCTTGGCGACATTAGCGGACACAAATGTGTCCATTAATTTGATCAAATAAACAACGGAATCTGACAGATAACACTACGACGGCGCATGGAAAAATCATTATTCTGGTACTTGGAATCAAAATAGTGGATATTAAGATCAATATGTGAGGCGCTGACAGAACCTTTAACATTTTTTATCACGATAGCAGCTACAGGGATTGTTGGACGCATTTATTTAGAGAAACAAGAGTTTACAACCCGCATTGGATCATACACTAAGTGACATTTTGTTATAACATACACCAACATAGAGGAATAAATTTGCGACAATGTTGGATTCTGGATTTTGTGGACAGGTGACAGAAATCGGAGCTGGATAAGAACCGACAGACCTGATTCTGAATATGCGTGCTTGATCTGTGGTTATTCTTCCAGATCATGTCATGCATGTTTTAATTTCACGTCATGTCAAAGCAGCACTATTCAACATAATGAATAACTTTAATATTCTACACCAGAATTAAAGTTCATTCATCGTCTGATGTGTAACTGATGAATTAAGGTAAGTTACTTGTATATGACAACTTTTGCCTCACTAATTGTTATGCCCCACAATGATAGTGGAGGGGGCATTTAGTGTCACCCTTGTCCGTTCTTCCGTCCGTCACCAACCTAGTAACTCGTAAAATTGTTAAACCGTAATAGCTACAGACCTGAAACTTGGTACATGTATGTTTGATTCGACCCCATGGTCATGGATTATCTCCCCCTTTTCAAGTTAGAATTTTCCAATTTTGGCTTGTAGCTCGTAAAACTTTTAAACCCTAATAGCTACACACCTGAAACTTGGTGTGTAGCTAGCTTCCTTATGATGAGTAGATTTGCAAAGTTTATTTTGATTCGACCCCCGAGTCATGGATTATCTCCCCCTTATTGACTTAGAATTTTCCAATTTTGGCTTGTAGCTCGTAAAACTTTTAAACCCTAATAGCTATACACCTGAAACTTGGTGTGCTTCCTTCTGATGAGTAGATTTGCAAAGTTTATTTTGATTCGACCCCCGAGTCACGGATTATCTCCCCCTTTTTTACCTAGAATTTGAAAATTTTGCCTTGTATTACATTTTTGTAATAGCTACAGCACTGAAATTTGATATGTAGCTTTCTTATGATGAGTAGATGCGGAAAGCTTATTTCGATTTTTGATTCGAACCCCGTGTCATGGATTATCTCTCCCTTTTGGACACTGGAATTTTGCATTGTTTACTATCAAAGCGATATGTGGGATATCTGTGTTCTATGAACACATTTTCTAGTTTAGTTATCTCCCTTTGTTTGTTCGCGCACTGATTTGTCCGGAGCATATCGTGAACACCCTTTGCAATATTTTTATGAAACTTAACACATGCATATGTCTCACGGGACAGTGCGGAGATATCGTTAAAGGTACATTCCCACTCAGTAGGCACAAAATGTTCTTTATGTCAGAGACATCCAGGGCTCCAGATAAGGAATTAGTAATTGAGTATTTAGCACTTGATCATTCGGCCATCGCACCAGGACTAGTATAGCACTCGATCAGTCGGCCATCGCACCAGAACTAGTTTAGAACTTGATCAGTCGGCCATCGCAACAGGACTAGTATAGCACTTGATCCGTCGGCCAACACACCAGGACTAGTATAGCACTTGATCAGTCGGCCATCGCACCAGGACTAGTTTAGAACTTGATCAGTCGGCCATCGCACCAGGACTAGTTTAGCCCTTGATCAGTCGGCCATCCCACCAGGAATAGTTTAGCCCTTGGTCAGTCGGCCATCCCACCGGGACTAGTTTAGCCCTTAATCAGTCGGCCATCGCACCAGGATTAGTATAGCACTCGATCAGTCGGCCATCGCACCAGGACTAGTTTAGAACTTGATCAGTCGGCCATCGCACCAGGACTAGTTTAGAACTTGATCAGTCAACCATCGCACCAGGAATAGTTTAGCCCTTGATCAGTCGGCCATCGCACCAGGACTAGTATAGCACTCGATCAGTCCCCCTTTTTTACTTAGAATTTTCAAATTTTGGCTTGTAGCTCGTAAAACCTTTAAACCCTAATAGCTACACACCTGAAACTTGGTGTGTAGCTAGCTTCCTTCTGATGAGTAGATTTGCAAAGTTTATTTTGATTCGACCCCCGAGTCATGGATTGTCTCCCCCTTTTTTACTTAGAATTTGAAAATGTTGCCTTGTAACTCGTAACATTTTTGTAATAGCTACAGCACTGAAATTTGATATGTAGCTTCCTTATGATGAGTAGATGCGGAAAGTTTATTTCGATTTTTGATTCGAACCCCGTGTCATGGATTATCTCTCCCTTTTAGACACTGGAATTTTGCCTTGTTTACTATCAAAGCGATATGTGGGATATCCGTGTTCTATGAACATATTTTCTAGTTTGGTTATCTCCCTTTGTTTGTTCGCGCACTGATTTGTCCGGAGCATATCGCGAACACCCTTTGCAATATTTTTATGAAACTTAACACATGCATAGATCTCACGGGACAGTGCGGAGCTAGCGTTAAAGGTACATGCCCACTCAGTAGGCACAAAATGTTCTTTATGTCAGAGACATCCAGGGCTCCAGATAAGGAATTATTAATTGAGTATTTAGCACTTGACCAGTCGGCCATCGCACCAGGACTAGTACAGCACTCGATCAGTCGGCCATCGCACCAGGACTAGTTTAGAACTTGATCAGTCGGCCATCGCACCAGGACTAGTTTAGCCCTTGATCAGTCGGCCATCGCACCAGGAATAGTTTAGCCCTTGATCAGTCGGTCATCCCACCGGGACTAATTTAGCCCTTGATCAGTCGGCCATCGCACCAGGACTAGCATAGCACTTGATCAGTCGGCCATCGCACCAGGACTAGTTTAGAACTTGATCAGTCGGCCATCGCACCAGGACTAGTATAGCACTTGATCAGTCGGCCATCGCACCAGGACTAGTTTAGAACTTGATCAGTCAGTCATCACACCAGGACTAGTTTAGCCCTGGATCAGTCGGCCATCCCACCAGGAATAGTTTAGCCCTTGATCAGTCGGCCATCGCACCAGGATTAGTATAGCACTCGATCAGTCGGCCATCGCACCAGGACTAGTTTAGAACTTGATGAGTCGGCCATCGCACCAGGACTAGTTTAGAACTTGATCAGTCAACCATCGCACCAGAAATATTTTAGCCCCTGATCAGTCAGCCATCGCACCAGGACTAGTATAGCACTCGATCAGTCGGCCATCGCGCCATGACTAGTTTAGAACTTGATCAGTCGGCCATCGCACCACGACTAGTTTAGAACTTAACTTGATCAGTCGGCCATCGCACCAAGACTAGTATAGCACTTGTTCAGTCGGCCATTGCACCAGGACTAGTTTAGCACTTGATCAGTCGGCTACGTCATCCTGCGTTACAGACATAATTGGTGGTTGGGGGGGGGGGGGGGGTGTAGTGTAGTCATAGACAAAAACTGGTGGTGGTGGTGATACACATTGTTCCCACTGTGGGATATAGACCAGAACTGTTAGGACGCCAAATGTAGATGACTGGTGTGTGTGGGGGATCATTTGTGTGTGTCCCCGGCGGTGGTGCGGGTTACAATGATGAATTACTGATGAATTACTGTATTGAACACACATGTATAAGATGTACTGTGATACCGTAATTCACAATCCTCCGTTTTAAATTGATTCTGTATCGTAAAACTGAAAATGTATTCATTTTGAAAAACTTAAAATTATGGCAGATAATCGAAATGAAAACCGGATGCATCGGTATATTTTAACTGCACGATGACCCCACTGTATATTCATACCATATCCGTACGGATATATCGTATATACGAACGGATATCGTATGTTTGTATAATATTCGTTTAGTACGTTTTTAGAAATGTAAACAAACTATACTATACTATGCTATGCTATGCTATGCTATGCTATGCTATGCTATGCTATACTATACTACTATACTATTCTATATATACTATACTATACTATACTATACTATACTACACTATACGTTGATACGGTACAATCGTACGATATGCTCATTAAATATACCAATACTATACGATTACGATATGCATACGATATTAGTACGTACAAATAGGTAAGGAGCAGAAAAGCTCTACTGTATACATCTTGTATCATTGTTAACGACTCGTTTTATGCTATTTTACATTTCACATTTATTAGAATGTATATCTTTGGTACATAATGAATTGAAGGAAAACCAATGGAATGTCAGATTTAGCCGTTCATTTTCCACAAATAAAACGGACTATTTTTGTCGCGCATTAATGGTGTGTAAACCCGAATCACACCTGTCTGTTTTTTTGTGTAGACCCGAATCACATCTGTCTGGAGTTTTTCATTCTCAACTACGGCGTGTACAAATTTGCATAAAACAACACGATAACCACAGGTGTTTGAAGAGTGAATCCGGATATGGAATTACCACCCTTATCGCATCGCCGTATTTCGCCGATATATATTTCGAAAATCAGTCATATTTTCCTTAAATGATGTCGAAAATTGATAAAAATATACTGTTACCACTCATTTGAACCGTGTCGTCTAGATGGTTCACTCATTTGAATCGTCGCGTCCGCATGTTTCGAATGAGTGGTAATAGTGTACACTTTCACTTAGAATAATTGAGCCCGGATATGGAATTACCACCCTTACATGTATCGCATCACCGTATATCGCCGATATTGATTTCGAAAATCAGTCATATTTTCCTTAAATCATGTCGAAAATTTATAAAAATATACTGTTGCCACTCATTTGAACCGTGTCGTTTAGATTGTTCACTCATTTGAATCGTCGCGTCGGCACGTTTCGAATGAGTGGTAATAGCGTACACTTTCACTGACAGTAATTGAGCCCGGATATGGAATTACCACCCTTATCGCATCACCGTATATCGCCGATATAGATTTCGAAAATCAGTCATATTTTCCTTAATTGATGTCGAAAATTGATAAAAATATACTGTTGCCACTCATTTGAATCGTGTCGTCTAGATGGTTCACTCATTTGAATCATCGCGTCGGCATGATTCGAATGAGTGGTAATAGCGTACACTTTCACTTACAATAATTGAGCCCGGATATGGAATTACCACCCTTATTGCATCGCCGTATTTCGCAGATATTTATTTCGAAAATCAGTCATATTTTCCTTAAATCATGTCGAAAATGTATAAAAATATACTGTTACAACTCATTTGAACCGTGTCGTTTAGATGGTTCACTCATTTGAATCGTCGCGTCGGCATGATTCGAATGAGTGGTAATAGCGTACACTTTCACTTACAATAATTCAGCCCGGATATGGAATTACCACCCCTATCGAATCGCCGTATTTCGCCGATATTGATTTCGAAAATCAGTCATATTTTCCTTAAATGATGTTCAAAATTGATAAAGAAATCAGAGCTCATGCGGAATTGAATATACGATGATCTTTGTTGGGATAGGCTTGTTGTCATCTTTTGTAGGGACCTTTGTCACATCGTGGCAGATTATCTTACGCTTAACAATCGTGCTGATCCGTCTGTTCATGTTACCGTAACAGTGCAAAGTGGTGCCATTTATTAAAACGTTTCGTTGCTGCACTTACTATGGACTGTACTGGCAATAGTAATTTGCATCTTACTATGCATCTATTTATCTCTGCTGCAAACACCGACTGAACAAATGTTTTGCTGATGATATGTGTATCACACAAGTGGAACAATATTACATTCCTCTAGTTAAGTACATGTTATTACTTATGAATATGTGTATGTAATGCATAAAAAACAAATGCTAAGCCTTACTGGATTCTTCCTGTTTCTATACAGCTCCTTTCCCTCTCCACATACAAAATATGTCGAGTGTTATACAGTTTCCCATAACACCATTTACTACAATTACTCTATTTGAAATATTTAAAAGAGAACATACTAAAACACTATTTACCACCCATTTCATTTGGGCTCGCAGCTCAGTACTTTCAGTACTATGATTTATGAAAGGGCCGTTCTAGTCGGAGGCGTATAAATAATAGAAAGCAAATACACACACATTCCAGATTTACAACAAAACTACATTGCACATTTCGTTTTCATATTAATTATTCCCGACGAGAGGATATACTGCCGGTATTTTTATCGGGACATGTAACAGTTATACAACCATGTATATTACATCTCCACATTTTCCCGACATTGACATATACATATTGCAGGCTTATGATTTTTTTTTTATTTCAAATGGTAAATCCATTATCAAAACTTCAATCCCACACAAATATAAAAAATACACAGTAATGAATAATTTTGCTCTGACTGTTCTGTTGGCCACTTTCGATTTTAGCAACTATACATTCCATAATGGCATTTTCTAAATAAATACGCATGCTGTCGGGCGGGCAGCAGTCACGATAATAACAAATAATGATTATTATATTAAGGCATCTGCATAGTACAGGTGATAAATGCGAACATACAATTTGAAGACACTTACAAAAAGGAATCAGTACTGGCAGTAAATTCATAGACAGAGTCGAGACGGGTAGCCCGCACAATAACTACACGCCTAACAATATCTTCCCTCGGTGTGTAGGAGTGGGGGTCTACACATATTGGCTACACAGGAAAACGTTCCTCCCGCTTTCTGACATGTAAATTTAATTCCAAGAGTCAGGAATGGACAGTAGATTTTTAATTTGCTTAAAAATCCCCGGGGTGTTCGCAGGGGCGGCGGAAGTGTGGGGGTTACCCTGCCCGCCCCCCCCCCCACCAATAATTGTATTGGGGGGCCTAGCCCCCTCAATAATTATGTAATGAAGAACATTTTCTCATCCTCAAACTTACCGAGAATGCAGAAAATAGAGTTTCACGCCTCTTAGATTTCAAACATTTCCGGGGGCGCATGACCACGGACCCGCTAGCAATAATGTGCCCTTTGTGCACTCAAGACTGGGCCCTGAGAATCCAGGAAATGATATTTCAAAAATTCCCGGGGGAGCATGCCTCCCGACACCCTAGCAACAGCGGGCGCTTTAGGCCCGATGTTGCTGGGCCACTAGAATATAGGGAATTGGGTTTCACACCTTTTAGATTTCAAGAATTTACAGGGGAGCATGACAACACATGTATATGAACCTATTATGGCGATGGTGGCAAATTACGAAGCCGCAGGTCGGCTAATAATATACTTAACATCGATAGTGGTGCGTTTGTTTTGTTCACTACATGTACATATCATAGTTTTATTCTGTTCAATGTTTGATAGTATACCTATTAACACTTGTAGATACATTTAGATAATACAGTTTACAGCAAGCACAGTCAATGAGTTTATGAACACTAATTTCTACTGTAGGCTGTTGAGTTGCATTGTACAAAGGTCGCCGTTTCAATAACGTCATTTTTCTCGATGACGTTACGTTTTTTCCGTCCGTGATTCCCATGTTGCTGCAAACAGTGAGATAAAACAAAAACTATGAAGCATAATTGCATTTTCTTTTCAGAATATTGGTTTTGAAAGGTGTCCTCATCAGAAAATGTAAAAAAGTGAAAATCGAAAATGTTGTCATTAAGGCTGGTTTTCCCAGAGCGCGGCCCATATATCAACAAACAACATCTGTTGCTGGATGCATAATTATTTGAACAGAACACAACATTTGATTTCAGAAATTTAATTGTAATTATTGTTTTTTATTAATTACACATTTCACATCATAAAGTGTGAATCGAAAGAAGAATAAGCCGAAAATTCCAAAACATGAATGCTTTCTCACGCCCAAGTCTCCCCTTATATAGTATGATAGTATGAAAAAAGATGTATTGCTCAGCAGGAATGTGGTTGATAAGTAAATAGGCATATTTTTGTCTTAAAAAATAGAGCTTGGATTTAAACAGATATTAGTCCAAATATAGTTCACCTCTTTGTCATAATGACCTTACAAGATGTCATGTTCTCATATGGAACTGTTAATAAAATGATAAACATCAATTCCATCAATTTCAGGCAGTTACAACATTTTAGCCTAAATTCCTGCTATGAGTTAACAATAGATATCGAGGTCAACGCCTATTATTGCTAACTAAGACAATGACACCATAAGCTAAAAATATCTTAGACAACATAGTCGGATGTAGCAACCATTTAGCAGACAGTTATTTAGCAAAATGTTATGTTGATCGACTGGTCCAACTTAAGCTGAACTTCCTGCTAAGAGTTAAAAATAGATCTCGAGGTCAACGCCTATTGTTGCTAAACAAGACAATGGACCCATAATCTAAAAAATAACTCAGGCAGCAAAAAATCTGGATAACTGTCTGCTAAATGGTTGCAGCAACCATTTAGCAGACAGTTATCCAGATTTTGTGTTAACTGAGCTAAGGTCATTGTCATAGATTAAGTGTCTGGCTGCAACTTAATGTGAAACAGATGTGTATGCACTTCCTCAGCAACCAGTGTAGATCAAGAATGGAGTGTCAGTCCAATTTCATAACATTATGTAGTGGGTAAACGGATGACCTTACAGCTAAGCAAAAACATTCAAGTGAAACAATATGCATTGCTGAAATATTTGCGATAGACTTGAATGTTGTGTTTATTTTTATTCTGAGACTACAAGACCTATCAATTAACAGTTAAAGGTGCATGCCCACTCAATAGGTTATATTATAGGGAGACAGATAGTTTTCTATAATCTGTAGATATTACATTTTCTTGCAAATAAACATGCAGTCCCCACGTATTGATTGGCATTATTATGCATTTTATATCGGGCGCAACTGATATCAGTGGCGATAAATAAACATGACTTAAAATACGTAAAGAGTACTATCGGGGACACACGCCTCCCAACGCGGTGTGATGTTCGGGAGCCAGAGAGCATAAATACATGTTCCTACGTTGTACACAGAATATGCTTTTGGTTTGGATAATGTATCGAAACAGTTATCAGAAAGTAACTTTATCTCTGCTTTCCAATCCGTAGAGGGTCGCCATCTTGGAGTATTTCAAAATGGACACCCAATCCAAAATAGGTTGTATACTATCATTGTTCACTGTTGTGATATAGAACTTATTTCTCAATGCAATTCTTCTTTGTATATACACATATTGAGTTATAAAGCCAGCAATGAGTATTGCTAAGTGATGACTTATATACTTAGTATGTCAGAATCGCCGCCCAGATAAGGATATTTTGCTACATTTGTAAAGAATCCAGTGTTTCTCTTCCTTATGGCGGTGTGTTAGATGTTACTTCTGAACGTACAGTTGCAACTTGTCACTGGTCATAAAAATCGCATTTATCCGCTAAAAACCAAGCGAGTAGTGACTTAATTCCTTTCAGAGATGCATATTACCACTGACTAGCGCTTTGCTGCTGATAAGATACAAAACACACGTGCTAGAAAAGCG
This sequence comes from Conchocele bisecta, assembly GCA_029237695.1. Classification (NCBI taxonomy): domain Eukaryota; kingdom Metazoa; phylum Mollusca; class Bivalvia; order Lucinida; family Thyasiridae; genus Conchocele; species Conchocele bisecta. The sequence continues at coordinate 225,200,799 of CM055265.1, forward strand.
TAAAATCTGTATTACAAGCTATGGTCAGCATTGCACATTTCTATATAATAAACATAAACACTGTAATGCCTTTACACACTAAGTACGTGCACGATTATAAAAACATAACCGAATTTAAAGACATATAGATGACGTAGTCGATGACGTGTCAAGTCATTGTAAGACACGTGGCTACTAAGTTCGAGCGCATCAGCGGGACATATGAATGCTATATTTAGGTTTTCAATAACACAATATTTTTACAGTCTTGTTTCAGGTTACGCATATGGACATACTTATATGTTCAGAAGACCGATACAAATCTACTGTGAAATTACCATCGCTCGCATTTCATCCACATCTGAGACACACGGCCATTAAATGATGGAACATACAAAGTATTTATATTTGACTACCAAACAAACACTATTATTATTAGTATTATTATTAGTAGTAGTATTACTAAATAATAAATATATATAACTTTAAAGAATTCATTGACCGCCACATCAACAAGTTTGTTTTATTTAGTGCACATTCACTGGTGTTTGTAACCGATAAGTAGCGTAAACAACACAATGTAGAGTATACTAGACAATGGAACACGCATGTCAAGTTGCGAGTGGTGGAGTCGGTAACCGACAGGTGACGTAAACAGCAAAGTGTAAAGTATGCTAGACAATGGGACATACATGTCAAGTCGAGAGTGGTGTGGTTAGTAACCGACAAGTAACGTAAACAACAACATGTAGAGTATACTAGCCAATGGGACACACATCACATGTCACGTTGAGAGTGGTGGAGTTGCTAACCGACAAATAACGTAAATAACAAAGTGCCCAGTCAGCACACCTATAACGGGCCGTTGGCAGCACTAGGTGGGCATAGCGGCATAGAGGCCCACTGACGGCCCACCAGTGGACCGCCATCTATGCGAATTCCATAAATATAATATAAGAGTGTATATTTTGTTTCTCTTTCAATCAACATTTAATGACACAGTTATTGTTTGAAATCGATTGTCTTGCTTATAATATATATTGTTATATCTTTTTATTTTATACAGCGGCCCGCTAGTGGGCCACTATCATTCATGGGTTATCTTCCTAATTGTGTAGAATGATCGATTACCTACCTTGGAAAGAATATATTATATTATTTCTGTGTTGTGTGTGTTTATTTTTAATACGATACCAAATTAAATTTAGATGTTAAGAAAGCAGTTCCAGTTAACAAATAATTACTGATTTTGATTGTTATCTACGATGAAAATTATCGTGTGATTTTAAAAACGCGCATGCGCAGAACTTGAAAATTCGCTGTAGATTTCAACTCTAGAAAGGCAATGTAAACAATAAAACACAAATTACAGACACAATATGGGAAATTCTAAAGATTTGGTAAGATCTGTTGTGAATTGCTGTTTCTAATACGTATACACTGATTGCAATATGAAAATATGAGTCTGGCAAATAATGTAGTCCCAGATCAGATTCAGTAGATATGTAGGATGATTTTCCTCAACACTAGTCAAAATCGCTATATGACTCATTTTAAATCATACTACATCCACTCTTTGTACAAGTAAAGCAATAAGGCCCTAAACTACATAATTTGTACCGGATTTCTATCAATAAATTCAACGGGAGATAACTAGCTACGATCCCCCATTGTCGTCGTTTACCTCGGATTGCAGGTCATTGCCGTGATATGTGCCTGCCTCATCTGTCGGGAGTTGAAGAAGATGTACGAGATAGTGTAGACGACTGCCGGGCCTACACGTACATGTATGGATATCACATATCAACAACATATATCAACATGTATGGATGTCACGTATCAACATGTCCGGTCTTCAAACAGTCTTGCCGTCTCACTAGCGCATATCGTCATCAGAATTTCCAACGATGTATCTCCAGACTATTCGCCACATATGACACAAGTCATGTGATTTTATACCTTCTCTTGACATCTCTTTAATTTCATGAAATACGTTTATAAAATTCACAATCTTTTCCGTAAATGGTGTCAAAAGTTTTCAGAGTAAATGCGAATTTACACTGAAAATATTGTCCACTTTTTAATTTTATTTATGAGCAAGAGAGCCATGATAGCCCTAATTCGCTCACTTGACTCCATGAACACCAGAGGAGAATGTGACATTGAGTTCATATGTGTTTTAAAAACATTGTGCTATTTATTATGAAGTTTGGCCAGTATCAGCCATGAATTTCCTGAGAAAAAGACGTTCAAAATTGCATCATTCCGATGGATTGTGCCATATGTAACATTAGTTGCATCAAATGAACATTTTGGTTGAACTGGCCACTCTTGGATTAGCGACAACCTCCATTTTAACAAATCTGAAAAGGCTTCACCCATGGACCATAACTGAAGTTTGGCCACCATGTGCCAAGCGATTTGTCCGATTTCGACAAATAAAATCACCAGAGCGATCGCCTCGCTGACACCTTCGATTTGATATATGACATGACCATATTCGGTCAAAAATAAAATTTGACCTCAATTTGACCCCACTGGTCACGCCCATTTTTGACCCCGAGGTCACCATTTTAACAACTTTGAAAGAGCATTGTATATCGATCATTCTTACCAAGTTTAGTCGAAATCCTGCTGGCGGTTCATGAGAAAAAGATTGTTTAATAATGTGTGCTACTTTTAGACGGCTGCCATTTTGGATTTCAGGCCAACTTAATTTCAACAACTTTGGAAAGGCTTCACCTAAGCACCTAAGTTTCACTTACGTGACATTCAACTCGGTGGTAGTATAATAATATGATATATGTGTATGGTGTTTCACTTCACCAATCTATGGCTGTGACTGTCTGCTGAACGCGATGTAGCAATCACACACTGTTCTATACAGATCTGTACCCGGAGCTGCTACACACACTGCGTCAGACAGACGTACGAACACTCGGACGACCTGGTACTCTGCACTGACTGGGGTCTGCCCTCAACGAGTGGACCAAAACATCCAATGTGGCTCGCTGGAGCGATCTCAAGAGGCAACAAAATGAAATGAGCCTCCAATTACAAATACGCAAAGACAGACATACAGGATGCACAACGAACTAAAACGGGAATCGAACAACGGCAAATCACAGCTGAAATAAAATTGTGTAGGTACATACCAAAATCCTCTGTGTCACTGGTGAATACAGTACTATCCTTCTGCTACCAGAAAATATGTGTCCCAACAACACATTGCGAGACATCGCTTATAAACGCACCAGCGAAATCACGCACGGAATAATAAATATGCCTACCCCTCGTTCGACATCTCAGCATAAATGTTACAAAACCATGGCTTTTGCCATTTCACCCGTGGGTTATACTTGGCATAAATATATGTTCCCACGCCATAAATTCAACCAAACTAGTGCACAGCCCTCGCGGAATAAATACCATCCAACATGGTATATCCCACACTACCATAAATCTGCACACTATAGACCCAGATCTCATAATGCGAAATGGACTCGACTGCTCTCGACATGCGAAGGTCGCTATTTGGCCCCGCCAAACCCGTCCATATCGGTACCACGGGCTGTACACTCAAATGAGAGTGTAGCACATACTAAACTGAAATATCGTGGTCATTTACGGAAATATCACGACACAAAGCATCACCAGTATGGGATCTGATATATCCGTGTTGGCCAGTACCTACGGGGCGCCATGCAGGACAGGTTAATTATGTGTACACAATTGAGTTTCGTAACACTAAAAATCACAAAATTCAATTCTGTGTCACAAAATTCAATTCTGTGTCACAAAATGGTGGAGTACACTTGCAGGTTTAAATATTCCAATGCGAAAATATAACCCAATATATCAATATTATACTTCTTTATGGACAGTTATTTTGGTTATATTATGATTACAAATGAGTGGTCAAACCATATAAGCATATATACTTTGAAGGAGAAATAAGAAAAATATTCAGAATTTTCCCTCAATTATGTAAACAGGGTCAAACATAAAGTAGCCGGGACATAGCTAGACCTGAGAGCATGCCCATATATAGAGAATACCAGGCTAGTGTATTTTGATATCAAGTTTATCAGGCAAGGCTAGGAAACGCGTAGGAATTCCGAGGCTTGCCGAGGAATTCCTACCGTTTCCGAGCCGAGCCTGATAAACTTGATATTAAAATACACTAGCCTGGTATTCTATTTATCAGGTAACGTTTTATGCTCGAAAATGACATTAGATGACGTCGTATTCTAACAGTAGATATAACCTTGTGAAACAAATGGTATTGGATCTGTGTCTACTAGTTGTGAAGTTACGTGTTCGCAAATATGTGTCTACATGCATTATTTACAGTATACACCATCTTAGTATCCATGGTATCTACACAAATACTACAAATGGTTTCCTCAAATGGCCCAATACACACATTCTGTTTATAAACACAGACAACAGTCAGAACACAGGTCACAGTGCGTGTATTATTGATTTAACTGGGGCAGATGTACCTTGCGATACACAATAAATGAGGTCAATACTCGCGGGAAATCTACATGTACATGAATTATGTGTACAATTATAACGCAAATGAGTTTAAATACGAATGGGTTTGTCAACGTTTGACTGTTTGGAGATCTTTGAAGCAAAATGGCAGAATGAGAAATGAATCATCGGCAAAATGAGAAATAAATCATCGACATTGAATGTGTAGATCGGCGACCGTGACCCATTTCTCCAGTGCAGTTTCTGACCAATGGTAGTCCTTCTTAAATGCGTGTGCAGAATTGACAGAATTGAATTTTGTGACACAGAATAGAATTTTGTTACACAGAATTGAATTTTGTGACACAGAATTGAATTTTGTTACACAGAATTGAATTTTGTGGCACAAAAGTGAATTTTTGTGACACAGAATTGAATTTTGTGACACAGAATTGAATTTTGCGGCACAAAAATGAATTTTGTTGACAAAATTGAGCCATGTCCCACTTGGTACGGGGCGCCAAGTGGGACATGGCTCAATTTTGTCAACAAAATTAATTTTTGTGCCACAAAATTCAATTCTGTGTCACAAAATTCACTTTTGTGCCACAGAATTCAATTCTGTGCCACAGAATTCAATTCTGTGTCACAAAATTCAATTCTGTGTCACAAAATTCACTTTTGTGCCACAAAATTCAATTCTGTGTCACAAAATTCAATTCTGTGCCACAGAATTCAATTCTGTGTCACAAAATTCAATTCTGTCAATTCTGCACACGCATGTAAGAATGACTACCATTGGTCAGAAACTGCACTGGAGAAATGGGTCACGGTCGCCGATCTACACTCTACACTATCTCCAAACAGTCAAACGTTGACAAACCCATTCGTATTTAAACTCATTTGCGTTATAATTGTACACATAATTCATGTACATGTAGATCTCCCGCGAGTACTGACGTCATTTACAGTGTATCGCAAGGTACATCTGCCCCAGTTAAATCAATAATACACGCGCTGTGGCCTGTGTTCTGACTGCTGTCTGTCTTTATAAACGAAGTGTGTATTGGGCCATTTGAGGAAACCATTTGTAGTATTTGTGTAGATACCATGGATACTAAGATGGTGTATACTGTAAATAATGCATGTAGACACATATTTGCGAACACGTAACTTCGCAACTAGTAGACACAGATCCAATACCATTTGTTTCACAAGGTTAGATCTACTGTTAGAATACGACGTCATCTAATGTCATTTTCGAGCATAAAACGTTACCTGATAAATATAATACCAGGCTAGTGTATTTTAATATCAAGTTTATCAGGCTCGGCTCGGAAACGGTAGGAATTCCTCGGCAAGCCTCGGAATTCCTACGCGTTTCCTAGCCTTGCCTGATAAACTTGATATCAAAATACACTAGCCTGGTATTCTCTATATATGGGCATGCTCTCAGGTCTAGCTATGTCCCGGCTACTTTATGTTTGACCCTGTTTACATATAATTGAGGGAAAATTCTGAATATTTTTCTTATTTCTCCTTCAAAATATATATGCTTATATGGTGTGACCACTCATTTGTAATCATTAATATAACCAAAATAACTGTCCATAAAGAAGTATAATATTGATATATTGGGTTATATTTTCGCATTGAAATATTTAAACCTGCAAGTGTACTCCACCATCTAGTAAAATGGACTAAGACCGATCTCAACCAATCAACGTAGAGATGACATAGACTATCCTACGCAAACTAATTTTTGTGGACAAAAATGAATTCTGTCCCACAAAACTGAACTTTCTTCACAAAACTCAATTCTGTCTTACAAAATTGAATCCTTTATAACAAAAATGAATTTTGTATGCGAAATGTATGCAGAATTGAATTTTGTGACACAGAATTGAATTTTGTGACACAGAATTGACAGAATTGAATTTTGTGACACAGAATTGAATTTTGTGATTTTAGTGTTACAAAACTCAATTTTGTACACATAATTAACCTGTCCTGCATGGCACCCCGTACTTGGCGCCCCGTAGTACCAGGCTATGCTGAAACACTAAGTAAACCCGTAGCATACATAACAGGGCAGACCATGGTATGGTCTGCGCTATATACTGGCTTCACCTACAGAAGGTCCCTTATCTGGTGAACAACTGACACGCGACAAACTCGGTCGCTCACGGATAGTGGACGTCTGTAATACCAAAATGGGTCTTTTCACTATCGAATCCAGCACACGCAGTCAAAGAATCCTCTACCACACACATGCATAGTCTGTGGCAAATATGGCGTGACATCAGTAAAACATTGCTAAAAAATGGACGTGTATTTAAATCCGCAAAAAGGACACGCATACACGTATTTCCACCAATACAACATAAGCCCCGTTATTACACGCACATTGTACATGGCAAATTTACATGCTAAATCACAGGTATGTAAAAATCACAGGTGTGTGAAATCACAAGTATATATATTTGTTTATTAAAGTCTCATCAATGTACACACATAAGATAATACAACATAGACACAGTAAAATAGTACATCGCCATTCTATAAGAATTACAAGAGACTACACTCACTATAAAACATGTGTTTTGCCACATAAAACATGAATATGAATACATGGGTAATATGTACATACAGTTATCTAACGTGTTCGTGCCACGAGCATCTGGACGCACATGCACAAACTACATGCAACCTACTGCGTGTATCATGACTATGACGTACCCGTACACTAAAACACATGATAAACATAGACACAATCATTCATGAATATAGTACAATATCTACACTATAAGACATGGTTAAATGATTAAGACCTAACGTACGGTATATTGATCATCTATAAAGAAAACCACACCTTCTTTTTAAAATATTGAAACAAGTTTTGGCACATTCTTTCATGATATCACTATTAGCAAATAAGATTACAAACTTATCGATATCACACAAGTTCAAGAAATCCGGAACAATGTTGCAATCTTTATCAAACAATACAATTCTAAGATCACTGTACAAATCACATTTTAAAAGCACATGCTTTTCCGTTTCCACAGTATTAGCATTGCAAAATATACACAGCCTTTCATCCGGGGCAATATTTTCGTATCGTCCGGTTTCCAGTCTAATGGGAGCAACCCCACAGCGAAACTTGGCAAAAGCTGATCTGTGCTTAAATGGAATCAAGAGCTTGCAATAAGCTTCTGTTTCGAAGTTATTTTTGAACTTACAATAAGACCTGAGTTTATTACCCCCTTGACCCCCGTATGCTGCTATTACTGTTATACGGTCATGCCATTCAACAACGTATTTGTGCATCATTGTCGTAACTAGATCTCCTAAAAGTGCCGTTTTAGCAATAAATGTATCAACATTTAAGTATTGATTAAGTTGCAAATTATTAAAATGTTTGATAACAGTATAACACCAATTTTGACACTGCCTGCTATTAACGCTATGACACCAATTAAAAATTCTCTTATTAATTCTGTTTACACTCATATTTACACAACGACTCCAGAGGTTGGCAATACATTTCCACTGTCGGATGATAGCTGGTAACCATGCAATATCACCGGAGACAGCAGCACTGGGTGTATACTTTCCCACGCCCATATAAAACGCATAGCTCTATACTGTACAGCATCGATACATGAGAATGATCTATATCCCCATACAGCTGCCCATAGCTATAACAGGCCATACTATTGAATCATACAGTTTAGTGAAAACATCATACGGCATACCGCCAATGTACTTAGACTTTGCAATGATAAGACCGAGGGCTCTGCCTGCACTCTGTGCAACCATTTTGGCAGTAACATTATAGTCAAGATATTCATCTAGTACAAGTCCAAGATATGTATATTTATCAACAGTGTTTAAACTTGTATCACCACATAAAAAAGTATGTGCGCTTCTCGATGCGGATTTTGGTCTAAAATGTACAATGTTACTTTTATTACTATTAACACACATATAATTGGCTTTGCTCCAGTCATACAACAAATCCAGCATACATTGTAAGTCACGTTCATTATCTGTAATTAAGACAATATCATCAGCATATAATAAAATGGCTACAAGTTCATCTCCTACACGGACAACTTTTCCCAGAGCAGCCATTTTCAGTGCAAGATCATTAATATAAAGATTGAATAATAAAGGTGATAGACTACATCCTTGTCTCAATCCAGTAGTGACATTGAAACTATCAGTTTTAAAACCATTCACACGCACACAAGACGATACAGAACTGTACAATGATGTTACAGCTCCAAATAGTTTGCCACTGACACCTATTTCAGCTAGTCTATTCCACAACATATTTCTATTTACAGTGTCATATGCCTTTTTAAAATCTATGAATGCGCAGAATGTTGACAGCTTACGCTTCTTACGCACATCAATAATGTTTGTTAATGAGGCCACGTGATCAATGGTGCTTCGACGTTTTCTGAAACCATTCTGCTCATCACATATTTTATCATTGGCCTCCGCCCATCGCGATAGTCTTTCATTTAAAATAAAACAATACAACTTATACATGCAACAAGTTAACGATATGCCACGATAAGATAATGGGTCCCTAGGATCTGTGGTACTTGATTTGGGAATTGGGTTAATGATACTGTGACCTCAAACAGTGGGCATTTTACCTTTGGCTGGCTAAAACAAACATTAAATAGTATATGTAAGAACATTATACTGGTGTCATTACATAAGACTTCAGAAGGGATCTGATCATCACCACACGCTTTACCTCGCTTTGCATGATCTACAGCTTGTTTTACTTCTAACAGTGTAATATTATCATTGAACATAGGTTCAGATGTGTCGTTGATCAGATCATTCACATAAATTGACATATCAGCAAATTGCCCCGCGTTTAGAAGATGACTAAAATCAAGTTTCCACTTGTCCAACACCACAGTAACTTCATTACCAATGCCTCCATTATCAAGTACCACCTCCATCGGTATACCTTTAGATTTACCATGACCAATGCCAATTTTACCAATGGTCTTCCAAAATTCAGACTGGCTACCTGTTGCCTCGTTTGCTAACTGGTTCTGAAAACTAAACCATTGTAACCTTTTGGCTCTTTGAACCAACCGGTCAAAATGTTTTCGAACCATTCCAAGTATGTGGAATCACAGGTATGTGAAATCAATATTACGCACAATACAATACAGTACCACACATCACAAATATACAATTATAAATCCGGAATATACAAGAATGCACGTGTCACGCGACAATCAGACAGCACATATGTGTGCAGTCTGATCTGAGTCTACACTGATTGCAATAACATGAATAAGTGTGGAAATATGAATCTGGCAAATATTGCAGTCCTGGATTGCAGTCTATGTACGTAGATACATAGGGTGGTCCGGATCAACACTCGCCAAAAACACTAGTACATGTATAATTCCCTTTCACAACAATTCCCCCTACGTTCACCCTTGTTACAAGCATTCCGGTCCTACATTATACAATTCGGACCGGATTTCTATAAATAAATGCAAAGGGAGATAACTAGCTACAATCCCACATTATGCATACATGTACGTTTCTTATTGCAGTTCATATGACCAATGCAAGTAAATTAAAGTTACACATGTATTCCATCGTCGTACTTCCATCACCAGTACAGGTATGTCACTTTAGGCGAACATACATGATTTCACAGCGGTATTGACAAATAAATTGCGGCAAATAGACGACAGAATCAATAGATGCATGGTGTCAATGCTAAGACATTTTGTATATCCTAAACTCATAATTAGGAGATATTAACTCCTAATTAGGAGATACTTATTATCTCCTAATTAGGATTTATTATCACCTAATTAGGAGTTAGTATCTCCTAATTAGGACTTAATATCTGTGTCAATGCCCAATTTTCTTTTATCTCCTAATTATGAGATACTAACTCCTATTTAGGTAATAGTAAGTCCTAATTAGGAGATGTTAAGTCCTAATTAGGAGATATTAAGTCATAATTATGAGACTGTAAGTCCTAATTTGCACCAGGACGCTTCCATATGATAGCGCCGACCATGACTACACGATAAAAGACATTGCAAGTGCGGTACTATTGTTCATTAATAGCAATGTCTGTGCGAGAGTTGTCGCAGTATAAAGGTGCGGAACCGGCTCTAATGAGCAGAAACATGATCTTCTGCTGTAGCACTACAGTAACTGTCTGTTTCACGAAACCTGCCCAAATGTTACGGCTATATAAATAATGCAAAAACAATATATTTTCGATAATATTAAATCATATCAAAATTTAAGAATGAGCTTACATTTTATTTCGTGAAATTTGGTCCAGTATTTTATTTAAACAATTATATAAACAATTTCTACATGTTAAATCCCTATAGACATATTCATTCTGTGAAGATGTCTATGTGGATTTAATATGGGGAAATTTTCCTAATTTCAGAAATTGTGGACCGATTTTCAAATGTAACTTTCGTTTTCTTAGTTACATCATTTCGAAGCTATCTAGCTAGATTTAAGAATCAATTTCCTTTTTTTTCGTTTTTCGACTCCTCCTTCAGGTTCTCCACCTCTTTTTTCCCCGTGTTAAGTTCCCACAGAGAACTCATTTTTTCGCAATGAAACCAATATTTGACAAAATTTCACGAAATGAAAAGAAGGCCTATTCTTAAATTTTGATAAATTTAATATTATCGAAAACAATATTGTTTTTGCATTGTTAATATGGCCGCATAATTTGGGCAGGTTTCGTGAAACAGACAGTAGGCTGAGAAGTGTTTGGCGTGTTTGCAGCATTCTGCGTTGAATATTGCATCTCAAAATCGTATTAGTGGTATATTTACATTCCTGTGTATGTACATGTAAGTCTGTGCATACCGTTTCCCCTTTGTGATATATATATTCACGTATTTGGCCAACTTGTTATATATTTTAATACATGTACATGTAATCCGTCCTTCTATTTCTTCCACGCTTGTTGATTGTAATGTACATGTCTTGCGTATGCTCCTCCTGTTCGGTGTACAGTGGAACCTCCCTAAAACGGACACACTGAGGATCTACCAGGGCGGCGAACCTCCCTAAAACGGACACACTGGGGACCTACCAATGTGTCTGCTTTATAGACGTTGCACTGTACCATCATTTGTATGTTCATCTTTTGATTTCCCCAATTGTCGGCTAGGCTCACAGAAATAGTAGGTAGTTATTACGGACTTCGTTTCCCATTGAAACCACAGGTTCTTGTGGTACGGTTCATATGTCGGTGTTTTATGGAGTATATCGGTATCTCTGGTGGTTTGGGTGTATCTTTACCAACATACAAACTACGTCACGTCCCGCGAGTCACACGTATACGTACGAATTTAAAAGGTGAGAAACGGAATGTTTTAAACAATGATTTTGTAACCGAAACAATAAAACACATCCTTACATAGATGTGTAAACCTCTTTACATCCCGACGCTCATTGGCTGACATCTAATAATAGCGTGACGGGGGATGTCGTAGTGGATTTTGACATACAGTCAAATTGACCGCCACGCGTGTATCCCAGCTTTTACAGCTCGTTGGAAAATCTCGCAATCGTATGACTTTTAATGTCTTAAATTTAGGAACAGATCAATGCAGTTCACGTATTCTATCGGCATCAGCCAATTGTTATATCTCTCCAGAATCGATAGAGCCCGAATTTGGAGTTTGAAAATTGATGATGTAATCGATCTGAAAGCAATGCATGTTGGAAGTTTTATTGGCCAAATATTGAAAAAGGTTTATTGAAAGAAGTCCACCAAAGTCTACCCAATATCCACCCAAATATCCATATGACACCAACATTCTGACCACCTGTGATTGAAACGTATGCAACGGAAGCCGTCAATATGTTTTCATATTGGTCAGTGCCGGAATTACATTTCACCTCGCAAAATAGTTCCTTCTAAATCACCACTAAACTATATGATAATCAAATAGTGATAATATAGTCTTATACCTTGTACATGTATGCAGGTGTAACCATTTCTAGGTTGGTATGTATAGTGAGGGACGGCAGTTAAATAAATTCCCACATCTGGCTAACTTTTCCAAATTTGGAACAATTGACATCCAGATAATACCTTTCAAGAAGTTTGATGGAATCAATCTGAATTTACATGGTATCGCATATTTATAGCAGAAAAACAAGATCACCGTCAGCCACGCCATGTTATTGGCATATCTTAACAATCGGTGATGCTATGTGCAAACATTTGATATTGATTTTATAGTTTTTGAGATCACTGAGTATGTTGGTGAAGTTTGTGAAATGATTTTGGGTCAAATTCACGTTCTGTATGCCAAGGTCAATGTCAAATGACTCTGCAATGTAAACATATTCTTATTCCAGTAATCGTTGTACCACTCTGTTTCTTTCCTTGTCAATTATTAGAGCTGATTGTTTCAATGGATGAAGTACTTGACTTGTTTGGAGGGGTGTGGACGGGATCAAGGTCGTATATTTTGTGGTCAATGTCACGGCAACTTAGCCTCCGCAAAGACCATAATTACTACATAAATTTGTTGATTATGTTTGTTATTATAAGTATAAGTGGACAGAAGAAAATGTATTTATTGAGTGGTGTTTATCGGGGTGTTATTTAAGTTACGTCATTTAGGCTGGGTTAATGTGGTCGAATCCCATATTTCACATGTACATGTACGGATGGGGAAAACCTCAAAATCAGAACTAAATATTTACGAAAATAATTTTTATAGTCAGCATTGAAATTAGAATAATCTGATCTGGTGTCAGGTCCTCACCACACCAGAGTCACGTAGCCACACTCCGTAAAGTTAAATAGGCTTAGTATTAATGCTACTACTTGTATAATGGGCATAACCGGATACAACTCTCAAGAAAGTCAAGCCCTTCACATGCTCTCAACCAGCTGCCTGTCAGAAAAATTAATGTATGCAAGTTATGCAATTAACATGTGCTCGTTGTGAACAATACACCAGGAAGAAACTCAGATGCTATCTACAAATAATTAAGTCCTAAGACTTACACAATGGATAACATGCTAGATCACATCTGCAGCTTTTTCTGAACGTGTGCTATCAACAGATAACATCCTAGTAAATATACATGTAGTCATTGTTAACAGTCCTACCCTGACACCTGCATAGCTTTGCACACTATAGCTAATCAATTGTCTTTGTTTTCGCTACAAACTGGAGAATACGCTGTTGTGTGTTGTACATGGAGAACAAATACAGCACATGGAGAAAACATACAACACCATATTGTCTAACTGGTAAGGTCTTACAACAATATTATTGAAAATAAAAAGTCAACAAAATGTTCAAAGTACTTGCGGAATATGTGCTCTGAATATTTTATCAACTTTTGACGCCAAGTACGGAAAATATCGTACATTTTGTAAACGAATTTCATGAAATTACGCAGATGTCCGAAGGTATATTCATACGGTATACATAATTATTGTTGTTTGTTGTATTGCTGTACACTGGGTGAGATACCAACTGAGGACCTGTAATGTCGGTAAATGAAGTTTTTATTACTGAAGATAGTACACTATATTAATTTACAAATGCTGATAACATTTAATATTATCGAAACAAATATTGTTTTGTCATTGCTCATGTAGCCGTAAATTTTGAGCCGGTTTCGTGAAACAGACCGTAGTTGCAGGCAGATATGTCTTTTTTTTAATAAATCGGGCAATTTTTCAATAGCTTTTTAGCTCTCTCATTAGTGACGATTCTACTGTACCACTCGACCATGCAGTCTTAAACAATAATAGAATAGTGATTTCTACTCAGTACTGCAAGTGTAAAAGAGGGTGTATATCTCTGTAATTGTATATTTTGTATTTATACCTGACTATTGCATGTATAATTGTATCCCCCGGACTCCGTCGGGGGATACTATGGATTTGACAGCGCGACGCGTCCGCGTCCGCGTCCGCGTCCGCGGACACTTCTTGTCCGGAGCATAACTCGAACACCCTTTGGAATATTTTCATGAAACTTCACACATGCATAGACCACGACCCGAAGGTGTGTCGCGCACAAGAATGACAACTCTTGCATAGCTAATTTTTGAGTTATCTCCCTTTTTTGTTTCTCGCACTGATTTCGTGTCCGGAGCATAACTCCACCACCCTTTGGAATATTTTCATGAAACTTCACACATGCATAGACCACGACCCGAAGGTGTGTCGCGCACAAGAATGACAACTCTTGCATAGCTAATTTTTGAGTTATCTCCCTTTTTTGTTTCGCGCACTGATTGACCATAACTCGACCACCCTTTTGAATATTTTTATGAAACTTAACACATTCAATTAGACCACGAACCGAAGGTGTGTCGTGCACAAGAATGACAACTCTTGCATAGCTAATTTTTGAGTTATCTCCCTTTTTTGTTTTCGCTCACTGATTTCCTGTCCGGAGCATAACTCGACCACCCTTTGGAATATTTTCTTGAAACTTCACACATGCATAGACCACGACCCGGAGGTGTGTCGCGCACAAGAATGACAACACTTGCGTAGCTAATTTTTGAGTTATCTCCCTTTTTTGTTTTGCGCACTCTACAAACTGGACATTAATGCATGAAGACCTGTTTTCTCGTCTGCTCTGTACACCTTTTCTCGTGTGCTCTGTACACCTTACCTGTAGAGAGAACAATAGAAACTGGGAGAACCATGTGCTAGCATGGGCTAGCATGTGCAGATGTCCAGTGCTTGACCACTGTTGACCAGTTAATTTATACAGGTAAATTACTACATTGGGTCCTGTGTTGAAAATATTGTGGCATTATGTGGACTTGTGCAGATATATGTAGATAAATATAGGACTATTAAAAAAAAATCTGGTCTCCAATAGCAAGAACATTATTATTTTTAAACTTTTTTTTTTTTCATTTTTTTTTTTTTTTTTTTTTTCATTTTTTTTTTTTTTTTTTTCATTTTTTTTTTTCATTTATTTTTTCAAATTATTTTTCAATTTTTGTCTAGTAGCATAAGGTCGTAAGTGCTATATACAGACTATTCACCTGTGCATGTGCTAGCATGTGCAACTGACCACTGACCACTTACAGGTAATTTATACAGGTAAATGATTATATTACATTTCCGTAAACTGTGTTGAAAATATTGTGGCATTATGTGGACCTGTGCAGATATATGTAGATAAATATAGGACTATTAAAAAAAAAATCTGTGCTCCAGTAGCAAGCATTATTATTTTTAAACTTTTTTTTTCCATTTTTTTTTTTTCATTTTTTTTTTCAAATTATTTTTCAATTTTTGTCTAGTAGCATAAGGTGGTAAGTGCTATATACAGACTATTCACCTGTGCATGTGCTAGCATGTGCAACTGACCACTGACAACTTACAGGTAATGTATACAGGTAAATGATTATATTACATTTCCGTAAACTGTGTTGAAATATGTGGGAATATGTGGACCTGTGTATATATGATATGTAGATAAATATAGGACTATTAAAAAACATTCTGGGCTCCACTAGGGAGCATTATTCTTTTTCTTTTATTTAATTTAATTTTTTTTTCCATTTTTTTTTCTACATTCTTTTTCAATTTTTTAACTGACCACTAACTTATTACAGGTAATTTATACAGGTACATTATTACATTTCCGTAAACTGTGTTGACAATATTGTGGCAGTATGTGGACCTGTGCAGATATATGTAGATAAATATAGGACTATTAACAAAAATTCTGGGCTCCAGTAGCGAGCATTATTTTTTTTTTTAAGAAAATTGTATATTACATTTCCGTAAACTGTGTTGAAAATATTGTGGCATTATGTGGACCTGTGCAGATATATGTAGATAAACATAGGACTATTAAAAAAAAATTCTGGGCTCCAGTAGCAAGCATTATTATTTTTTATTTTTCACCTTTTTTTTTCAATTTTTTTTTTATTTTTTTTTTTACATTCTTTTTCAATTTTTTAACTGACCACTAACTTATTACAGGTAATTTATACAGCTAAATTATTACATTTACCTATACTGTGTTGACAATATTGTGGCAGTATGTGGACCTGTGCAGATATATGTAGATAAATATAGGACTATTAAAAAAAATTCTCGGCTCCAGTAGCGAGCATTATTTTTTTTATTTACATTCTATATTACATTTCCGTCAACTGTGTTGAAAATATTGTGGCATTATGTGCACCTGTGCAGATATATGTACATAAATATAGGACTATTAGCAAATAATACTGCGCTCCAGTAGCTTCACACATGCATAGATCCTAAAGGTGTGTCGCGCAAGAATGACAACTCTTGCATCACTAATTGTTTAGTTATCTCCCTTTGTCCGTCACCGATTTTGTCTCCGGAGCATAACTCGATCACCCTTTTTTCAAACTACTTGTGTATCTGGGGAGGGGGATACACATGCGCTTGTCGACAAGCGTCCATTTCTAGTTATGTACGGTTTGTGGGGATGGCCCCGACTCAACACAAACCTATTACGGGGACAATCAATATGTTCCAAACATAGCAGGTAAGTATACAATAGTGACAATACACTCAGATACCTGCCTACAAGTCACTGGAATCGATGCAGTATGTATGGTAATACAGGTATATATCTACAGCACTGTGTATTGTTCTTACTGTTACCCGCGCATTACAACATTGCAACATTTTAACAAAGGGTCAACAAACCCTTCAGATATCAGACTTTGTATATAAATTTGATGAAAACAAGTCAAAGTGCGCTGTAGTCTGATGGCTCCCCATCGTGTCGCACAAACTTTTATTCATGTGTATGTCATATTATTAGTGGTATGTGTCAAAATCAATACGAGGTAAACATGGCCAATTGCTTGACGTACACAATAAGATGGCAGACATGGCAACGCTGTGCACGGAGTAGAACATAATAAGAAGAGAATGTTCACATGCATTTTATGTATATATCCCATCATAATTCCAGCACAAAAATATTTACACAATTCCCTAACATGTGATTGGCCCGTAGCAAGTCTCTGTCCAAAATTTATATCCCAGTAAACTCCTACGCCGAACTACTTTCCGTAACCGTGAGGCGCAGTTAAAATAATTCTTAAGAAAACGGAAAATAAACACATTTTCTTGATGACTGTATTCCAAATGCTGGAATTATAAGAAATTAATGGCCTTTTTGTGGAATCTATCGGGGATATAAACGTGGAAAAGTCGCTGGAATACTGGACGAGGCCTTCCGGCCTTCGTCCAGTATTCCTGCGACTTTTCCAAGTTTATACCCCGATAAATTCCACAAAAAATGCCTTTCATTCCTATACTATGCATCTATCCCATCACATTTACGAAGCAATTATGCATGAATCATATGATGAGCCGGTGTCCCACGGCTCCTTAATAAGTGAAAATGATATCTAGTCACGATAGAATAATGAGAAGTAGTAGAGACAGGAGAGTGGTAGGCGCAACATTATACTATAATACTTGATCGTTTATGTCAACAAGTGTTTATTGTGAATAAAAGACCAATGCAAAAACCGTGTACTCGTCTATCTAGCTGTACAATGTTCCATTCTCTATTATGTATCTCAACTTTATTCGTCTTTATTTCAATGTGTTGCTCAATGTAGTTTGTGTTCTTTAAATGGTTCTTAAAAGCTGAAAATATACTTAGGTTCAATATTCTTCAATGTACGTGTATTGCTGAAGTCCTACTACATGTATGATGCAGAAGTTAAACAATACATTTGCATTGTCATAATATTCCAAACTTATTGAATACCTGTCTATATTATATGTAGTATTATTATCTTTTATAAACGTGCTTAGTTCTGACCAACAGTGTTGAATTTTGTTACATTCCCTGAATAAAGGATTATCTGTTTCTGGTACCGTACTAGATAAATCACATACATTAGAATTGTCAATGCCACATCCATATAGCTACTCATTTTTCGAAATAATTTTCGTTAAAGACTTATACTGACAGTTTCGAGCTGATACTACTTTTAGATTATTGTGTATATATACTAACTTCCAGTTAACAGTTTTGTTTAACTCTTCATTCCAGTTTGTTCTTGCTTGTTATATTATTACATTGGTCCAAGTATGTTTATTAATATACATACCTATTTACCGTGGCATTTTGTATTACACTGTTTGGCTAATTGCAGTTTCTTTATCATATGGATATTTGTATTTAAGATGTTCATTATTAGCCGATATATTTATAGATCGGCTATATATTGGTTATCCATTGGTTTGTGAAAAAGTTTGTAACCACGCTTTTCTCCTATATTCGGTAATCTACAAACGCGAAATTTGTTGTATCACTTTCAAATTACATCAACTGGATAATGTTTCATTTTTGGCCATTATCTCTGTTGAAAACTTTAAATATAGCGAAATAACACAATTTGGCTATAAATAAACGTTTTCACTACAAGAGTTCGGTAAACTAAAGTTAGGCGGTTTGCAATTTGGCTATAAATGAACGTTTTAACTACAATAGTTCGGTAAACTAAAGTTAGGCGGTTTGTAATTTGGCTATAAATAAACGTTTTATCTACAAGAGTTCGGTAAACTAAAGTTATGCGGTTTGTCTTCTAGTCCAGGGGCAATTGTAGGTATGTATATAAGATTCCGGCACCTCGTGTTAATTTATGGCACCCGATGTTTTTATAAACTTGAATATATAAGGTTTCCAAAAAATCCGGGTGCCGTTTTTTAAACCAAGTTCAAGGTCATTTCAAGGTCATTAGTTTAAACATATTTTATTGGCATATTGCTTACAAGTTCATTGTCAATGTCAATGTTACTATAAACAGTACTATACAAATGGGATTGGATTGAAAGCAAGCTTATTTAAATCCTCTTCAAGGTCATTGAACTTTATGCTTGACGGAAGTCGAAACTTGCCAATATATGAGTCAATAGGTCATGGTCCTTAACTTAGAAATTGGTGTAAGCTGTTAAAAAACATTTCTGATGGATATATTAAAGAATCTACGTAAACTACACTAATATTCAGTATATAATTATCATATTTTCAAGATGGCCGCCAAAAATCAGGTATTTATGAGATTTCGGTTGACTTGCTACATATTTGTGTAATGCTAAGCGCCTTCACCTATATTCAAAGGTTAATTATTTCAACTGGAATAATATTGTTTACATTTGACTACCATAAATATTGCTATGATCAGATATTAATGATAGCTCAATATAACTGGGAGAATTTGGTTGGGGAGGAAATCCACACTTCTCTCACTTTTCCCTGACATATATTGAACCATGATTTAATCGGCTAATAACATCATGCTCTGAATGACATTTCATTTCTTCATTACTTAATCGTGCACGCCATTATATCTAAGCTTGAAATAGGTTAGGTAATCATTATACCTACTTTTTGAAAAATAATAAGGTATATTGTTTTCGTTACGGATTTCCGGCTGCCCGTACGTACATTCGTCCGTCCGTCCGTCCGTTACGTTTCTTGTAAGAAGTAAAAGGTTTTAACCGTAGGGACTTGAAACTTGTGTGCGTCTTCCTTATGGTGTGTAGATGCCCAACGTGAACATCGATCTTTGATTCGAAGCCCAGTCATAGATTATGTCCCATTTTTCGACTTAGAATTTCCCAATTTTGCCTTGTAATAAGTATTACCTTTTAACTGTAATAGCTGATGACTTGAAACTTGATGTGTGCCTTCCTTATGGTGTGTAGGTGCGCGAAGTCAATTTCGATATTTGATTCGATCCCCGCTAATGGATTGTCTCCCCCTTTTCGACTTAGTATTTGGGAAAAGTGGTTATATTGCAATGGCGGGCCATCGACTGTGCACTCGTTATTGCCAATATTATAAAGTTGTTTTATATGTGCGAACTCATATAATGTTCTAGTTATATAATCATATATGTACATTCTATAATTATGTTCTATGTTTAATTCCACGTTCTTTCCAATCTTTGTTGAACATATTTCCATTATCTTTTAGTTTAGAATTATTCCATGAAATATGTTTCGAAATATTCTCCGGATTTTCCGTATAATATAAGGAATTTTCTTAACATATTTAAATGTTTGGTAGACTCTCATCAATGAAAAACAATCGGGGAGGTGAGCTTTCTTGTTAAAGATGAAAAAGTACTTTAAATATGCTTTAGAGTTAATATGTTTAATAGCCACACGTTCGTCGACATAAACACGTGAAACAGACAGAGACGTCATTCATCATGACTACCTATGGGAGTTAGTATTGCCAATATAAGGTTTGATCATGTTCAGCCGTGTGCAAACGTTTGATTGGCCTTCGGGAAGTGTTTGAACCCAAGGCCGCAGCAGGCCTTGTGTTCAAACAGTTCCCTCGGGCCACAGCAAACGTTTGCACACGGTTGGACATGATCAAACGCTATTGTTACATTTCCAACAAAAAAACTGATGTAATTTGAGCATTATATTCAGTATTTTAAGTACTTTTATAAATCGTCCAATTGACGTAGATAATTTTCGGTATTCATATTCCGGGGCCGCGTCATGAACGTCATGAACGTCATGAAGTAGTGGCGTCATGAAGGCACTTCGGCGTAGTGACGTCATGAAGGCACTTCCATTACGCGCGGCCCCGGAATGAGCATTGCCTAAAGCCATGTGCAAACAGCACGCGCTATATGTTTAACGGAAACCATGTAACAATGTGTAATATCTAAAATGTGCTTATTCAAATGGAATACATATAAGGTTCGACAATGTCCAGCCGTGTGTAAACGTTTGTCGTGGCACGGCGGAATTGTTTGAACCCCAATGCCGTCGGCCGCGGGTTCAGACAGTTTTCGAGCGCCACGGTAAACGTTTACCCACGGCTGAACATGGTCGAACGTTATTGTTACATATCCGTCGGAAATATCATGTAATTATGCATATATGCAGTACTTTCGACACTTTGATAACCAGTTCCATTCAAACAGCTGTTTTAGACATACATATTCCGGGGCCGCAGTACACGTCGTGTGATGCCTGTGTCCCATCCTCCGCACCAATTTAAAAAGTTCAGTGTGACCTTTGTGAACGGGTTTGGTGACGTTATGGGGCGTTTTAGTAACGTCATGAGACACATGTCTTAATGACACATGACACATAATGCATTACGTAGCTGTTGGCTTGGCTCAGCAATGAGCGTTGTCTACAGCCATGTTCAAACAACACTTACACATCGTAACGGTTTCTAATTAAAGACGAAAATGGTGCATAAACGACACGATATATGTCAAAGAAAACGACACGGCATGCATTTAAAGAAATGACATGCGTTTAATTAGTTGGTTGCTGGGTATTTAAACGAAAATATCGTTGTTACCCATTTTTATGTCACAGACCAAAGTCTTCAACCCGTGTTACACAACCTCCTGCGTTAATATTGCGCTTAGGTATACGATTGTGTAAATCTATTGGCAATCTCAACTCGCAATCAAGAAGTTTGATTGGCTTAGCCTGAGTTGTAGAACATATATTTTTGAGTGAGTGTTTGGAATGTGTTTAATAGCATTAACATTGTAGATTAGTCGAGATATTCTCCAAGTTTTCAAATAACTTTATTTTGACTTTAATACAAATTAAACATTTTGCATGATAGTTGGTGATTTCCGTGGCTCTTTGTATGTATACGTGAGTATTTGGACATAAAATAAGACAAATATTCGCAAGACCAGCACAGGCTATTTGTATGTATACTTGAATTTGGAAGTAAAGGCTTAACAAAAAAAGACAAACATTGGCAATATTAGCACAGTTTATATATATTATCTATGTATCATGTGGCGAGCACTCTGTGAAGGGTTATACATCGCAGCGCCGTGCCCAGCAGCACCAGCGAGGAGCACACGAGGACAGCGGGGCGGAGGCCCTTCTCGTCCATGAACCAACATATCGGCATCACGGCGATGATGTAGGCGATGTTGCCATAGTTGGGCAGCATGCCGATATTGCCGTCATTCCAGGCGAACACCGCCTCCGCCGACTCCGTTATCGGACCCCACGTGTTCCACACCATCGCATGCAAGTCATCGACGTTGACAACACAACGCTATATAATTACCCGTGTACCCGTGTGACCTCCGATCACCATTCGATTAAAAAATAACTGGTTCCATCCTATATGTTGCTATGTCGACCATCTTAGTGTGTAAAGTCATCATTCAGTGTTACCTCTTGTCTTAACTTGTGTTACCTCTTGACACATACCACTAATACTATGACATACATAAGACTTATCGGTTTCCATGCGCTTAAGGAAACAAATGTAATATAAATAACATTAAAAACCTAGCTGAACATATATATATTATTGAAACTTCTACTTATCTCTCTAACATTTCATATAGTTTTTTTGATAATTGACGGTAAGTTGACACTGTGGCTGCCGTTCTATTGACATCACATAAAACAACGTTATTTTGGATGCGTTACCAGTGTCCGTGTCGGTTTTGGAAATACGTCTGCGATAGTTAGTATATGAAATTTCTTAGTAATATAAATAAAATAGATATTTCGGGAGACCCTTTGTCAATTGGTTTCTGAGGATAAGAATATGCTGCAAACATGTACACAGCGTTCGTCAATTTCATGCCTTTCTAGAAACGGAGATTTCAATATTTCCTGAAATGCATTCTGATTATTGAGTATGGTACGGGAGGAGAGGCACATACTCATTGGCATGTCCATATGTATTCAGTATGGTACGGGAGGAGAGGCTCACTCATGTACATGTCCATGTGTATTCAGTATGGTACGGGAGGAGAGGCTCATTCATTGGCATGTCCATGTGTATTAAGTATGGTAGGGGAGGAGAGGCTCACCCATTGGCATGTCCATGTGTATTGAGTATGGTACGGGAGGAGAGGCGCACTCATTGGCATGTCCATGTGTATTGAGTATGGTACGGGAGGAGAGACGCACTCATTGGCATGTCAATGTGTATTCAGTATGGTACGGGAGGAGAGGCTCACTCATGGGCATGTCCATGTGTATTCAGTATGGTACGGGAGGAGAGGCTCACTCATTTGCAGTATGGTACGGGAGGAGAGGCTCACCCATTGGCATGTCCATGTGTATTGAGTATGGTACGGGAGGAGAGGCGCACTCATTGACAAGTCTATGTGTATTGAGTATGGTACGGGAGGAGAGCCGCACTCATTGGCATGTCCATGTGTATTCACTATGGTAAGGGAGGAGAGGCTCACTCATGGGCATGTCCATGTGTATTCAGTATGGTATGGGAGGAGAGGATCACTCATTGGCATGTCCATGTGTATTAAGTATGGTACGGGAGGAGAGGCCCACTCATTGGCATGTCAATGTGTATTCAGTATGGTACGGGAGGAGAGACGCACTCATTGGCATGTCCATGTGTATTGAGTATGGTACGGGAGGAGAGGCACACTCATTGGCATGTCCATATGTATTGAGTATGGTACGGGAGGAGAAGCGCAATCATTAGCATGTCCATGTGTATTGAGTATGGTACGGGAGGAGAGGCCCACTCATTGGCATGTCAATGTGTATTCAGTATGGTACGGGAGGAGAGACGCACTCATTGGCATGTCCATGTGTATTGAGTATGGTACGGGAGGAGAGGCTCACTCATTGGCATGTCCATATGTATTGAGTATGGTACTGGAAGAGAGACCCACTCATTGGCATGTCCATGTGTATTCAGTATGGTACGGGAGGAGAGGCTGCTCACTCATTGGCATGTACATGTGTATTGAGTATGGTACGGGAGGAGAGGCGCACTCATTGGCATGTCCATGTGTATTAAGTATGGTACGGGAGGAGAGGCGCGCTCATTCGCATGTCCATGTGTATTGAGTATGGTACGGGAGGAGAGGCGCACTCATTGGCATGCCCATGTGTATTGAGTATGGTACGGGAGGAGAGGCGCACTCATTGGCATGTCCATGTGTATTGAGTATGGTACGGGAGGAGAAGCGCAATCATTAGCATGTCCATGTGTATTGAGTATGGTACGGGAGGAGAGGCCCACTCATTGGCATGTCCATGTGTATTCAGTATGGTACGGGAGGAGAGACGCACTCATTGGCATGTCCATGTGTATTGAGTATGGTACGGGAGGAGAGGCTCACTCATTGGCATGTCCATGTGTATTGAGTATGGTACGGGAGGAGAGACCCACTCATTGGCATGTCCATGTGTATTCAGTATGGTACGGGAGGAGAGGCTCAATCATTGGCATGTACATGTGTATTGAGTATGGTACGGGAGGAGAGGCGCACTCATTGGCATGTCCATGTGTATTAAGTATGGTACGGGAGGAGAGGCTCACTCATTGGCATGTCCATGTGTATTGAGTATGGTACGGGAGGAAAGGCGCGCTCATTGGCATTTCCATGTGTATTGAGTATGGTACGGGAGGAGAGGCGCACTCATTGGCATGTCCATGTGTATTCAGTATGGTACGGGAGGAGAGGCGCACTCATTGGCATGCCCATGTGTATTGAGTATGGTACGGGAGGAGAGGCTCACTCATTGGCTTGTACATGTGTATTGAGTATGGTACGGGAGGAGAGACGCACTCATTGGCATGTCCATGTGTATTCAGTATGGTACGGGAGGAGAGGCTCACTCATTGGCTTGTACATGTGTATTGAGTATGGTACGGGAAGAGTGGCTCACTCATTGGCATGTACATGTGTATTGAGTATGGTACGGGAGGAGAGGCGCACTCATTGGCATGTCCATGTGTATTTTAATCTGTACCTACTGAAATGAAGAATACCTGCATTTTATTTTTATGCGGTCCGTTATAACGTATTGATATGCACGATCCTAGTAAAACTAGCTATATGTCGCAACATTCATATTCGGTTAGGACGCCAGAACAGTATAATGCCCAGCCTTTATAAATCATAAGACATAGAGAATAGTAGGTTAGTGCCGTGAATGGGAAAAAATATCTGGCAAGGCTTAGGAAACGGGATGTGAGAGGCTCTGCCGAGCACATCCCGTTTCCGTGCCGCGCCAGATATGTTTTTCCCATTCACGGCATTAACCTACTATAGTATTCATCCCGTCAACAGCTACAAATGGTTTTAAAATGCAAAAAAAATAATAACACCAGCAATCGCACATATGCATACGCAGTGATTAGGTCGTATTGACAGGATATCAAAAATGTTTCGCGGCACCGCGTTTCACGGCACATACGCACTTTGTTGACGGGATAATTCTCTGTCTACAATAATTCTACATTTCTTGGTCAAAATGTGTGAACAAAACAATGACTGGTCTGGCAATGTAATCGATGAAACGGACGTAGCACGAGTATAGGTGTGGATGGCACACACATGATTACAGTTTCGTTTCACTCCGGCTCTATAGATACACATGCTATGTACCGAATGCTTTCACAATCAAACGGGGAGGATTGTTGTAATACCTTTACTGACAAATCCTCTTTACGTATTTAAAGACAGCACACTTCCGAACATCAATGCCAATTCTGTAACACTGCCTTGGATTGGTTCACATGCCTTTGCTGTGACCTATCAACCTCCAGTAACACACAAGCGTCAGACATGCATACTAATCTCTTGAGTCACGAGTTCTGCTAAGTCTTCCCACGTTTCCAGGTTTCCTGCCCTTTCTTGGCACAAGACCTTCAACCTATACAGACGAATCATCACGGACAGTGTTTCACGCCACGTGTCCACTGATCTTAGGTGAGTGTGGTTACAATAAACGTTCAATAGTAAGAAGGCGCGTATTTCTTCATAAAAGTTATTGACAGAAACATTGATATGTTCAACAAATGACGTCTGAAAAATGACGAAATTGTCATCCACATGTAAAAGGACCATTTCGTAAAATTTCGACGTCGTTTTCGGAAAATATCGTAAATGTCGTAAATATTGTGCATTAGATGTCGCACGTCCTTTCCGTCCTAGGTTAGACAACGTTAACCCATTAGAGACGGAATACAATTATTGTAGTATGACATTTTGAGAGAAAAAATTTAAATTTTCTTTATTTCATCTCGAAAGTATATATTGTTACCACTCGTTTGAACCGTCTCGACGAGTATATATTGTTACCACTCGTTTGAACCGAGACGGTTCAAATGAGTGGTAACAACATATACCTGTATGGATAAATACATAAATTAATGAGATGTTTTTAACAAAACTTAATATCGTATCCTTCGACTGAAATCGGTTAATTTGCTTGCAAATTCTGATCAATTACTGCCCAATTCCACTCGAAAAACATGTGTTTTTGTCTCTCCAGTTTTCAGCGTATTTGTAAGATTTAAAAGAAAACACTGAACCATTTGGTCACGTGATGTAAACACGGTTGCAATGGCCAAATAATGTAAGCACTATTGGGGGACCTAACGAGGTTCATTGTTTCTTTCTGAGGAGTAAGTAAATCATTTATTTTATCCATGCAGATCCAGTGCATAAAGCCTATAGGCCATGCAGTAGTAGGTGTCATACCATACGAATAGGTGACAGTAGGAGAGACTGACCTTATTGGATGGCATTCGGCTGAATTATATAGTAAAATTATTTGGTGTGTTCTAACAGCCTACCGAATCATCCGTACCTGGTTGAAGCTGGACAGAGCGAACACGAGGAGGACGAACCAGCGGCGGTTGTACACCCACGTGTCTGCCAGTGTGTCCCGCCTGCGCTGTGCTGACAGGATCGGCAGCCGCTCGGCCTGCTCCTCCTCCACCGTGGCCATCGTAGAGAAAGCCAGGGCTAAAACCAACATCGCCAGTCTCGTGTACTTGTGGCTATCACTGGCGAATATCAGGGCTAAAACCAGAATTCCCAGGCTAGTGTGTTTGTTGCTGTCACTGGCGAATATCAGGGCTATAACCATCATTGCCAGGCTGGTGTGTTTGTGGCTGTCACTGGCGAATAGCAGGGATAAAACCAGCCTTCCCAGGCTAATGTGTTTGTGGCTGTGACTGGCGAATATCAGCGATATAACCAGCATTCCCAGGCTAGTGTGTTTGTGGCTGTCACTGGTGAATATCAGTGCTATAACGAGCATTCCCAGGCCAGTGTGTTACTGACTGTGACTGGCAAATATCAGGGTTACAAACAGAATTACCAGGCAAGTGTGTTTGTGGCTGTGACTGGAGAATACATGTATCATGACTAAAACCAGCATTCTCAGGCTAGTGTGTTTGTGGCTGTGACTGGCGAATATCCGGGCTAAAACCAGCATTCCCAGGCCAGTGTGTTTGTGGCTGTGACTGGCGAATATTAGGGCTACAACCAGCATTCACAGGCTAGTGTGTTTGTGGCTGTCATTTGCGAATGACAGGGCTACAACCAGCATTCCCAGGCTAGTGAGTTTGTGAATGTCGCTGGCAAATATCAGGGCTATAACGAGCATTCCCCGGCTAGTGTGTTTGTGGCTGTGAATGGCGATCACGGCTAAAAGTAGCATTCACAGGCCTGTGTTTGTGGCTGTCACTGGCAAATGTCAGGGTTAAAAGCAACATTGAGGGATATAACGAGCATTCCCAGGCTATTGTGTTTGTGGCTGTCACTGGCGAATATCAGGGCTATAACGAGCATTCCGAGGCTAGTGTGTTTGTTACGGAAGCTTAAAAGGGACATGTGCAATTTTTTTTCTAAGTCGTTCCCACGACATAGCATCTCGTTACCACGACATAGCATCTCGTTCCCACGAGATAGCATCTCGTTACCACGACTTAGCATCTCGTTCCCTCGAGATAGCATCTCGTTCCCACGAGATATGATCTCGTTACCACGAGTTAGCTATGTCGTTCCCACGAGATAGCATCTCGTTACCACGACATAGCATCTCGTTCCCACGAGATAGGATCTCGTTACCACGAGTTAGCTATGTCGTTCCCACGAGATAGCATCTCGTTACCACGACATAGCATCTCGTTCCCACGACATAGGTAGCCAACGAAAATGCAGCATAATTACCTCCATTTTTTCTTTCAGTCATAGTTGAATATAGTCCGGCAGCCAAAGGCCGATTTTGGGCTTTACCTTGTTTTGAATAACATGTTTTTTTATTACTGACTTTGCATGTCCAGACCTTCTAGTTTTGAAATCCAACTGATGACAAGCTGTCATTTTTATGGTATGGTTACCTCCTGTATTGTATCCATACATGTACTGAGTTACTTAGCTTGCTTCTATGTATAGAGATCCGGTCCAATTATATACATGTAATCTGGTCAGACTCGGGATCTAGTGGGAAACATGCATAATTATACCCTTACCCAAAATTCTTGTTTAAAGTTTATATGTTGACTATTGTTGGAGAGGGCATGAGTAAAAATATCCTGGGTGATGTGGAGTTGTCACCCTGGAGCATTTTGAGAAATCCAAGATGGCTGCCACACATCAATACAATCTAGGAATTATCATTTGTAATGATAACATTTTCACCAACATTACAGTAATATGATATAAGTCTAAATATGTCCAGCTAACATTGATTCAGGTATTTATGACTTCAAGACGGCTGATAGACATCCACACTGTGCAGGAAACTGTACTAATGACACGTACTGTGCACTAAATATTAAAGTCAGGCATTTTTTAAATCCAATATGGATGTCATGTACTATATTTTTCAAATGCAATGATATAAATACGCCATGCGAGTTTGTACCTTCGAACATCTGCGTAATTTTCTTCAATACGTTTACAAAATTTACAATATTTTTCATAAATAAAGTCAAAGTTGATTAAATGTTCATAGTAAATGCGAAAAGCTTTGCCAACTGTTGACGACATTTACGGAAAATATGGTAAATTTTGTAAATGTTTCTTCATGAAATTACGCAGATGTCCGAATGTACAAACTCACATGGCGTGTCTCATATAAACTTAGTAACGTTTATATACGCCACTATTGTACCGTCTGGTACATTATGAGACCACCTTATTATGACCAGTGAAAGTCAGTGAGACCGGATACCAATCTACAGTGGATATGTGTGTCACACTTTCGGAACATGGTAGCAGTTGGACGTAGTGGTACCAGTTTCGGTGTTATTGCAATGATTCATCAATCCCACGACACCATTATGTAAACTTGAACTGTAAAAACGTGTCACCGTCACTAACAGTTGACAATTAATGGTGCCACATATTTAAGAACATGGTAAAACTGCGTGGATGATACAAGTTCTAAGAGATAAATTGTGTATGTGTAGTAGAATTGGCTTTGCAACATCGTACAGCCATATCTTAACATATCTGTCAATGACTACGGAGACGATCTGAAATAACATGTTGCTGAGCATATGTTTCATTAATGTCTATTATGCCGCATACTTTGGCGGGAGCACCCATTATGCTGTGCATGAAGTTTAATGACTTTTTCAAACATGTCACCCAGATTTGTTGGAAACCTTATCCATTCAAGTTTACACAATCATCGGGTGACACAAATTAACATGAGGTGCCGGATTCGTATATGTACATTTGCCCCCAAACTTAAAAACGGTCTAAAAATGAACATAACATCGATACAGCATTCAGCAATTTTATATTCAGAACTCATCATTAATATACCATGGGCATTTTAATCGTTACCAACGCAACGTCATCACGCGATATAGGGCACAACGTTAAAATGAGGTTATGTGTAAGTCATGTTCCTTATTGTTCCATAGAAGCCCATGGCGTTATTTCAAGACATTTACCTAGTATGTTCAAACATAGCCCATGGCCCATAGCATAACGATAGTTTTATTATTGACTGATGTTGTCAAAATGAGTTCCCTTTATGCGGCATTTCGTGTCTCAGATGGTACATCCAAATAAGCATCTCACAAAAACGCTTGAGATAGTGGATAGTGTGTGAATACAGTCACTGTATTCATACACTATCCAGTGACATATCTCAAGCGTTTTTGTGAGATGCTTATTTGGATGTACCATCTGAGACACAGCCTCTTTAACGCATACATCAATACGAGATATTGATTGTGAGAGACATATATGATGAAGGTGCACCGTCGGGAAGACCGATCGGTACAGTCGAAAGACAATGGACGGTAAGGCGAGAAGGGCTAGGCCAGATATGGACGTCCAAAAGTTACGTCGCAGTTGTGACCCAAAGTCATAAAAGTCTGGGCCGACGGATCACTGAGCGTGAACTGTCAGACAGGTTGAACACACTGTGTGATTAGAAATATTTAAATATGATCCCGGTGATAATGAACATGGAGCAGAAGGTCAGGTGGGTTAGCAATTATGCTTGATTTATTTAAACTGAACAGAGGCATTATATATCAGTTAGATCACGGTTCGTCCACATGTACGAGGAGATAATCCGCGAGCTAAATCGACGTGTGATAATTATTGATTCTATTATAACATATCTTGGATTGAAGCTGATATTCTATCTTCCATATTCGCCCAATCCTGCCCCGTCTGATTTATTTTGCTGTAATCCAGTACACGAAATGCCGCATAAAGGGAACTAATTTTGACGACATCAGTCAATAATCTTACTACCGGTATGTCATGAGCTATGTTTGAACATACTAGGTAAATGTCTTGAAATAACACCATGGGCGTGCTCTTCTTCTACAGTGTAATACAATGTTTCATACTATGTTTTCCTTACACTAGTGTATTAGAATTGTATTTACTGTTATATCACAGAGAACACGCATGTTATGCATTAGACATATACAGTGAAACCTCTCTAAGCCGGATACCCTGGGAGGTCCCCAGGGTGTCCAGCTTAGAGAGGTTTCACTGCAAATCATGCAGCATTTTATCATTTGGAGCTATACTGGTGTGCTATGCGATCACGATAAACATTATCACCTGAGATAAATAACCTAGAAACTCATCAAAACTAAGATCACATGACTTTTCTTGGTGTCCGGTTTATATAGGTTCCACTGTACTAGTATGTATTGAATAATATACGCTTCATACCGCAGTATATATACATTGTTTCATATACAAAACAATTGACGTTATAGCTTTAAAACAGTTTACATGTCTAAAACAGTATATTATAGCATCCAAGCTGACCTCTCGTGCGTGTGCGTGTGCGTGTGCGTGTGCGTGTGCGTGTGTGTGTGTGCGTGCGGGTGTGCGTGCGGGTGGGTGTGTGCGTGTGTATGTGTGTGTGTGTGTGAAAAGGTTTCATCACCTTTGCAGTACTGTGCATATAGTGAGCACAGCGGACACATTCCAACCTTAAACTGGCAATATCAATCAACGTTTAAGAACCTCCCTATCAGATCGCTGAATACAGAAATGCGCCAAATTATGTAATTGTCCCATTGTATCTGAGACCTAGGAACAACACTGGCACTGGCAGTGGGCGTGTCCACTGTAACTGGGCGTGTCTACTGTCACTGTGCGTGTCCACTGTCACTGGGCGTGCGTGTCCACTATCACTGGGCGTGGCCACTGTCACTCGGCGCTGTCACTGGACGTGTCCACTGTCACTGGGCGTGTCCACTGTCACTCGGCGCTGTCACTGGTCACTGGACGTGTCAACTATCAATGTGCGTGTCCACTGTCACTCGGCGCTGTCACTGGTAATTGGACGTGTCCACTATCACCGGGCGTGTCCATTGTCACTGGACGTGTCCACTGTCACTGGTCGTGTTTAATGTCACTGTGCGTGTCTACTGCCACTATGCGTGTCCACTGTCGCTGTGCGTGTCTACTGTCACTGGGTGTGTCCACTGTCACTGGGCGTGAGTCTGTCGGCAGTGCGGGACGAGAATGAGCAACAACCCGCCCAGACAATACTCCACCCCGGCGATGATGAACGAAATCAGGTAGGTCCCGCTCTCATCAAATATCCAACCTGAAATACACAATAATAATACATTTAATTATATTATAGCAGTGTACATACCGTGTATATTACCGCGTTATAAACCTACATTCATTTCCGGGCTCGTAACCTTGCCCTGAAAACGTGGTCGAATTTACCAAATCATTTTTGCTGCATCGTCAGATACAGTTAAGTCAGCGTCCGATGTATGTTACTATTTTTAGGGGGTATCGCCGTTTTATTTATCTATTTTTAGTCGGTCGCCATATTTGATGGTATCTGGTCAATTAGTTCTCATGTCAATGTCAATGTCAATGTATCATGTCAGAGCATCAGAGGAATGTACTTGTGAAATATGAAGCCGTTACGTGAAC
Organism: Conchocele bisecta; assembly: GCA_029237695.1. Lineage (NCBI taxonomy): Eukaryota > Metazoa > Mollusca > Bivalvia > Lucinida > Thyasiridae > Conchocele > Conchocele bisecta. Next base: position 225,233,496 of record CM055265.1, read on the forward strand.
GAAAACAGATATTATAAGACATGTACCCGAACGTTAAAGGTACATGCCCACTCATTAGGCACAACATTTATCTCAGATACATCATCTGGCAAAATAAAAATTCATTCACCATTACCCCATTCAGGTGACGCATTTAATGATTATAAATAATTAAAAAATATCATGCCAGAGGATCTTGGATTTGTCATAGCAAGATAGAGGACCATCAGAGGAATGCATGTATATATGTGTAGTAGGAGGGGAATGAGCTATAAAGTGAAAAAGATCTTGCAAGATAGAGGACCATCAGAGGAATGCATGTATATATGTGTAGTAGGAAGGGAATGAGCTATAAAGTGAAAAAGATCTTGTCGGCATTTGGGTAGAGTGTTCGTCTCTCACGCAGATATGTTTCACTTTATAACACATTCCCCACCTACATAGATTACCCTTCGAGCCAATAGGCGAAGTCATATCTGTAAATATCGTCTCTCATAAATATATATAGAATGACAATTGTGCATCATGTGTAAATAGTTACTATATTTTACTGGTAAAATTATGTGCACAATTGGTGAGACATAAATAAATAAGTATTGTATTTTTGTTGTGACATCGCAGATGACATGGTCATATAATTGGTAAATCGCCTGATGATTTATGAACAGCAAAGCTTAATTTGTTAAATGACTATTGTGACAAGTGGTGCATAAAAGTAAATCGTGACAAAACAAAGATACTGGTATTCAGAAAGAGTGGTTCTACTCAATGAGGTACGGACAAATAATGGTCGGGGCATTGACGTTGCGAATGCTTTCAGTTTCTTATGAGTGGTATTTAACTACACTGGAGCATATGTATTGAACAATCAGGCCCTGAGTGGAAAAGGTCTGAAGGCTATGAATATTTTACTGATGAACGTTAAAAAAACACAAGATTTCTCCGAAATGCCTGGGCCAGATATTTGATGCTTGTGAAGTTTGGGAGTTTAGTAATCAAAACAGCTTAAACGTATTCACCTCAAATTCTGCAAGTCTGTCCTGGGTGTTAAGGCGTCAACTAGCAACACATGCATTTATGGAGAACTGGCACGTTACCCATTGTGTATACATATAGACGAAGTGTATTAAGGTTGAGATCGAAAAAAAGAAAGCCAAAGCTGAATTTTTCAGAAAATGACCGAAATATCATTAGTAATAACATATCAAAACTCCCCATGAATCCCACTGGAGTTAATCCATGCATCAAGATGGCGTCTAAAATGGCCGCCAAAATCACAAAAATCATCACTAGTGCAAAATCAACTAAACGAATCAGGAAAAAAATGTGTCGAAAGAAACCGAATATAACTAACGAATCATAATAATCCAAAATGTGCAATGTAATACAATCAAAATGGCTTCCAAGATGGCCGCCAACATCTCTTCAACATTTGGAATTACTATATTCGAATGTAATATTGCTGTTATTAGGAGACATTCCAACTATACAATAGATTTAATACATATTTTATATATTATGTTATGTATAATCATATTCAAGATGGCCGCCAAATTGCGAGAAATGTCGAAAATGACGTAAATTTACCCTAATTACTGAACTACGCAGTACATTTAATGCATGCTGTATTTATTATATTATACAAAATAATATTCAAGTTGGTCACCAAATTTTGAGAAATATCGCAAAATAACTTACATCTATACACGGCAAATCAGCACAGGGAAATGAAAAATAAAAACAAAACACTTTATTGCTATTTATGCTTGAAACATGTCTCAAATCGATGTGTTTTGGAAGATGTGCAGCACAATAGTAAAATGTTCATACGTGAAGTGATAGCAGCAGCTATATTATATTATCAGTTGGTAGTTCCATTCGCGCGGATAAACATGATTGATCGATCGAGTTTAAAATATCCATTTAATTTACAATACTGCACTCATTATGAGCATATGTGTCGAAAGATACCGAATATAACTAACGAATCATAATAATCCAAAATGTGCAATGTAATACAATCAAAATGGCTTCCAAATGGCCGCCAACATATCTTCAACATTTGGAATTACTATATTCGAATGTAATATTGCTGTTATTAGGAGACATTCCAACTATACAATAGATTTAATACATATTTTATATATTATGTTATGTATAATCATAATCAAGATGGCCGCCAAATTGAGAGAAATGTCGAAAATGACGTAAATTTACCCTAATTACTGAACTACGCAGTACATTTAATGCATGCTGTATTTATTATATTATACAAAATAATATTCAAGTTGGTCACCAAATTTTGAGAAATAACAGGGAAATGAAAAATAAAAACAAAACATTTTATTGCTATTTATGCTTGAAACATGTCTCAAATCGATGTGTTTTGGAAGATGTGCAGCACAATAGTAAAATGTTCATACGTGAAGTGATAGCAGCAGCTATATTATATTATCAGTTGGTAGTTCCATTCGCCCGGATAAACATGATTGATCGATCGAGTTTAAAATATCCATTTAATTTACAATACTGCACTCATTATGATCATATTTACCAAATCAACAATAAGTTAACGTACATATAAATGCATATGCAAGATTCACATTCTAATTTGTCTGATATTCCACTTTTTGACATCTGCAGGTATAACATATGCATAGCACCACCATATTATTCCCATGCATAATATGTATGTAACCATATAAAATGATCGATATGTATATCCCTTGTCTAGAGCGATGATTGAATCGATTCGATTCATATTGGTTGTTTTTTTGCAATATACTATGCCGTATACATGTATCAGATGAGACATGTTTCAACTCGTTCTGGTATGCATACATTTGACGTATGACTTTACGGTACACCGAAGAGAAACGAAAACAGTAAGTATAAACATTATGTAACATGAATCTCGTGTTTTGACCGCTAGAATGCTAGATAGCAACTAACCGCCTACAGCTTGTCAGTTAGTGTAAACATGTTCCCACGGACAGGATACTCTTTAAACGTCGGTTGTCAACAGCAAACGTCAAGATCAGTCTTGCATGATTCTAAAAGGTGTGTACTTATACAATATATGCATTGCCGTGCGATCCATATGTATTACACATAATATATAACTTGCACAATTGTAAACAATATATATCCCTGGTAACCACCTGAGAAGGTCATGCTATCTAACCTGATTAGTAGCATATGTTATGTATTATAATTTATAAAATATATATATCTTAAAATATAAGATCTGAAAATATCATAATATAAACAATTGAAAGTAGGCATAGGTGCATACAAATATAGGCTGGCAGGCAAAACTACACATTTTTCACAAATAATTAGTTATTTCACATGAAATGTGTACGTTATGTCTACAATGTACTCGCATATAAATGTAATTACGGTAAAAGGAAGATACTTCTGAAACATTATACACAGCGTGTTAATGATCAATATGTTATACAAATTAGCAGGTTTCGTCAGTCATATTGGAGGCCACATTGAATTAGATGGATCTTACATACTGTATTGCAATATGCTTTATTTAATCAATTGTATAGTTAATGTTTATTAATTCCAGAAGATAGACATATGCTAAGTAATTGCTTGTCGAGCCATTCGTGGAAAACGAGACATAGTGGTCATGATGGCATATGTCCGTCCGTCCATGGGAGAGACTGTCCTAGATGTACATCACTTATATCTCTCCAATCATAATCAGATTATGTTATAACGTTTTTCACAAAATTTCCTCTTTTTTTTTAATACCTTATACGTAGATTTGCAAGTCGCGTCAACATGAAACGTCAAACTACACCAAGACAATATCAAATTACATTGCGATAACGGTTTTACGAAATTCGACTTAAACGTTCTAAGTACCATACATGTATATCTAACAACATAAATACACCCTGATACGATCATTAAATATTGGAACTATCAATACACGCTCGGACTAGCAACAGCCTAGACGGGATCAACATGCGGGCTGCGCCCTTCTATATGCATATTGGACAAAGTTTTAGCGGCCACCTTGGACGCCATATTATTTGAAATATAAAATCATTGAAGCTTTAATAATAGTGAATGTAACTCCAAGACAATTAAGTTTCAATTCGTATGTGTTGTGAAGAAAATGTAACTTTTACATATTTTGTTGGCATTATTGGCAGCCATATTGGACATTTGAACGGTTAAGTGACTCATACTTATTGAAAAGGTTAATATATGCATTGTTCAGTGATATGCTGCCACCCTATGTGTGAATATGTTCATTAATGTCACCTTTATGTGTTTAATAAATGTATGGCAGCCATCTTGGACGCCATCTGGAATTCTGTATTAAGCTCCAGTGGGATTCATGGCGAGTTTTGATATGATTTTCCTAATGACATTTCGGACCTATACTGAAAAATTCAGCTTTCGTTTATTTTTTTCCGATCTTTGGCGAGTTTATGTCTAATACTATTCGCCTAATAGGTACATACGAATTACGAATGTGTATTCAAACAACGTATAACACCCTGTTTAATACAAAAGTGGAAACAAGATATTGAGGCCAATGACGTAATGACGTTCTACAAACATATACAAGTTAGATTTGAATTTGAGAACTATTTAAGTATTGTGTATAATGATTAGCTAAGGAAGTACATACTGTCTGTTCCACGTTTTGCTGCCGACGAACTTTTGGCTATTAAATACATTCAATCTAAAAAATATTTAAAATAAGTACTTTATCAGCAATAACCAAAAAAGTCACCCTCCCAAAAAAAATAATTATTTGATGAAATTCAATCAAATATTGATTTTATTGCGAACAAGAGTGCCGCAAGTCACAAAATACGCCCGTCGAATATGCCAGACAGCGAAGATGCAGAAATGTGAAGCTGTCACCAAGGCAAGTAACATTAATGAGAATTTGAAAGTCTATAGCATTATTTATTCATCTCGTTGTGCTAAACATGTCTACTAATTTAGGCAGAGATACAAAAGTAGAGTGTAAAGTAGAAATGACAGGGAATTGGATACAATAATGTATAAAAAATGGCTAAGTTAAAAAGGTGATATTTTTGTTAAAAATATTTTTTAGGCATAAAAACACCAAGGTGCACATCTTCAATATGTGTAGAAGACGTGTGCATAGTTTCAGAACGATCGACTGAACGGTTTCGGAGGAGTAGTGTACACAAACTCTGTACCGTATATAGAATTGTATAGAAAAATGAAGAAAAAATGGCTAAGTTAAAAAGGTCAGATTTTTGTTAAAAAATATCTTCTCGGCATAAAAACACCAAGGTGCACATCTTCAATATGTGTAGAAGACGTGTGTATAGTTTCAGAACGATCGACTGAACGCTTTCGGAGGATTTGTGTACACAAACTCTGTACCGTATATAGAATTGTATAGAAAAATGTAGAACAAATGGGTAAGTTAAAAAATGTGATATTTTTGTTAAAAAATATTTTTTCGGCATAAAGACACCAAGGTGCACATCTCAATATGTGTAGAAGACGTGTGTATAGTTTCAGATCGATCGACTGAACGGTTTCGGAGGAGTTGTGTGCATGAACTATGCACTTTTTCAGCCGCCCGCCCAGCGGTAAAACATAATACGTACCGTTTTTTAAAAACGGTCGTATAAAAAACGATTTTCCTATGGGAATTTAACATGGGGGCTAAAAATAGATTTTTTAAAATATTGTTTTTATTGTGGACCGATTTTCAAAATCTAACTTTTGTTTTCTTAGTTACATCACGGTTGGTTCACTGGACTGCGGATAGAGACAGTGAGATATGTTGGAATCGTATAGACCGCAGCGATTCAGGAGACATCCAAGACGCCTATCATTTTTGTTATCATATGTCCAAGGTGTATGATCACGTGGTACTAACAACAACAACAAGTACTGAAACTTCCACAATCCATGATATTCAAAGTACGTAATTATTTTATAGTGTCCTTATTACGTAACGGATTTTGATGAAATATGGCGCATCAAACGCGTCTTGTTCAGCTACATCCAGGAAGACATACCAGTGATCAAGAAAAATAATAAAAGATACGTCTAAGAAGTCAAAGGCTTACTACCGACGTTGGATACAGTAAGATACAGTAAGATACATTTGGTGGTCTCTGAATTTTCGCACAAACTTCTGTCGTTTTTGCGAAGAATCGATTTCCGTGTCTACTGACACGGAAACGATTCTTCGCAACAACGACATAAGTCTTTGCCGAACTCCCTGGACAACCAAATACAGCTCATGAAGACGAGTTTGCTGCGCCATATTTCATCAAACTCCGTTGTATATTAAGGAAATTATCAAATAATACTAACTTTGGAGTGGGCGACGTTGTTGTTGTTGTAACCACGTGATCATGCACCTTGATGTCCACCTCTCACACATATTAGATCGCAGTATATTGCATCATTCTACAGGTTGAGACCAATCGCATTTAAATTTACTTCGCTATTAGCTACATAATAAAAGGACGGTCGTAAATTTGTGTAAATATTTAAAAGGAGCATTCGAGTACAGAAAATCAGCCATTCTCTAATGTAAATGTGTTCACTCTTGGAATACTATCTATTAATTTATATATACATGTATTTGTTTATATGACGAAAAACTTGTGAAACTTATGACCTTGGCATTGGGTTTAGCCGGAGTCCGACGATCGTGGAATTGTCACAGGAAAGGAACATAAATTATGTGAGATTTACCCGAGCGTTAAGGTCTTTAATCCACTAAGTATGCGACCATAACCTTGAGATCAACGGTTAACCAAGGATCGTGCATTTGTCACAGAGTGATAACGGACCATCGGAAATGTGTGAAATATGAAGCAGTTCTGTGATAGGAAACAGAAATTATAATACATTTACCTGAGCGATAATGTTTTAATGCACTAAGTATGTGACCTTGACCTTTCGGTTTTGCGGGGATCGAGGATCGTGATTTTGTCTCAGCATGACAGAGGACCATCAGAGGAATGCATGTGGAAATATAAAGCAGTTACATGAAAAGAAACGGAATGTATACGAAATTTACCTGAGCGGGACGTACGGGACGGGACGGGACTCGACGGGACGGGGCGGTAGTGGGACAAAGAAACACAGACCTAAAGCGTACCTGCTAATGGCCTCCTATTAGCTCGGATATTCCACTGGCGAATAGTATCAGTCCAAACGAATCCGCTATGAGATCATCCCCAAATATGTCGGCCAAAATCACGGGCAAAAGAACAAGGGCTATACCTACAACCGTAACAAAGAGAAGATCATCACCAGAGGCTGGTGCATAAAGTGTCCGCGACTGGTTTCAGAAATCACACATCATCTGGAAACTCGTTTGAGCTCCTCCGTATATGAAACGAGGTTATTGATTTCAATAAGGAATGAGAGTACTCGTCAAAGAATCAAAGACTCATGCATTGAAGCTGCACCCATTAGCCGGAGTGTACACTTCTGGGGCCCGTTTCACTAAACTTCGTACGACTAAAGTGCAAATTAGGATCGTCTGTAAATTTCAATTGATGGATTTACATTTATTGAGCTCAATAAATGTAAATCCAATAATTGTTTACAAGAAAACAGTGTTAATGTGAAATTTACAGACAATCATAAGTTTGCACTTACGAACATTTTAGTCGTACGAAGTTTAGTGAAACAAGGCCCTGTACATTTACATATATATTACACTACTGTATATTCCAAATTTTGCTGCCGACGAACGTTTGTCCACATATCGTCGACAGCAAAACGTGGAACAGATAGTAATGTATTATGAGTTATAATACACTGCAAAAGATGACGTTTGCAATAACGTAATATACATCAGTAGTGCGTTAGTATTCGCATATTCATACAATATACGTATCATCCATAATACAGTACATGTAGTTGCATAGAACAGTTCAAGAGCTTGTTGGTACCGATGTTGGAGTAGTTGCAGACATCTCACTCAGCAAAAACTCCCGTATCTTACATATCACAGACGATACGGGAGTCATGACAGTTGTACGCGTTCTCAGCTAATGCTGGACGTATTACAATGTTGTATTCAGAATTTACCTATTGCAAGACCAAATACAGTGCAAACAGCCATGAGAACGAAGTAGTTTCTTGCCAGTGCCATCGCTGCTATGGATAACCCTGCTGTCATTGTACTGGCCATGTAAACCTTCCAGCGACTGATACACGTCCGATCGCCCATGATTCCGGCAGGCACCCGGACAACAACGTTCGCGATCCCTGTAACACGACAGCCGTCTCATTTAAGGAACAGCAAATGATTTAGTATATCTGTGAAGTTCAATATCGAAATTGAAATACGTATACTCACATGTCTAGAGCCAGCATAAAAGCATAGAAATTGCACGCACACTATGTGATGCCGTACGAAACAGCCAAACGTTTCATATATTTATATTTGACAATCACGACGTACATTTGTAATATGACGACCCCGCGATATATTGGTATGGATCAACTTCCAAAATGTACCACGAGATCATCACATGCAGTACTGTTCTCTGAAAGTATCTAAGTTGTTCCTGAGTATTATTAGGTATTTTTAATCCACTAACAATTTAGACGCTAAGCAATATGTAGCCATTGCAATACCAGATTACGCCTATAAAAGGAGAACTAATCTGGTATTACACTGGCTACAGTAGTACGAGAGCATATATGCCGGAGAGCATCGTGACTCGCAGAAGACTCTTGCCAAAAAAGAAAGAGAGACAATTAAAATATCACCTAACAGGTACATCGTTATTGCACTGTCCTCAACAAACATGCAAGACGTTTGTTTTTGTTCCAGTATTGTGCATTGGCACACTAGTGTGAAATCAAATAAAAGTGAAGGTACCCAGTCGTTTTTTCTGATAGGAACTCCAATTATGGATGTTGCAAACAACATTAGATCAGAATGCAGTAACATGCAATCAACATGTAGCAATTGTTTTTTCACGTTCTTTGTTGACATTACCTATGGCTGTCAGCATCCACGTAGCATCTTCACGCGTCAGCCCAATCGACACCATCATGTCTGGCAGAAATGTGAACGGAACCATGAAAGATAAACCTATGAATATGATAGATAACATAAATATTAAAATCCCACCGTTTTTAAGGAGTTCGAAGTGATATATCGTTCCCAATGCGTCCGCTACAGTTTTGCAGCTAAATCTAGATTTCCGTTCCGAGGGCGGAATATCATCGTCACTGTTAGTCTCAGTTCGCTTTCGCTTACTATGAGCTCCCTTTGTCCATTCTGATGCTCATTTGGTATGGATTGACATTCAGATGCCACACTCACGTCAGCTGCAATAGCATTGGTAGTGTCATTATGCTTTGGCGTGTCCTTCACTGGTCTCATCACGCTTCCAAAGATACCAACATTCAATAGTAGAGCAGCTTCTATAAGAAGGGTTCCTCTCCATTTATATTCGTCAATGAGAAATTTCGACAGCGGGTTGAATATAATGGTACCGACGCCTGAAGATAAATAAAATTATAGAACCCATGCATATAACTGAGTATTACCAGTTTCATATCTGAGAACAGAAATAGTCAAGGGCCGTTCGTATTTTTATTATGTTTCTGTATGTATATTACGGACGCCATATGCCACACATGTAACAGACGTATTTGCAAAAATATGCTTGTCAATAGGCAAGTTCCTATTCAAATCTAGCAAGATATACCTAATTAGTCCAGATTTGAGGACGCGCAGTGGTACCAACTACAATGTACTTGATTGCATAGTTTAATTTAATACAGTATTAGTGCAACTATTACAATTACCACTGTGTAACCTTTCTAAACCGGAAACCACGAAAACACATCCGATCTTATTTTTTATGAGTTTCTTGGTCATTTACCTCAGGTGATAATGTCTGTTCGTGATCGTGTCCGGTTTAGAGAGGTTTCACTGTACTACAACGAGTGTTAGTTAACAATAATGTACACGTATTATCCTGCAGCGATGTTGCCCTTACCGGATCCACACATGGCTATACCCATAGCTAGGGATCTCTTCTTGTGGAAGTACTGGACAATGGCCACGTTAATGGGTAACATCATCAGCACGCTGCCAACACCTGCATTGAAACAATACGGGAGAATATTTCACATCTAGGTACTGGTAGTAACTCTGCAAAACTCCCATACCGTCCGTGCATACGGACGGTATGTGAGTTTTGTAGAGTTACTGTCCGCAACGAATTCACATCGACCATGTATGGGTAAAACAAATGAAGGTGGCTTGTGTGTGCCGCATACATGTGGCTGTTGCTGGATAAATGGGGCGTATGGGATATCTGACCAGAGTAGCTGCTGATAAAATAGCACAATCATTTAGCCTGATAACAATGCAGATCAGACTGTACGGATACACAGGCTGATCTGGATATACACTGGTCGAAATACACATAAGCCCAATTTCTCCAGTCACAGCCACATATACACAGGCATCAAGTGTCCAATTATTATATCTTAAAACTAAACTGTTATTACCAAATCCTACTATAATCCAAGAAGAAGACCGAAACTGAAGTAAGGGATAGTATATGATGGCAGCAGGCCCGTACGCAGGAATTATTTTAGGGGGGGGGGGGGGGTGGGGGGGTGGTGGGTGCGTCATCGACAGCGCGAAGGGCTAAACATTGTTTTTGCACATCCACGGACAGACCTCGGCAGATTAACCCGTTCATCCCTAATAATGTAGCAGCAGCACTTAAATAAGTGCTCTAGTTAAGGAGATGGGTCAAGCGGAAGTACCACATTAAGTGTCATATATAAAAATGTTCGTCAGGATTCTGAAAACCAATGTTGCAATTGTGGCAATTTTGTGCCGGCTGAGATTTTGGGGTAAAAAGACGGAATTTTAGATAAAAAGTGGGGAAAACTGGAATCAACAAATATTACGAAATTGTTACATATACAATCCACATATTCATATCATCTACATATTATCTACATACGGTATTATACAATATAATTAAAGCATGTTCTGGCATATAAACCATACATGTTAGTTAACCGTTCCAAGGCGGTTCCCATTTTCTCACTTTTGCAGTGAAAATACGAATACGTATGGAAGCCAATGATGCCAGAACATTTCACATTTACATTTTCAAGTACAGGAATGAAATTTGTAATATAAGTGTATTCACAACTCTTCAATTGTTCTTGTGTTAATTAGTACACAGTCGGTACTATTTAGAGCATAAACACATCAATGTGTCTCAAAAAGTGACACACTCGGGATAAAATTGCGGACCAGTTTACATCTGGTACGGGGCGCCAAGTGGGACATGGCTCAATTTTGTCAACAAAATTCATTTTTGTGCCACAAAATTCAATTCTGTGTCACAAAATTCACTTTTGTGCCACAAAATTCAATTCTGTGTAACAAAATTCAATTCTGTGTTAACAAAATACAATTCTGTGCCACGAAATTCAATTCTGTGTCACAAAATTCACTTTTGTGCCACAAAATTCAATTCTGTGTCACAAAATTCAATTCTGTGTGTCACAAAATTCAATTCTGTGTCACAAAATTCAATTCTGTGTCACAAAATTCACTTTTGTGCCACAAAATTCAATTCTGTGTTACAAAATTGTATTCTGTCAATTCTGCACACGCATGTAAGAAGGACTACCATTGGTCAGAAACTGCACTGGAGAAATGGGTCACGTCGCCGATCTACACATTCAATGTCGATGATTCATTTCTCATTCTGCCGATGATTCACTTCTCATTCCGCCATTTTGCTTCAACTATCTCCAAACAGTCAAACGTTGACAAACCCATTCGTATTTAAGCTCATTTGCGTTATAATTGTACACATAATTCATGTACATGTAGATCTCCGCGAGTACTGACGTCATTTATTGTGTATCGCAAGGTACATCTGCCCCAGTTAAATCAATAATACATGCGCTGTGGCCTGTGTTCTGACTGCTGTCTGTCTTATAAACAGAAGTGTGTATTGGGCCATTTGAGGAAACCATTTGTAGTATTTGTGTAGATACCATGGATACTAAGATGGTGTATACTGTAAATAATGCATGTAGACACACAGTTGCGAACACGTAACTTCGCAACTAGTAGACACAGATCCAATACCATTTGTTTCACAAGGTTAGCTTCTACTGTTAGAATACAACGTCATCTAATGTAATTTTCGAGCATAAAACGTTACCTGATACTTGATATAGAATACCAGGCTAGTGTATTTTATAATCAAGTTTATCAGGCTCGGCTCGGAAACGGTAGGAATTCCTCGGCAAGCCTCGGAATTCCTACGCGTTTCCTAGCCTTGCCTGATAAACTTGATATCAAAATACACTAGCCTGGTATTCTCTATATATGGGCATGCTCTCAGGTCTAGCTATGTCCCGGCTACTTTATGTTTGACCCTGTTTACATAATTGATGGAAAATTTTGAATATTTTTCTTATTTCTCCTTCAAAGTATATATGCTTATATGGTGTGACCACTCATTTGTAATCATAATATAACCAAAAATAACTGTCCATAAAGAAGTATAATATTGATATATTGGGTTATATTTTCGCATTGAAATATTTAAACCTGCAAGTGTACTCCACCATCTAGTAAAATGGACTAAGACCGATCTCAACCAATCAACGTAGAGATGACATAGACTATCCTACGAAAACTAATTTTTGTGGACAAAAATGAATTCTGTCCCACAAAACTGAATTTTCTTCACAAAACTTAATTCTGTCTTACAAAATTGAATCCTTTATAACAAAAATGAATTTTATATACGAGACGTATGCAGAATTGAATTTTGTCACACAGAATTGAATTTTGTTACACAGAATTGAATTTTGTGACACAGAATTGAATTTTGTGACACAGAATTGAATTTTGTGATTTTTAGTGTTACAAAATTCAATTTTGTACACATAATTAACCTGTCCTGCATGGCGCCCCGTATCTGGTAAGTAAAGTTGTCTTAATTCATCTAACCAACTGTATTAAATAATAAATGATTGTTCTCTATATTTAATAAATACATATCTCCTTATCTGTCCCAGATAATTACCTGGTGGCGGAGCTTGAAAAAAGTGAAAGTGGTAAAGTTTTAATTTAAGTTCAAGCTCCATCTACCAGGTGTTTATCTGGGACAATAAATACCTCAATGGAGGTATTTACTACTTATCTAATATGGTTTAGTGATCTGAAAATAAGTGAAATTCATGAAACCAAGAAACCAATTCAAATTCTCCTGCTGACTAATTCATGAATATTCATGAGACCTTGTCAATATTGATGAGTCGGGTGACTAAATTGGTCGAATTAAATGGTATAAGCGTACGTTTGGTGGGATGTTATATGCGACTTCGCTAGATGCAACAATCAAAACAGTAACCATCGTGGCGTCATATGTTCTACCAAGAGATTTATAGTGTAAATAGAAACACTGAATCAATTTAGTGTACGTGATTGTTCAAACCTTACCATTGTGTTGCCACAAAAACGTTTTGAAGCCATATTAGATTCCATCTTATTGCATCTATGCATCAAAACAAACGGGGCTAATCATGTTTTAGACCAGCGTAGCACCTGCACAATACTTCCATTTGCCATGACGCATATACTAGTAAGAGATGGGATAAGCTCGGTCTTCTTGTCAGATCATGAGCAGACACATTTTAGGCACATCGTAAATATGGTGTGACTATAATCGCATGCGAGCATGATCATGATGTTAGATAATATACAAGATCTACATAAACTTACATGTAAAGTGCTCCAATATGTTTCTCTAATGTCCACCAATTTGCACCAATTACATTATGAAAATATAGGGTAAGTGGAAGATTTATCTTGTATTTCTAAGCGAAAGTGAAATGTGATATTTTCAGTTAGACATATGTAAATATTGTATAGGTCATTCATGTGATATGAATACAGTAGCCAGTATGCATGTTTTTCTGTCTAGTCATTACATTGCGGATACTCACTATCCATGTCGTTAATCCGCACATTTAGCAGTTCAAACGGTTCTGTTGTCGACGGATTCGACCACACACTATCTTCCAGATCGTCCACTTCACACATGCAAGCGGCCATACACGTTGAATCATTGTGTACGCACGTGCATCGTTCTGCAAGGAGTTTGTCATTCAGGCACTAAATTGTTCAAAAGTCCCGACATTACAAACTAAATTGTTCAAAAGCCCCGTGCTGCAGGCGATTGACTCATTAACTGTGGCTGAAGTGTGCCCCTTTCAGGTCGTTCATACCCAAATCCAACAGGATCTTGCACGACATTATTTGGAATGTTAGCTTTGCGCCATATCATAAGTTGATACAAACACATGCGGACAAGGAGACCAATGATGTTTTCCGTCTGAGGCAGAATTTTTTTCAGTGACATTCATTTCTGTTTTTCTCACAGCGCAACATCTGATTGGCATAGTCAGTTTTCATTTTCCCCATACATATCATCGACAAACATCATACAGATGACAAAATATAGATTGGACACTTCGCCAGTAGTTCCTAATGTTGCCAATGCATCATGTTCAGCAGACTTCAGTATCAGTATGCAGAAGGCCGATCTCTTTCCATGATCAAAGAATGAGCTAGTTCTGTCACATCCTGTCAGACATTACATTGGCAGAAGTAGGTTTCGCCGTCGAGGAGCTCGAGGCATGTTGTCACAGATCTCATGAATATGAATATACCACACTAAATGTGCATGCTTCCCAGTACGACCTGTTAAGAAGACGAGTCTGCTTGCAGCTATCTCTGGACGATGGTGAATGAGGAGGACAAGACTGGACTGGATACTACAATTGTTTAATTGTTTCTGCACACATCAGAGGCTTTGACACAGTGTAGTATCATTTTCGTGTCAGCTTCTTGAATGGACTTGAATGGACTTCACTAACGGTGAACCGTCTCACTTTAACGACCCTAAATTCCTGACCTCCGCTGATAAACAGAACTTGATTTTCAGCAAGTAATTGTGCATTGTGTAATACTGTACAAGCGCAGACTTATTCTTGCAATTAGTGAGAACTTGTGTCCAGTTTGGTGGGATCCGGATTTCTGGTCGCACGTTTATAGCACTTCCTTGCACGCCCCATGTTCGTTTCTCATGCGTTTGGTCCTTGATGCTGCCGTTAAGATACTTTTTGAACACTACATGAATTTACTGTACAGCGATGTCACTGTTAGAGAGTCTACTGCGATTCAAAATACTATTGAAGAGCCCCATCACCATTTCTTTCTTCAATGTAATTGTGCCAACATGTCGTGTTGTGTCATTCATCATCTGAATGCAGGCATGCCCATCAAATACGATGGCATCACATGTTGTTATAGTATTCACTGTTTATATTCCTTCCAGACATGGAATAGGCTGTGATTTTACTGTCCATACCATATCGTCATCCTCAGCAAACATGCTTAACGGAACTGGCGCATTTTCATACGACATGATTCTTGCTAATGGAACTTTTTTCTTGGCAGTGACAGCCAAAGAACAATAGTTGTTCGTCCATAATTGCTTTCAGAACTGACCGCGGTAATATGTCATACAGGTTTTTTCAATTTTTCCATCGTCTGAGTCTGCAAGCCTCTCTTCCACAAACTGTGTTGACATCCTGGTCCCCTTTTCAAGTGCATTTACCGGACTATCCTCATTATCTGCTGGTGCAATGACCGCGCTTATTTATTGCAGCACAGAATAAAATTTGGGTTACGGTATGTGAAAATTTGTGATTTGCTTGTTTATGACAGGGCAAGCGTCTGGGCACCCCCATCTGGATCCGCGCCTGGTGTGGTGATTTCATCTCCCAATGATGAAACGTTGCGTCAAATGTAGTATATTGCAATACGAGCGACATGTATATATACAAATATCGTACAGTAATGTTATACGTGTGTGCGTCAAATAACCTGTTCATTTGAAGTACACTTACATGCAATTAAATTGGTGCTGTCTTGGAACTAAAAAAGTCATCTTTTGACCCAAAACAAAATCTCAGCCGGCACAAAGTTGCCACAATGGCAACATTGGTTTACTAAGTCCTGACATCAAGACGAACATTTTGGTATATAACATGTAATGTGGTACTTCCGGTTGCACCCCTCTAAAATTTGCCAGGAGCTGCTGCTCTACTATAAGTAATAACTGGATGATTTTGATTTGTTTAATTTTGCAACCAATCTAAATCATCACAAAATGATTTTCAGACCAGTCCATTTATGAACATGGGGTGTTTCTGTTCTCAAAATTATGAAAATTAATTGCAAAAAGTGCAGATCCTGATGAGACGGCTCGTTACGAGCCGGCTCATCTGGATCTACACTGTTTGCCAATACCACTATACAGTCATGCGGGTTAAGAGTGAAAGGGTTAAGGGGGATGAGTACGCACCCGTCGCACCCCCTCTGCGTACGGGCATGGGCAGTGAGCACGCTGGTTATTATATCTTACAATCAACGGTTACTACCATATTAACACTTTAAGCTTTTTAGGTTAAATAAAGTCTGTTACAATGGGGTCATTATATTGTAAGTATTTTTAGTCGTTCGGTTTTTTCATGCGGGCCAACTATTTTATTGTCACGGATTTTAGAGTCGTTCTTTCTTTTCAATAACACACCAGCGTGGAACACACGAGGGCAATTTTGTTTTCAGTAAACTTGTTGTATTTAAAATTAAATAATGGACAACAGTTAACAAAATATGATTTATATTTCACTATGAATGTTTGCTACTAGCTATTGTGTTGTTTATATTTTTGGGAAGTTTGCAAATGTTCCGTTAATTCAGGGGATATGTGACGTAAATTTGAGAAGCAGATTTTTGTTGTTGTTGTATTATTGTCTTTCACTGGTGAAGCAGCCGCTGATTTAGTTTTTGGAAAACTGTGTCTGCGCCTAAAGTTAGGGAAATAATTGCAAGTATTTGTGTATACATACATAACATATAAAATGGTGATGGTGTCTTTTGGTGGACCCCCCCCCCCCACTGGCGCCCCTCGGTAATATTTTCATGGCGTTTGGTTTGTTTGAGCACTCATCAGAGGGGTGCTGGTAGTGGGGTCCCTTGTAGGTCACCAGCACATATAAAATAAATACATGTTCTGTTTGTGCATAGTGGGTGGCAGGTGGGAGTACGCGATGGGTAATTTAACGATCGGGGTTCATCCTTACCGGAATCCCGACTGGAGACCTGGTTTGGCACTCACATACGTCTTTGGCATTGTGATGTACAGTTGAATCTGGTTATACCCCTTATAACAGTAATCCTACCGGTATTACTTTTAAATAGGGAAGGGTCAAGTGACTTTGGTGCAGTATGGACCTGGCACCAGGTCAGGTTGTTCTAATTTCAGGGCTGAATATGTTGTATCTCGATGTAAATATTCCGTTCTGATTTTGATTTATTTCCCCCCAGTGCAGCAGGTTAAAACGGGATCGAACCTGTTTGCCCGGCCTTACATGACCTTAGCTGTTGATAGGCCGTTAAACACCAATAAACAAACACACAAAACTGTTTGTGCATATTTTAGTTCATCCGGAAGATCTAGCGGACGCTCGTCGCCAGGTATTTGTGAGATTTTTCTTTTCGTCGATAGTTTCCGTAAGTATTTAGGTTGAGGTTGAATCTCATAATGGTTTATTTATTAATATTTTTTTTTAGCCCATCTTAACAGGGGGTGGTAAACGTATGAACCAGACTATTTTATGCGAGCTATTACAGTGTTAGCAAAAAGCAGTTTTTACTTGTCTTTGCCTGCTGCAATTGAGTTAATAGGCATGATGGGTAATTTTTATTTTATGTGCTAGTCTGAGAATATAAATGTAAGTGTATGTGGGTGTTGTTAGAATATAAAAAAACAACTAATATTTGGCATATTGTTGTAGGAGGCAATTGTTATTGTCTTTGTTTGTGTCATTAGACTTGATTGTGGTTGTTTCATTTATAATTTATACAATTTTGTGGCTTCTTGTTGCATTGTGTTGTTTGTGGTTGCCCATAACCAAATTAATTGAATTTGGTTGGTATCCTATTTTTTGACTGCTAGAGGATCATTACAGTTTGATGTAGAACACGGATTTACCATCTAACCCACCATTTTGCCTGAGACGAGCCAAACAATTCAGTTTTTATTATTGGTTGTTTTGCATTTCATATTGTACATTGTTTTTTTATTGGTTTGTTGTTATTGAAAAATTGTTGCATTGTGTTGTTTGTGGTTGCCCATAACCAAATTAATTGAATTTGGTTGGTAACCTACTTTTTGACTGCTAGAGTATCATTGCATTGTGTTGTTTGTTGTTGCCCATAACCAAATTAATTGAATTTGGTTGGTAGCCTATTTTTTGACTGCTAGAGGATCATTACAGTTTGATGTAGAACACGGATTTACCACCTAACGCACCTTTTGCCTGAGACGAGCCAAACAAAAAATCAGTTTTTATTATTGGTTGTTTGCATTTCATATTGTACATTGTTTTTTGATTGGTTTGTTGTTATTGAAAAATTGTTGCATTGTGTTGTTTGTGGTTGCCCATAACCAAATTAATTGAATTTGGTTGGTAACCTACTTTTTGACTGCTAGAGTATCATTACAGTCAATTTTTTAATATCGTTATTGGGGAAGTGAAATTGGTTGTGTCATTAGTCTTGATTGTGGTTGTTTCATTTATAATTTATACAATTTTGTGGCTTCTTGTTGCATTGTGTTGTTTGTGGTTGCCCATAACCAAATTAATTGAATTTGGTTGGTAGCCTATTTGTTGACTGCTAGAGGATCATTACAGTCATTTTTTTTTATATATCGTTAATGGGGAAGTGAAATTGATTGTGTTGTTATATGGTTGTATCGAACATTAGTCTTGATTGTGGTTGTTTCATACACAATTTAATATAATTGTGTGGCTTCTATAGTTTATACAATTTATGTTAATTTGGCATTTGTGGATATTAATTCGTAAATTAATTATTGTTGCAATTGGGAAATCCTGCTATTGGTGTTGACAATTTGGGCACACCTTTTATTATGTATATATATTGTGTAAAGTTTGATTGTACTGTGTTTAGCAGGATGCCTAAGACTAAGCGTAAAACGCGGCACATGAGCGGGCCAGCGATAAGACTGATGGGACAGTGGCAACAGAGGAGGTGGAAGCTCGGCCGGCCAGTTCGTGGTCACTGTCGAGGCAGGATGTAGAAGCGATAGCCACTCGGGTGGCTCGGCAAGTGATGACGCCAGATATGGCTGAATTGGTTGGCTCTCCAATTGAAGCCAATTTGTGTGGTTTAACGAATGATGAAAGTGGTAATATTATTCCCTAAATTCCAAGCTACCACGATACGCTTGGACATCAGGCAAAACATTATTAATGGCGACTATGTCGATTTGGCTATGCTTGTTTTTGCTCCTGCGGCTGGGCGCATAGATGAAAAATATGTGTCTTTCGAACAAGGGCAATTGGTATTAAAAAGCAAAAATATGACAAAATCTGTATCAACAATAAAGCTGTGGTCGGATGTTTTCATCATTTTTACAAGTATATACACAGAGGTGCATGGTGATGAGGCTCCATGTTTGTTAAAATACATGTTTAATATCAGACTGGGTGCAAGTAGGGTAACTGGGCTAGGTTGGAAAGTCTATGATGAGCAATTTCGGATTATGAAATCCAGGGATCCTACACTGCAGTGTTGACCAGGAATTGTGGTTACTTTACATGAGTGGGGCATTGTCAGAAAGTACAAGAGAGGCTTATAATAATGGGGTGTGAATGTTTGAAGTATTCAAGAGCACATACACTTGTCCGGGTTTGTGGCCTCCGCCATTACAACAGGTTTCAGATTTTATAGCAAGCTTGTCATTGCGAGGTATACAGCATGGCTATATGTATCTATCATTTCATTTCGTTGCAAGATGCTCAATGTTCCCGATACGACTCAGAATTTTATTGTTCGAAAATTGTTAACGGGGATGGGGCGTCTACACAAAAGGTTAGATAATAGGATCCCAATAACAATTGTCATATTGTCTCCCTTGAGTGGGTCACCTTCCAGAGGCCTTGATAAGCTGCGTATTTGCGTAAATACGCAACCAAAAAATCTGAAAACCCAATTAAAATTG
>CM055265.1:225254142-225289142 GCA_029237695.1 Conchocele bisecta
TACGGGAGTCATGACAGTGGTACGTGTTCTCAGCTAATTGCTGGACGTATTACAATGCTGTATTCAGAAACACTTACCTATTGCAAGACCAAATACAGTGCAAACAGCCATGAGAACGAAGTAGTTTCTTGCCAGTGCCATCGCTGCTATGGATAACCCTGCTGTCATTGTACTGGCCATGTAAACCTTCCAGCGACTGATACACGTCCGATCGCCCATGATTCCGGCAGGCACCCGGACAACAACGTTCGCGATCCCTGTAACACGACAGCCGTCTCATTTAAGGAACAGCAAATGATTTAGTATATCTGTGAAGTTCAATATCGAAATTGAAATACGTATACTCACCTGTCTAGAGCCAGCATAAAAACATAGAAATTGCACGCACACTATGTGATGCCGTACGAAACAGCCAAACGTTTCATATATTTATATTTGACAATCACGACGTACATTTGTAATATGACGACCCCGCGATATATTGGTATGGATCAACTTCCCAAATGTACCACGAGATCATCACATGCAGTACTGTTCTCTAAAAGTATCTAAGTTGGTCCTGAGTATTATTAGGTATTTTTAATACACTAACAATTTAGACGCTAAGCAATATGTAGCCATTGCAATACCAGATTACGCCAATAAAAGGAGAACTAATCTGGTATTACACTGGCTACAGTAGTACGAGCAGCTATATGCCGGATAGCATCGTGACTCGCAGAAGACTCTTGCCAAAAAAGAAAGAGAGAAAATTAAAATATCACCTAACAAGTACATCGTTATTGCACAGTCCTCAACAAACATACAAGACGTTTGTTTTTGTTCCAGTATTGTGCATTGGCACACTAGTGTGAAATCAATTAAAACTGAAGGTACCCAGTCGTTTTTTTCTGATAGGAACTCCAATTATGGATGTTGCAAACAACATTAGATCAGAATGCAGTAAACATGCAATCAACATGATCGTATAAAGGTTAAACGTTCTTTGTTGACATTACCTATGGCTGTCAGCATCCCACGTAGCATCTTCACGCGTCAGCCCAATCGACACCTCATGTCTGGCAGAAAATGTGAACGGAACCATGAAAGATAAAACCTATGAATATGATAGATAACATAAATATAAAATCCCACCGTTTTTAAGGAGTTCGAAGTGATATATCGTTCCCAATGCGTCCGTTACAGTTTTGCAGCTAAATCTAGATTTCCGTTCCGAGGGCGGAATATCATCGTCACTGTTAGTCTCAGTTCGCTTTCGCTTACTATGAGCTCCTGTCTTCTGATGCTCATTTGGTATGGATTGACATTCAGATTCCACACTCACGTCAGCTGCAATAGCATTGGTAGTGTCATTATGCTTTGGCGTGTCCTTCACTGGTCTCATCACGCTTCCAAAGATACCAACATTCAATAGTAGAGCAGCTTCTATAAGAAGGGCTCCTCTCCATTTATATTCGTCAATGAGAAATTTCGACAGCGGGTTGAATATAATGGTACCGACGCCTGAAAGATAAAATAAAATTATAGAACCCATGCATATAACTGAGTATTACCAGTTTCATATCTGAGAACAGAAATAGTCAAGGGCCGTTCGTATTTTTATTATGTTTCTGTATGTATATTACGAACGCCATATACCACACATGTAACAGACGTATTTGCAAAAATATGCTTGTCAATAGGCAAGTTCCTATTCAAATCTAGCAATATATACCTAATTAGTCCAGATTTGAGGACGCGCAGTGGTACCAACTACAATGTACTTGATTGCATAGTTTAATTTAATACAGTATTAGTGCAACTATTACAATTACCACTGTGTAACCTTTCTAAACCGGAAACCACGAAAACACATCCGATCTTATTTTTTATGAGTTTCTTGGTCATTTACCTCAGGTGATAATGTCTGTTCGTGATCGTGTCCGGTTTAGAGAGGTTTCACTGTACTACAACGAGTGTTAGTTAACAATAATGTACACGTATTATCCTGCAGCGATGTTGCCCTTACCGGATCCACACATGGCTATACCCATAGCCAGGGATCTCTTCTTGTGGAAGTACTGGACAATGGCCACGTTAATGGGTAACATCATCAGCACGCTGCCAACACCTGCATTGAAACAATACGGGAGAATATTTCACATCTAGGTATGGTAGTAACTCTGCAAAACTCCCATACCGTCCGTGCATACGGACGGTATGTGAGTTTTGTAGAGTTACTGTCCGCAACGAATTCACATCGACCATGTATGGGTAAAACAAATGAAGGTGGCTTGTGTGTGCCGCATACATGTGGCTGTTGCTGGATAAATGGGATATCTGACCAGAGTAGCTGCTGATAAAATAGCACAATCATTTAGCCTGATAACAATGCAGATCAGACTGTACGGGATACACAGGCTGATCTGGATATACACTGGTCGAAATACACATAAGCCCAATTTCTCCAGTCACAGCCACATATACACAGGCATCAAGTGACCAATTATTATATCTTAAAACTAAACTGTTATTACCAAATCCTACTATAATCCAAGAAGAAGACCGAAACTGAAGTTTAGGGATAGTATATGATGGCAGCAGGCCCGTACGCAGGAATTATTTTAGGGGGGGGGGAGAGTAGTGGGGGCGCGGGGGGGGGGGGTGGGGTGGTGGGTGCGTCATCGACAGCGCGAAGGGCTAAACATTGTTTTTGCACATCCACGGACAGACCTCGGCAGATTAACCCGTTCATCCCTAATAATGTAGCAGCAGCACTTAAATAAGTGCTCTAGTTAAGGAGATGGGTCAAGCGGAAGTACCACATTAAGTGTCATATATAAAAATGTTCGTCAGGATTCTGAAAACCAATGTTGCAATTGTGGCAATTTTGTGCCGGCTGAGATTTTGGGGTAAAAAGACGGACTTTTAGATAAAAAGTGGGGAAAACTGGAATCAACAAATATTACGAAATTGTTACATATACAATCCACATATCCATATCATCTACATATTATCTACATACGGTATTATACAATATAATTAAAGCATGTTCTGGCATATAAACCATACATGTTAGTTAACCGTTCCAAGGCGGTTCCCATTTTCTCACTTTTGCAGTGAAAATACGAATACGTATGGAAGCCAATGATGCCAGAACATTTCACATTTACATTTTCAAGTACAGGAATGAAATTTGTAATATAAGTGTATTCACAACATCTTCAATTGTTCTTGTGTTAATTAGTACACAGTCGGTACCATTTAGAGCATAAACACATCAATGTGTCTCAAAAAGTGGCACACTCGGGATAAAATTGCGGACCAGTTTACATCTGGTACGGGGCGCCAAGTGGGACATGGCTCAATTTTGTCAACAAAATTCATTTTTGTGCCACAAAATTCAATTCTGTGTCACAAAATTCACTTTTGTGCCACAAAATTCAATTCTGTGTCACAAAATTCAATTCTGTGTGTCACAAAATTCAATTCTGTGTCACAAAATTCACTTTTGTGCCACAAAATTCAATTCTGTGTCACAAAATTGTATTCTGTCAATTCTGCACACGCATGTAAGAAGGACTACCATTGGTCAGAAACTGCACTGGAGAAATGGGTCACGGTCGCCGATCTACACATTCAATGTCGATGATTCATTTCTCATTCTGCCGATGATTCATTTCTCATTCCGCCATTTTGCTTCAACTATCTCCAAACAGTCAAACGTTGACAAACCCATTCGTATTTAAGCTCATTTGCGTTATAATTGTACACATAATTCATGTACATGTAGATCTCCCGCGAGTACTGACGTCATTTATTGTGTATCGCAAGGTACATCTGCCCCAGTTAAATCAATAATACATGCGCTGTGGCCTGTGTTCTGACTGCTGTCTGTGTTTATAAACAGAATGTGTGTATTGGGCCATTTGAGGAAACCATTTGTAGTATTTGTGTAGATACCATGGATACTAAGATGGTGTATACTGTAAATAATGCATGTAGACACATAGTTGCGAACACGTAACTTCGCAACTAGTAGACACAGATCCAATACCATTTGTTTCACAAGGTTAGCTCTACTGTTAGAATACAACGTCATCTAATGTAATTTTCGAGCATAAAACGTTACCTGATACATGTAAATAGAATACCAGGCTAGTGTATTTTAATATCAAGTTTATCAGGCTCGGCTCGGAAACGGTAGGAATTCCTCGGCAAGCCTCGGAATTCCTACGCGTTTCCTAGCCTTGCCTGATAAACTTGATATCAAAATACACTAGCCTGGTATTCTCTATATATGGGCATGCTCTCAAGTCTAGCTATGTCCCGGCTACTTTATGTTTGACCCTGTTTACATAATTGATGGAAAATCTGAATATTTTTCTTATTTATCTTCAAAGTATATATGCTTATATGGTGTGACCACTCATTTGTAATCATAATATAACCAAAATAACTGTCCATAAAGAAGTATAATATTGATATATTGGGTTATATTTTCGCATTGAAATATAAATTTAACCTGCAAGTGTACTCCACCATCTAGTAAAATAGGACTAAGACCGATCTCAACCAATCAACGTAGAGATGACATAGACTATCCTACGCAAACTAATTTTTGTGGACAAAAATGAATTCTGTCCCACAAAACTGAATTTTCTTCACAAAACTTAATTCTGTCTTACAAAATTGAATCCTTTATAACAAAAATGAATTTTATATACGAGACGTATGCAGAATTGAATTTTGTCACACAGAATTGAATTTTGTTACACAGAATTGACAGAATTGAATTTTGTGACACAGAATTGAATTTTGTGACACAGAATTGAATTTTGTGATTTTTAGTGTTACAAAACTCAATTTTGTACACATAATTAACCTGTCCTGCATGGCGCCCCGTATCTGGTAAGTAAAGTTGTCTTAATTCATCTAACCAACTGTATTAAATAATAAATGATTGTTCTCTATATTTAATAAATACATATCTCCTTATCTGTCCCAGATAATTACCTGGTGGCGGTAGCTTGAAAAAAGTGAAAGTGGTAAAGTTTTAATTTAAGTTCAAGCTCCATCTACCAGGTGTTTATCTGGGACAATAAATACCTCAATGGAGGTATTTACTACTTATCTAATATGGTTTAGTGATCTGAAAATAAGTGAAATTCATGAAACCAAGAAACCAATTCAAATTCTCCTGCTGACTAATTCATGAATATTCATGAGACCTTGTCAATATTGATGAGTCGGGTGACTAAATTGGTCGAATTAAATGGTATAAGCGTACGTTTGGTGGGATGTTATATGCGACTTCGCTAGATGCAACAATCAAAACAGTAACCATCGTGGCGTCATATGTTCTACCAAGAGATTTATAGTGTAAATAGAAACACTGAATCAATTTAGTGTACGTGATTGTTCAAACCTTACCATTGTGTTGCCACAAAAACGTTTTGAAGCCATATTAGATTCCATCTTATTGCATCTATGCATTAAAATAAACGGGGCTAATCATGTTTTAGACCAGCGTAGCACCTGCACAATACTTCCATTTGCCATGACGCATATACTAGTAAGAGATGGGATAAGCTCGGTCTTCTTGTCAGATCATGAGCAGACACATTTTAGGCACATCGTAAATATGGTGTGACTATAATTGCATGCGAGCATGATCATGATGTTAGATAATATACAAGATCTACATAAACTTACATGTAAAGTGCTCCAATATGTTTCTCTAATGTCCACCAATTTGCACCAATTACATTATGAAAATATAGGGTAAGTGGAAGATTTATCTTGTATTTCTAAGCGAAAGTGAAATGTGATATTTTCAGTTAGACATATGTAAATATTGTATAGGTCATTCATGTGATATGAATACAGTAGCCAGTATGCATGTTTTTCTGTCTAGTCATTACATTGCGGATACTCACTATCCATGTCGTTAATCCGCACATTTAGCAGTTCAAACGGTTCTGTTGTCGACGGATTCGACCACACACTATCTTCCAGATCGCCCACTTCACACTTGCAAGCGGCCATACACGTTGAATCATTGTGTACGCACGTGCATCGTTCTGCACAGGAGTTTGTACATTCACAAACTAAATTGTTCAAAAGCTCCCGTGCTGCAGGCGATTGACTCATTAACTGTGGCTGAAGTGTGCCCCTTTCAGGTCGTTCATACCCAAATCCAACAGGATCTTGCACGACATTATTTGGAATGTTAGCTTTGCGCCATATCATAAGTTGATACAAACACATGCGGACAAGGAGACCAATGATGTTTTCCGTCTGAGGCAGAATTTTTCCAGTGACATTCATTTCTGTTTTCTCACAGCGCAACATATTCTGTGGCATAGTCATTTTCCCCATACATATCATCGACAAACATCATACAGTGACAAAATATAGATTGGACACTTCGCCAGTAGTTCCTAATGTTGCCAATGCATCATGTTCAGCAGACTTCAGTATCAGTATGCAGAAGGCCGATCTCTTTCCATGATCAAAGAATGAGCTAGTTCTGTCACATCCTGTCAGACATTACATTGGCAGAAGTAGGTTTCGCCGTCGAGGAGCTCGAGGCATGTTGTCACAGATCTCATGAATAGGAATATACCACACTAAATGTGCATGCTTCCCAGTACGAGAAGACGAGTCTGCTTGCAGCTATCTCTGGACGATGGTGAATGAGGAGGACAAGACTGGACTGGATACTACAATTGTGTAATTGTTTCTGCACCCATCAGAGGCTTTGACACAGTGTAGTATCATTTTCGTGTCAGCTTCTTGAATGGACTTGAATGGACTTCACTAACGGTGAACCGTCTCACTTTAACGACCCTAAATTCCTGACCTCCGCTGATAAACAGAACTTGATTTTCAGCAAGTAATTGTGCATTGTGTAATACTGTACAAGCGCAGACTTATTCTTGCAATTATTGAGAACTTGTGTCCAGTTTGGTGGGATCCGGATTTCTGGTCGCACGTTTATAGCACTTCCTTGCACGCCCCATGTTCGTTTCTCATGCGTTTGGTCCTTGATGCTGCCGTTAAGATACTTTTCGAACACTACATGAATTTACTGTACAGCGATGTCACTGTTAGAGAGTCTACTGCGATTCAAAATACAATTGAAGAGCCCCATCACCATTTCTTCAATGTAATTGTGCCAACATGTCGTGTTGTGTCATTCATCATCTGAATGCAGGCATGCCCATCAAATGCGATGGCATCACATGTTGTTATAGTATTCACTGTTTATATCCCTTCCAGACATGGAATAGGCTGTGATTTTACTGTCCATACCATATTGTCATCCTCAGCAAACATGCTTAACGGAACTGGCGCATTTTCATACGACATGATTCTTGCTAATGGAACTTTTTTCTTGGCAGTGACAGCCAAAGAACAATAGTTGTTCGTCCATAATTGCTTTCAGAACTGACCGCGGTAATATGTCATACAGGTTTCTTCAATTTTTCCATCGTCTGAGTCTGTAAGCCTCTCTTCCACAAACTGTGTTAACATCCTGGTCCCCTTTTCAAGTGCATTCACCGGACTATCCTCATTATCTGCTGGTGCAATGACCGCGCTTATTTATTGCAGCACAGAATAAAATTTGGGTTACGGTATGTGAAAATTTGTGATTTGCTTGTTTATGACAGGGCAGGCGTCTGGACACCCCCATCTGGATCCGCGCCTGGTGTGGTGATTTCATCTCCCAATGATGAAACGTTGCGTCCAATGTAGTATATTGCAATACGAACGACATGTATATATACAAATATCGTACAGTAATGTTATACGTGTGTGCGTCAAATAACCTGTTCATTTGAAGTACACTTACATGCAATAAATTGGTGCTGTCTTGGAACTAAAAAAGTCATCTTTTGACCCAAAAATCTCAGCCGGCACAAAGTTGCCACAATGGCAACATTGGTTTACTAAGTCCTGACATCAAGACGAACATTTTGGTATATAACATGTAATGTGGTACTTCCGGTTGACCCCTCTCAAAATTTGTCAGGAGCTGCTGCTCTACTATAAGTAACTGGAATGGATTTTGATTTGTTAATTTTGCAACCAATCTAAATCATCACAAAATGATTTTCAGACCAGTCCATTTATGAACATGGGGTGTTTCTGTTCTCAAAATATGAAAATTAATTGCAAAAAATGCAGATCCTGATGAGACGGCTCGTTACGAGCCGGCTCATCTGGATCTACACTGTTTGCCAATACCACTATACAGTCATGCGGGTTAAGAGTGAAAGGGTTAAGGGGGATGAGTACGCACCCGTCGCACCCCCTCTGCGTACGGGCATGGGCAGTGAGCACGCTGGTTATTATATCTTAACAATCAACGGTTACTACCATATTAACACTTTAAGCTTTTTAGGTTAAAGTCTGTTACAATGGGGTCATTATATTGTAAGTATTTTTAGTCGTTCGGTTTTTTCATGCGGGCCAACTATTTTATTGTCACGGATTTTAGAGTCGTTCTTTCTTTTCAATAACACACCAGCGTGGAACACACGAGGAAAATTTTGTTTTCAGTAAACTTGTTGTATTTAAAATTAAATAATGGACAACAGTTAACAAATATTTGATATTTATCACTATGAATGTTTGCTACTGCTATTGTGTTGTTTATATTTTTGGGAAGTTTGCAAATGTTCCGTTAATTCAGGGGATATGTGACGTGAATTTGAGAAGCAGATTTTTGTTGTTGTTGTATTATTGTCTTTCACTGGTGAAGCAGCCGCTGATTTAGTTTTGGAAAACTGTGTCTGCGCCTAAAGTTAGGGAAATAATTGCAAGTATTTGTGTATACATACATAACATATAAAATGGTGATGGTGTCTTTTGGTGGACCCCCCCCCCCCCATTGGCGCCCCTCGGTAATATTTTCATGGCGTTTGGTTTGTTTGAGCACTCATCAGAGGGGTGCTGGTGGTGGGGTCCCTTGTAGATCACCAGCACATATAAAATAAATACATGTTCTGTTTGTGCATAGTGGGTGGCAGGTGGGAGTACGCGATGGGTAATTTAACGATCGGGGTTCATCCTTACCGGAATCCCGACTGGAGACCTGGTTTGGCACTCACATACGTCTTTGGCATTGTGTATGTGACAGTTGAATCTGGTTATACCCCTTATAACAGTAATCCTACCGGTATTACTTTTAAATAGGGGAAGGGGTCAAGTGACTTTGTTGCAGTATGGACCTGGCACCAGGTCAGGTTGTTCTAATTTCAGGGCTGAATATGTTGTATCTCGATGTAAATATTCCGTTCTGATTTTGGGATTTCCCCCCAGTGCAGCAGGTTAAAACGGGATCGAACCTGTTTGCCCGGCCTTACATGACCTTAGCTGTTGATAGGCCATTAAACACCAATAAACAAACACACAAAACTGTTTGTGCATATTTTAGTTCATCCGGAAGATCTAGCGGACGCTCGTCGCCAGGTATTTGTGAGGTTTTTCTTTTCGTCGATAGTTTCCGTAAGTATTTAGGTTGAGGTTGAATCTCATAATGGTTTATTTATTAATGTTTTTTTTGTTACGGGCCCATCTTAACAGGGTAAACGTATGAACCAGACTATTTTATGCGAGCTATTACAGTGTTAGCAAATGCAGTTTTTACTTGTCTTTGCCTGCTGCAATTGAGTTAATAGGCATGATGGGTAATTTTTATTTTATGTGCTAGTCTGAGAATATAAATGTAAGTGTATGTGGGTGTTGTTAGAATATAAAAAAACAACTAATTTTTGGCATATTGTTGTAGGAGGCAATTGTTATTGTCTTTGTTTGTGTCATTAGTCTTGATTGTGGTTGTTTCATTTATAATTTACTACTTTTGTGGTTTTGTTGCATTGTGTTGTTTGTGGTTGCCCATAACCAAATTAATTGAATTTGGTTGGTATCCTATTTTTTTTGACTGCTAGAGGATCATTACAGTTTGATGTAGAACACGGATTTACCATCTAACCCACCATTTT
The DNA here is from genome assembly GCA_029237695.1 of Conchocele bisecta. Taxonomy (NCBI): domain Eukaryota; kingdom Metazoa; phylum Mollusca; class Bivalvia; order Lucinida; family Thyasiridae; genus Conchocele; species Conchocele bisecta. Next base: position 225,264,135 of record CM055265.1, read on the forward strand.
GCCTGAGACGAGCCAAACAATTCAGTTTTTATTATTGGTTGTTTTGCATTTCATATTGTACATTGTTTTTTGATTGGTTTGTTGTTATTGAAAAATTGTTGCATTGTGTTGTTTGTGGTTGCCCATAACCAAATTAATTGAATTTGGTTGGTAACCTACTTTTTGACTGCTAGAGTATCATTGCATTGTGTTGTTTGTGGTTGCCCATAACCAAATTAATTGAATTTGGTTGGTAGCCTATTTTTTTGACTGCTAGAGGATCATTACAGTTTGATGTAGAACACGGATTTACCATCAAACGCACCTTTTGCCTGAGACGAGCCAAACAAAAAATCAGTTTTTATTATTGGTTGTTTTGCATTTCATATTGTACGTTCAGGGCTCACGCTGGCCTTCGCAAATGGCGCCAAATGCGCTAATAAATTGAATGTGGCACAAGAAAACAAAATTTGGCGAAAGTAATGGCGCCGGTAAAAAAATAGCAAAATTGACACAAGTCTGCTTTTCCCAGGACACGGTCTCTGTGTGTGTATTGATAGGTCCAGACTGGGTTTTCGCTTGCCTCTAAGCATGCACATTTCGCTTGGAGAAAATCGATAACCAGTCCACCTGTGTGTAATTTTGACAGAAACATGTGAAGTTTTAAGTGGCGGTCAATTACTCTGTATAAACTTTATTGGGAACAGATTTGTTATGTATCATTAACAGGCGTGCGCCATAAACTGGTCAAGGGATTCTTTACAAAGTTAATTATCATGGTTTATCAACAAGAGGCACCTCCTGTTGTGGTCTAGAAAGTGAAATTCGCCTGGTAAACAGGGAAATATCCTCAGTTGTATTCACTTGAAACAGCTGATGCGTACTTGAGATTCAGCCTCTTTGATACTTTTATTCAAAATTGCATGGAACCTAGTGTATGCAAGTTATATTTTAACCCTTAGAATGAGGGAACCAAAATTGTCGTCTGCTGTTGTTATATATTTTGTTCTCTGTCAATAAACCATGGCAGCATTTCAGAAACTGAGAAAGTAAAAGTCAGTGGGTTATATGTCCCAGCAACAACTATGGTCATATAGGGATGGGATCTCGGTTTGTAGTGTCATCCAACCTGGCAGCAATTCAATGGAAAAATTCTAAAGTGCTGTGAGAGCATGTTTTTGATGAAGAAAAGGGAAAACAAAATAATAATCAGCAGACGACAACATTTCATTCAGCATTGTAATGGTTAAAGGCCCTGGGTGGATGGACTGTGAGCAAAACAGTTAGTGAAATATCATTTTACGGTAGATTTGTATTTCGGAACATATATGTATATGACCTGAAAAAAATTAAGTAATAATAAAAAAAATATTATTGAAAAAAAATAACTTGTTGCAAAGCCAGTTTTGCTAAATATAGCATTCCTATTTCCCGCGCATGACCTCGCGATTGTGGTCACATGACTGAACACTACATCGGCTACGCCAGCGATAACATTCAGTTGTCGTATTGTTAAATTCGGTTAGTTTTGCTTATCATGCACAATTGTTGTACATGTATTACAGTGTTTGTGGTGATTATGTAGAAGTGTGCAATGCTGAAATATCTTGTAATGTGTCTTATCTGCAGCAAAATGGTAGTCGGTGAAAGGAATTACATCACTACTAGTGAGATTTTCCAGATAGATTGCAATACGGCCAAGTTAAATTTAGCATGGAATTTTCTGGATTTGCTATCCATGACGTTGAAAGTGGACATGCAGATGCGATAATTAGCCGAAAAACATATATTTATGAACAAGGACAAGTTGCGATCACAGGTTGAACTGACGGACCGAGGTCTATAAATACATTAAATATACCTAAAAGCATTAATAAGTGAAAAATAAGCTAAACAAATTCTTTACTCTCTCCTATATTTTGACTTATTAATGCTTTTAGGTATATTTAATGTATTTATAGACCTCGGTCCGTTACTTCAACCTGTGGTTGCGATGGTATTCATTGATGTATCTCAACTGTTTTTGTGAAATGCATCTTCAGAGGTACCATCTGAGACACATTAAGTCTCTCAAAACGGTCTCTGAAAAACTAAGATGGTGAAATATTTGATTTTGAAGCTGGCTTAAAATTTGGCTCCAACTTCACTGAAATGGCTCCAATTTTTTTTATTTGGCGAAAGTGTTGGCGCAAAGAAAAAAAAAGCCAGTGTGAGCCCTGACATTGTTTTTTGATTGGTTTGTTGTTATTGAAAAATTGTTGCATTGTGTTGTTTGTGGTTGCCCATAACCAAATTAATTGAATTTGGTTGGTAACCTACTTTTTGACTGCTAGAGTATCATTGCATTGTGTTGTTTGTGGTTGCCCATAACCAAATTAATTGAATTTGGTTGGTAGCCTATTTTTTGACTGCTAGAGGATCATTACAGTTTGATGTAGAACACGGATTTACCATCTAACCCACATTTTGCCTGAGACGAGCCAAACAATTCAGTTTTTATTATTGGTTGTTTTGCATTTCATATTGTACATTGTTTTTTGATTGGTTTGTTGTTATTGAAAAATTGTTGCATTGTGTTGTTTGTGGTTGCCCATAACCAAATTAATTGAATTTGGTTGGTAACCTACTTTTTGACTGCTAGAGTATCATTACAGTCAATTTTTTAATATCGTTATTGGGGAAGTGAAATTGATTGTGTCATTAGTCTTGATTGTGGTTGTTTCATTTCATTTATAATTTATACAATTTTGTGGCTTCTTGTTGCATTGTGTTGTTTGTGTTGGTTGCCCATAACCAAATTAATTTGAATTTGGTGGTAGCCTATTTGTTGACTGCTTAGAGGATCATTACAGTCATTTTTTTTTTAAATATCGTTAATGGGGAAGTGAAATTGATTGTGTTGTTATATGGTTTGTATCGAACATTAGTCTTGATTGTGGTTGTTTCATCACAATTTAATATAATTGTGTGGCTTCATAGTTTATACAATTTATGTTAATTTGGCATTTGTGGATATTAATTCGTAAATAAATTATTATTGTTGCAATTGGAAAATCCTGCTATTGGTGTTGACAATTTGGGCACACCTTTTATTATGTATATATATTGTGTAAAGTTTGATTGTACTGTGTTTAGCAGGATGCCTAAGACTAAGCGTAAAACGCGGCACATGAGCGGGCCAGCGATAAGACTGATGGGACAGTGGCAACAGAGGAGGTGGAAGCTCGGCCGGCCAGTTCGTGGTCACTGTCGAGGCAGGATGTAGAAGCGATAGCCACTCGGGTGGCTCGGCAAGTGATGACGCCAGAAATGGCTGAATTGGTTGGCTCTCCAATTGAAGCCAATTTGTGTGGTTTAACGAATGATGAAAGTGGTAATATTATTCCCTCAATTCCAAGCTACCACGATACGCTTGGACATCAGGCAAAACATTATTAATGGCGACTATGTCGATTTGGCTATGCTTGTTTTTGCTCCTGCGGCTCGGCGCATAGATGAAAAATATTTGTCTTTCGAACAAGGGCAATTGGTATTAAAAAGCAAAAATATGGCAAAATCTGTATCAACAATAAAGCTGTGGTCGGATGTTTTCATCATTTTTACAAGTATATACACAGAGGTGCATGGTGATGAGGCTCCATGTTTGTTAAAATATATGTTTAATATCAGACTGGGTGCAAGTAAGGTAACTGGGCTAGGTTGGAAAGTCTATGATGAGCAATTTCGGATTAGGAAATCCAGGGATCCTACACTGCAGTGTTGACCAGGAATTGTGGTTACTTTACATGAGTGGAGCGAACTCACCATCAGTGAATCTGACCGATTGCTAGCGGGGGCATTGTCAGAAAGTACAAGAGAGGCTTATTAATAATGGGGTGTGAATGTTTGAAGTATTCAAGAGCACATACACTTGTCCGGGTTTGTGGCCTCCGCCATTACAACAGGTTTCAGATTTTATAGCAAGCTTGTCATTGCGAGGTATACAGCATGGTCTATGTATCTATCATTTCATTTCGTTGCAAGATGCTCAATGTTCCCGATACGACTCAGAATGTTATTGTTCGAAAATTGTTAACGGGGATGGGGCGTCTACACAAAAGGTTAGATAATAGGATCCCAATAACAATTGTCATATTGTCTCCCTTGAGTGGGTCACCTTCCAGAGCCTTGATAAGCTGCGTATTTGCGTAAATACGCAACCAAAAAAATCTGAAACCCAATTAAAAATTGAAAGCCATGCGTACAATACCCAATTAAAACATCGAGTAATCAATTGGCTTGAAAATATATGCGTACTGATAATTTTTACAAAGACAGTTTTCAATAAAATTATTGAAAAATGCCAAAGACGTCGATGGGAAAATCAGCCACAAAATCACCGCTAGCCTATCTGTCGTATTTGGTTACAATAAGCGTCTATATCTATGACGCAACTATACATATAATAAGCGTCTATGGATATTTTATAAATAGGATACGCACGGTCACTGTTTTTTAGCAGATTACACGGTGACGGTATTGGTGAAAAGCACTTCATATGAATTTCCGGTCGGTCGATTACGATTGATAATGGCGATTCCTTTTTTTTTAATTCGCCATTTATGATTTAATACGTATATTGTTCGCAGGTGACGACGCATATGTAATTGCTTTGAGATGTGAAAAAAAATAAGGTAAAGGATATGGCCGACTCGACCCTGGTCCGAACGTTTTGTGATGCGAAACGTCCGAGTTCGTGCAAATATACTAAGTTTTTTTTTTAATTCGGATATACTTCGGATGTTGTTGTTTAAGATATGACAGACCGCTGTAAATATGTCTTCAACAAAACGTGGTGAAAAAACACGCAGCAAAGACCCCAATTAAACATAATTTCTAATTAGTTTTAACTAACACTTAAACGATGTCACATGTACGTATTCAATGTTTTGTGTAGCCATGTTTATTGCACATTTTGATAGCAGAATTGGAAAATACCCTATTCAATTTTACATAATGGGGTAACGGTTGTAAGGTACCCAATTGATAATTGAAAATACCCAATTGAAAAAAAATATCATGGATTAAAAATACTCAATCAATAAATCCTTATCTAGAGCCCTGACTTTCAAGGTATGTTATTCATCTTCTGAAGCTAAACTATTTGCAGCTTTGTTTTCTGTTTCACTATCAGCTACAGGTGGGCCTTGTTGTCCTGTTTTTCTTCTGAATCAATTTTTTGTCATTTCGGGGATGAGCCAGTGTCCCGTTATCAGTTTAATGTCGTTTTGTGGGTGCACTAGGGGCAGTTGGAGTCTCATTCATTTCGCATTGGGGCTGCGACAACAGCTTCGAAAAAAGGCTTTTCGGACAGTGACATTAAAGTCGTTTGGACGCTGGGAGTCCGGGGCATTCAAATCTTACATTAGGATACCATCCATATCTTTTGAGTCAATAGGGTGATTCTTGTTTGCTATAACTGTTGGAGTTCTACAGTTGTTTGGGGATTCGTATAGTGCGGGTACATGGTTTTCTTTGGGACGTTACATGATTTTATTGTATTCTATATTCATGCATGCATATTATCATAATGGTTTTTCCACTGTATGCAACTAACAAGTCAGTTAAGATTTTAGTTGCTACAAGAGACATCAGCATCTGGTTTAATGGATCTTCAATAGTGAGAAGGGCTTTTGTCCATGCGAGAGCAGGTGCTGAGGGTTCCCACCTGTTTCTTGGCAGGCACATGGCGCGTTTATGGTGGCAGGGTAAAGGAGGCATGCGGTGGGTCCTAATGGGTCGAACAATCAAATTTTTACTGACCGTCGAGGACAAACCTGATCTGATTGTTTTCCACGGAGGGGGCAATTAAATTGGGCAAGTTCCATCAGCCAAGCTGAGATCAGCTAGTTCACTTGATTTGGCTTCACTTCGTCAGCTTTTGCCTGAGACGCGATTCATTTGGTCCCAGATCCTGTCTCGTTTGCAATGGAGAATCGAGGTCACTCACTCAGCATTAGAGAATGTGAGAAAACAGATAAATAGTTGTGTCACATCAGATGTAATCCGGCATGGCGGGTTTTACATACATTAGCCCAAAATCCAGGAGAACTTTACAACCGGCCTTTCAAACAATTCTGCTGACACCAAAAGCGTTTATGTCGCCCACTATTGGGGAAAGCCGACCATGGCTTGTTTTATTGTACTGTTGGCGGTGTCGGTGTGCCTGTGGGGGTTATTATGCCCACACGCGCGCCGACATGTGGCGTGTTTTGAAGCTGCCACCAGAACTTGTTATGTGAAACTGCTAGTTTGAGAAGCTTTACATGTCGGGTACCAGAGTGAAGGTATCTGTTTCCCAGCGCCTTCAATTTGTTATCTTGCATTGCATTGATTTGTTACATTGGATTTTACTTGAAGCCGTGGCCGTTTTCCGCCATATATAAAATAAAAACAACCTGTTGTGTGCAAGAAAACTGGCTTCATTTTGCTTTAAGCTCATGGCCTACATTGTAATAACACTTTAAGCTTTTTATGTTAAAGTCTGTTACAATGGGGTCATTATATTGTAAGTATTTTTAGTCGTTCGGTTTTTTCATGCGGGCCAACTATTTTATTGTCACGGATTTTGGAGTCGTTCTTTCTTTTCAATAACACACCAGCGTGGAACACACGAGGGCAATTTTGTTGTCAGTAAACTTGTGGTATTTAAAATTAAATAATGGACAACAGTTAACAAATATTTGACCCACCCTCCACACCCTGAAACTCCTAAAAAAAAAAAAAAAAAAAATATATATTTTTGATTACAATTTCTTTTCGGGCTTGCACCACAAGAAATGGAATCATTTTGAATAACCGGCTGATTGCCATACTAGCCAATATTAATTTGGTAGGAAAGTTGCAGATGCGTGGGTATGGTTAATTTGTCTGTGCGCTACTAATCTGTTTCAGTTGTTGTGTCCTATGAGGAAGGCTAGCAACCACCAATTAGTTTTACTATACAACTTAACCGATTCCTCCAAATATGGCCATTCTCTCACACTTTCACTATTCGTATGGATGCTGTGGAACCTACCTGTTCATAACCTGCAACCTGTCTGCACCGGATTTTCACTAATTAAACAATATGTTCACTTACTCCTAAGAAAGAAAATTTCAACATTGTCCTGTCCGCCATTTTGTTTATCATCAAAGTGTCATGTGACGTAGTGTTCACATCACGTGACAAGCAGGCTCAGTAATTTCTTTTAAATGCTAGAAATATGCTGGAAACTGGTGTTAAAAACACCCCAACATGTTTCTCAAGTAAAATTGGGCTGTAATGGATCAGGATTTACAAGCAAACTGGGTCTGTGGCCTCAAAACGTCTGCACTATTTTTTTATACCGGACTACAAAAGCATACCCCCTGGCCGATGTGTACTATATTTAGCACAGTGATACCTAGAGGAAGGCTGAAAGTCACAGGATACATTCTTCACTTTGTCACGGCTTCACCAAGGCAGCTTCCATACAGTGGTTAAACACGACGACATCCCGGGGTCTACAGTCGTATATGTCGAAGGACATCTCGAGATTGAAGCGGGCGTGTTTTGAAGCTGCCATCAGTACTTGTTATGTGAAACGGCTATTTTGAGAAGCTTTACATGTCGGGTACCAGAGTGAATGTATCTGTTTGCCAGCGCCTTCAATTTGTTATCTTGCATTGCATTGATTTGTTACATTGGATTTTATTTGAAGCCGTGGCCGTTTTCCGCCATATATAAAATAAAAACAACCTGTTGTGTGCAAGAAAACTGGCTTCATTTTGGACCATAAGGTTAACTAAACATCAGACAATCATATTGGAACAGACCTCCAAGAATACCGAAGCTGAAGTAGAGATCGTAGACGCTGGTAGCGAACACGCTGGTGACGAAGGCAGCGAACACGATAAGGCAGCCGAGGATCACCGAACATCGGCAGCCGAACTTGTCGATCACGATACTCGCCAATGGCGCTGCAATAGAACATGGGAACATTATATGCGGCTGTGAAATTTTATAATAATTTTCCAACGAAGCTGGTGACACATGTCTTTGTGTTTTTTTTTCTTTGGTGACAGTCAAGCTGGGTAAGGATTTCGCATGCCGTATATGACCCTCTCAGTCTGAAAGTGCTGATCATGATCGTCCACAGTGTCTCCACATATATAAATTTAAACTACTATCAATTACATATACTAGTCTAGGCACTTTGTGGTACATGTACGAACGACAAAAGCGTCTTTATCATACCCAGATATGTACTCCGATATTAAAAATCTACAAGCTGGAGAAACTCGCCATCTTTTCAACCAACGGAAGTGAATTATATACATTGAACCCGGCTCGCTAATTCAGTAATTGTAACGCGCGAGACCCTGCTGGTCCCGGCCTTCGAGCGCGTTATAATTACTGAATTAGAGAGCCGGGCCAAAGATACACTAGTACCACTAACGTTGGTTGAAAATATGGCGAGTGACATATCGGAGTACATATCTGGGTATGATTTAAAGTTACTTTTGTCGTTAGTACCACAAAGTGCCTGTGCCAATTACACATACAAGGTGTATGATCACGTGTTACTAACAACAACAACAAGTATGGATTCAAAGTACGTATTCTTGTATAGTGTCCTTATTACGTAACGGATTTTGATGTAATATGGCGCATCAAACGCGTCTTGTTAAACTGCATTTGGTTCCGAGACGGAAATCTATTATTCGCAAAAAACGACATAAGTCTGTGCCAAACTTCATAGACCACTATATGCAGCTCATGAAGACGCATTTGCTGCGCCATATTTCATCAAAATCCGTTGCATATTCAGGAAAATATCAAATAATACTTACTTTGGAGAGGGCGACGTTGTTGTTGTCGTTGTAACCACGTGATCATTCACCTTGATATAGACGTACCTGCCAGGCCGTACGTTCCGAACATGATGCTACCAATCCAGGATGTCTCGCCCTTGCCTCGACCGAATTCATAAAGCAGTTCGTAGTAGAGTAGCCCATACGAATATCGCACCCCATCTGCCAGCACACTGAACAGTAGGCTATACATTTATATCATGGTTATCCGGGGAACAGTCAAAACTATTGCCCCGAGGTGTTGCGGACGATCCGTTGCACTATTGCCCAGAGGTCGAAGGTCGAGGGTAACAGTACATCGGATCGTCCACAGCAGCGAGGGACAATATGTTTTGACTGTTTCTCGAATGACCACGAAATAAATGTTTTATAATATTACTCAACCTGTAAACAGTGTATGTGACACAATGAACGTACATTTCGCGTGGGGCGCATCCACTGAAAGTTCTAAATTACGTTAAATTTCATGAAGTAATCTTTGACAAATCACGATGTCATGAATTTCAGGCGTGAAATAGTTTTGACTATTGCCCAGGTACGCGGAACTATTGCCCAGGCACGATGAACTATTATATTGCCCATACACGTCAAAATCCAGAGAATTATTCAAAAATATGTAATATCAACATTTATTACCCAACCTCCTATATAAATCGTAATTCGTTAGTTTTCACTGTGTTCCTCATTTTTTTACATTCGGCCGCTTGACTGTGAAATAGTTTCACGCGCAGGCAATAGTACTTTAATTTCTTCACCCGACTATTGACTGGTCATGTGACTTGCTTTGCCTCGGATCGAATCGCATGATAAATCGAGCCAATGAAAACGCGTTTGAGCAAGCGAATCGTCATTTCCGTTTCATGGAACGCGGACAGATGTAAACATTATAAATTTGTGCCCATATTTGGCAGCTGTGGCTTGTAGCGTTTTAGAACTTTGTTGGGTAATAAAACAACTATTTCATTGCCATTCGGGGAACAGTCAAAACTATTGCCCCACGATGCTGTGGACGACCCGATGAACTATTGCCCTCGGCCTGCGACCTCGGTCAATAGTTCATCGGGTCGTCCACAGCATCTCGGGGCAATAGTTTTGACTGTTTCCCGAATGGCAATGAAATAGTTGTATAATATATAGGGAGTTGGGTAATAATATATTTTATGTATGGGACGTCGTTATGGACTTTGATAGCATTTTGTGATATCACCCATTCAAATAGATGATATCATCCAATCGAATAGGTGATCTCACCTATTCAAACGGGGGATATCACATCGCACATATTCGAATCAGTTATATTACATTTTCAGTTTTTATATATGTGATATCACCCATTCGAATTGATGATATCACTCATTGAATAGGTGATATATCCAATTCGAATATCACTTTTTATGTTTTGAATATGTGATTATCACCCATTCGAATTGGTCACTCATTGAATAGGTGATATGTGATATATCCCATTAGAATAGGTGATATCACAAAGTCCACAACGGCACCCCATAAATATGAATGATGTAATAGAATGGTGACGTGAGAAAAATATAAAAAGTATCCACGAAGGAGACCGAAGGGCGCTGACAAACAAAAATGTAAACTTAGGACCATGTAAAGAAGCAACAAACTAGCGGTGTACGGGTCCCGAAATAAAATGAACACACAAGCAATTGATGACATATAATAACAATATGAATGCAACTATAGCGTCATAGGGCACAAACACCAATAAAACGACCCCGCGTACACAACAAACGAAGGCCACATGAGATGCAAGAAGGAAAACATGGAAAGCCGATGTCACTCTTCTCTTATAATCAGCGTGGTGTTGACTTTTTGTTCACTGAAAATGTTTGGAGTCCAAAATAATTAATTAAATGTATGTGCATATGCAACAATTAAGCAACAAAAAAAGAATTATGAAAACAATGGCTTAAATGTTGATCCTGCATAGTAAAGGTACATGCCCACTCAGTAGGCACAAACTGTTCTTTATGGGAATTAAATAAGTGTATGATTGTGTTACTATTCCACCAGTTCTAAAACTTACAAGTACAGATATAATAATTTAGTAATATTTAGTTTATTGATAGTGACGCGCGGTGGTATCAGGCTATTTTCATATGCAAATGAGGCATGATATGTTTTAGTTATTTATACTAATTAAATGTGTCACCTGAAAAAAATAATATTATAGACCTATTATAAAGTATGATCATTGCACAGATAAATACAAATTATATAATATAAAAAAGATAAATACAGAGAATAAATAGTAATGTTCGTTAACATTTTAAGGAAACACGGTTATCGCCCCTGATATCAGTTTTGAATTTTTACGTCTGATATAAAATGTATAATAATGGGGACTATTTATGAACAATAGGACCGGTTTATATCTGGGCCGAAACAATGTTGGTACCCTTTGTTTTTGCGGCACCACTTTTGGTGGTGGCATACCGTAACCGGATAATTTTATCGGTGCAGATATCATGTTGCACCGCCACAACTCACATCCGCCGAAAATTTGACAAAACAAATTAGGAAAGTTGTATCTGAGAACCAAATCCGTTAGCATCGTGATGCCGCGAGGAAGGAAGCGGACTAGGGGAGATGGGGGCAAGCCAGCGGATCGCACACGATCTAAGGCGCCGCGCCGGGACCAGGAGAAGGCCGATGGGAGCCGTGGTTCAAATAATCTAAGTCACACACCCCCACCCACAAATTCACTTGAACATTCCGATGTTGAAAGGGTTCAGCTTTCGTCCTGTATGGATGACGACCCTGTGTCGGGTAATATTTTCACTGAATTTTTTGAAACCCAAGAATTGGATTATTTTAATTTGCCAGCATTAGCGAGCAAATGCGTGGAAGATGACTTGTCATGTCACGTGACACCCGATATCTGTAAACAAATTTGGAATCGCGACTACATTAATCTAGCAATACTCCTAAAAAATGATCCTACCCAATCCAGGGACAGCTAAGATTGCCCAAACTACGGATACACCGAGACCACAAACTTCTTTCAACACTTTTGCCAATGAACAGACGTTCATGGGGGGGGGGGGAGGGTGGCAATTCCAATGAATTTTTTAGGAGTTCTTCATTTCGGAACAGGGGCAGTCGGGGCTTTCAGCGCCGTTCAAGGGGGCGGGGACGCGGAGCTAGGTGGCAATAGTGAAAAACTAGGTGAATCCCCGATTAATCTGGCTGAAGTAACTTCTTTAACAAACCATTCAAAGGGCTTACCTGGTGTATAATTTATTACTCTGTAAATCCCTGTAATTTCTAAACCATGCTTCAAATACCATTTTAATAATGGGGCAAATAGTAATACTTTTTGAGCAGACATTGCTCCTACTAGTTTTCTACCATCTCCTCTTGCGCGGTTAGTTTCTTGTAAATACTGTAACATCTTCTCTGGAACTTCCTCCTCATCTACAATCCTATTTATAAATATTGGGGACATTTCCGAAAACTTCTCTTCTAAACTGCTGGGAACCTCTATATCTACTTCAGCAAAGCCAAATCCACACTTACCATTTAAAACAGCCTTGGAAAACTTATTTATATTTTAATAGGGTCGTGAGGGCTGCTTTCCTCGTGTAGTTTCCTTCCGTTCGCCACATGGCATTTGTTTGTTTAATGTTGATAAATATAGGGCGTTTGCATCAAAACAATTACGGCTTCGCAAGCTTACCATTTTCCATCTGGGGCTGACCTAATTCTCGAAAACCTGGTTCATTGTATCTTGTAAACACATTTGATGGGCCCGCAACTATGCTCATTTTAACATATCATTATTTACTCACCAGGGGCCTTAAAGTGTCGGATCCATATGCTTCTGTATTTACTCTTGGTTTGGTATGGTTTTTTATGGTTTTTTTTATCGTTCCTATGAGAATGTATTGTAAAGCAACTCCCTCGGTTGGGTAACTGCATCTTTGAAACATATCTATACTTTTGTTTGATAAAATTTTGTATTTTTTCGATAGTTCTAAAAAGGGGCAAACATCCAAGTCGTTATAGTATTTACAAGTCTTTGAAATGACTTCTATTTAATCTGTATTAAATGTTGTTGCACTCTTCAACTTGCTTGTTTGGTTTCTCATTTTATTTGGAGTAATTTATTTGTCCAATTTTTTTCAAGCGGGTGGTAACACCCTCTTACGTAGTTTATAGGGAGAGAATCGAAAAATTCGTATGGGAAAGAATGATTTTTCACTTCGCATCCATAAAGCCTTAACATTATCGTAATCGATACCAGGTGCAAGATATAATTTTACATTCTAAAAAACCTAAATTTCTGGTGTAAATAGAAAAATGGTTGTATTTGCTTTTTTCTACCAGTTCCTTAGAGGTTTTATCCGTTAAAAACGTCAATAAATGTTCTTTATTAAATTAAGATACGTATTTATGGAATGAACCACGTATGGGAACTTGTGAAATCAACGGTAATTTCTCGCTGCTTGAGAATTGTAATGATATCCATGTCTGCAGGGTACACATATGTATTGTTGCTCCCACGAACACCCTCGATTTTGTCTCCCCTTCTCTTTACATATTCCATTAAATTAGGGTTACTAATTGTTTGGAGAAGATATCACATATGTGGTTTATTGTTGGATAAAGTATAACATTACTAACACTTATTGGGAATGTTTAATTTATAAACTCTAGATCTTTAGTTGGTCTAAGTTTTCTGTACTTCGGTCTAAATATTGCTTCAAAAATCGATATACAATATGATTTGGGTAAATCACTGTAGGAGGCTTTTCGAGTTCCTTTACATCTCAGGTTTACCAAATTGCATCCATACTGCATTCAAAATAGTTACTAATTACACTTACTCAATTGCTTCGTCTCTCTCGTTGATCTTCTAAGCTTATTTTGTTATAATCTTTTAATCTTTACAATGTATGGGACACGTGCAATAACAGCCGTGATATTGTATAATCTGTAGCAGTCTCGGGGCAAACCCATCACATGGGGCACAGCGGATTATTCTTTCTCCGCCGTGACCGCTACTGCAGTGTGAATTGGGGCCCTGGTTAAGATTTTATCCATTGATCGATTTTTTACCTACACCGGGTTTTGGTTGGAAAAGCGTTTTCAACGCTGATAGTGGGGGCGAATTATTGGTTCTCCTTTACACGATACTTTTTGTTAATCCCATCATGCAGGTTAATGCGTGCCTGCGTTAAATTGCTGGACTTTGTAAAGCGTTTGATTGTATGCAGTCGAAGCAAGCAACAATATTGTTTTCAGGGCTTTATTCATATCAGAAATAAGGAAGGAGTGATCGTTATTGTATGCCTGTATTTTCATCTTTTTATTACCCTTCTTGTCGTAATGAGTGCTACTTTTCATAAATACCATGTTCCTCTTCTGTAGTTTGTTCGTGCATCAATACCTATTTTAAACAATCTTCTATTTCTGGATATCTCCAAATATTATGGGCTTTGGTTTCGGTAATTTATGGGTTTACAAAAACTGTAAATAATGTGCTGGAGCTCTTTGTTCAAACGTTAAACACCTATCAGCCTAAACGTCGAAGTGTGGGGCCAAGCTTGATCAATACAAAGATCATAAGTGAAACTATCCTGGGGTTTCATCCTTTTTATATCGAAAACATCCGGCATTCGACCTTTGCCACTTTTCGGATTTGCATGCAGCATCACCTTTGGGGGTTTTATTTTAAAGACACTATTCCATTAAAAACTATTTTAACGTGTCACCATAATTTACAAACTCCATTTTGGGCTTGGCCTATCTATTTTATCTATGTTTAATCTATGCTATTCTTGTTTATTAATCAATCTTCAACTCATCGTAACCTAAACCACGGAATTCGGATAAATTTTATAAAAATACCAACGTTGTCGGCTTTCCTCTCGCGTCTCTCTCCTCTTGGTGAATTAATTGTAAGAAAATAGTGACTCTTAGGTAAATAGTGTCGGTTATCAAAGCTCTAACTCGCAATTATCCTTTTGCTGTTATTTATTTTAAGTTTTATTTTCATGGTTAATTGTTAGTAATCCTACGGCCCTTTTTGACTATTTCTTTTTATTTTTGTTTTATAATTTTAATTTTCGCCCCCTTCATCTATTAGCTGTTGTAATAAACGCGCTTTCTGCACTCGTTTTGTAGGTTTGCATGTTACTGCTTCGAAGATGAGGGAATGACCCTCGTATCAGCTATATTCTGTGCTTTCTTTTCTTTATTCTTTTTTTCCCACCCCCTTAAATACACCCAGAGGACATTGCACGAGCCTCTTTTCATAAATTCATATTTTTTCCTTATTTATTAGTGTTAGTATAAACCCCCATTCCCGATATATGTTTGAAAAGGTGCTTACCCACATTCTTATTAATTCTGACTTTAATTCCCGAATCCTAGGAGAAGAATTTTAGGATGGATTTACACCCCTTTTATCGCTAATCCTTGTGCGAGTTAACTTTAGGGTGAGCTCTCTCGTAACTTTTTTACGGTATATCTTGTCTTTTTCTAATCGTGGAAATTTATTGGTTTTATATAAATACCTGTATGGCTTATGTTCATTAGGGTGTTTTTTTCATTTTTTACAATTAATTATTTATAACACCTTTCCATAGAAGACCATATTTGTCGGGGATAGGAGGCTTTCTGCTAAGTTATTCGTGTTATAATCCGTGGCAAATACTGTATGGTTTCAACGATATTTCATACTACAAGATATTATAGCAGCTACATACGATTGTCGATGGGTAGCCGAAACGCTTGCAACATTTTGTATGATTTTATTTTTTACTGGGGTTTTATTTATTTCGTTTAATTAAAGGAAATGTACCTATGGGGCTATCACTGTTTTCCCCACACTTCGCGCGTAAACGATTGACACGCTTAGAGAGCATTAAACCAAACTAAAGTATTGGGTTGGGGTTATTTCGATTTGCGCAGAACGGCATGACCTTGTCGTTAATAACAGCACCGAAATGGTTGATGTTTTCAGCTACTAACATGGTCCCCAAATGGTGATGTTTTAGTATCCTAACATGGTCCCAAATGGATGAGGTTTTTTCAGCTACTAACACTGGTCCCAAATGGATGAGGTTTCAAACTACTTCACCTAACAAATGCGTATCTCCCCCCTAGCTCCCCATTGATAAACTATTCTAATTTTCATGCGTACCCAACTGGTTAAAATAAGACCCAGTAGGGGTACGTTATAAACTGGATATGAAAAATACTAACACCATAGACAGCTTTATAACGATAACGCGATTCAGGGCTACTTTTACCTAAAGATAACAAGGGCTCACGCAAACTTTATATGAGGGAATATTAAAAGTGGGTGCAGAACGCCATGCCCTTATACTACAGTAATGGACATTTTATTTTTTTTACTGTGGGTTGTATTTATTTGCTTTAAATTAACAGGAAATTTTTACTAGTTTTGGTAACTTGGGGCTACCAACTGCTTTCAATTATTCCCCACAGTTCGCGGTAACGATACTGGACTCCTATATATACTACTGATTGTAACACTTGTAGGTTAAGTCCGTGAATTCTGAAAAAACAACGTAGTGTAATACTCGGGTTATGCAATCATTGCTTGGGTCACTAATATTTCATGTGTCGTGCATATATATCACAGGTCGCTTTTTTGCAAGTAGTCTGATTAACTTATTGTGGACTGGCACAACACATCTCACTTCGGATTTCACTGGCATTGCATTATGACTGCAGACCTGGCTTTAAATTTTTCTTTCATTTATGTGGTATCGATGTTTCCATGATAATTTCCTGGAGCACAAGGAAGATCTGTGTTTATTTACAGACAGATGCCGGGGACGCGGATGGGTTTGGCGCAATTTTGTTCAGGTAAGGAAATCAACGGGGGGTTTGGTCTCGTTAACTATCTATCACCCATTCCTTTGACATAGGGACTAGCTGGCTCGCGAACTGGGGGTTTCTGAAGCAACATCAAAAGCTGGCAGATGGGCAATCAAATGCGTTCCGAAAATTATCGTTTATAACACTTTCAATTGTTTATTAAAACTGCGGCGAGAAAGCCGTCACCAATCCCGTATTTAACAGTATATGTTGAAATGGAAAACTCTCAATTATGAATAAACAATCCATTGAATATATTCAGATGTATGGGTGTTGTTGTTCGTTATAATTTACTGGGGCCGATCGGAAGAGCCTGCGTTCGACGCATGCTAGAACACGTGGCACACATGTAGAACATTAGACTGGTATCCGGCAGTAGTAATGGGTGACACTATGGTTAACGGTTTTTTAACATGTGTATTTCCATAGACAATTTTGGTCTATGTAAATACACATGTTAAAAAAACGTACCATAGGTGGCACCACTTTTTACTCACAATTATGTAAAATGCACAATGTTAACAACCGTTACCAATAGGTGGTTTCCTTACTACCCCTTATCAGGGGTGGAAAATTTTGTTTACGCTTTAGTGTTTTTAAAAAACCGTACCATAGGTAGTCACCCTGAACAATAAGAGCAGTATGTATTGTTTTTCATTTCTTGAGGAAAGTGTATTAGCTGAAAAGGGCTGTTGTTTTTAGTAAATATGTAGTGTTCAGTTTATCCACATACATGTCGACGATAATGCACGCTCGCAAATTTCGAGGGTCTTTAAAGTCCTCTTCTTCAAAAAGCCATGCGTCGAGCTCTGGACAATTGTGTTCTTCCCCGTGAGTGTCCAACAACAGCATACATTTTTTTCATTATGTAACATGTGTCACGCACATAGAGCAATTCCCGTTATTTGCATTATATTTAGTTGTTTGAACGTTAATGGTAATGAAATATTGCTGTTAATGTTTTTTACTTTTAT
The DNA here is from genome assembly GCA_029237695.1 of Conchocele bisecta. Lineage (NCBI taxonomy): Eukaryota > Metazoa > Mollusca > Bivalvia > Lucinida > Thyasiridae > Conchocele > Conchocele bisecta. The sequence continues at coordinate 225,281,840 of CM055265.1, forward strand.
AACATCAAGAAGGATTGACTTACTTTTGGTAGTTTAGTCATTTTTTAGATTTTCGACCAATCAGAAAGCTTGATGTAAAACGCGTTTGGAAATATCATTGTGGATTGTACTGTTTACCATATAATTTTCAACTATTTTTGGAACAACTCCTATATTATCAAATACATATGAAAGTCTAGAAATATTTTTTCATTCCACTACTGCCAACTCTAATAGTGACACAAAGTTAATGAAAATAAATATTGATAGTAAATCTATTATATTGGTATTTTTTCAAATTTATGGGGGAAACATTGATACGATACATGGTATAGTTTTAACAATAGTTCTATTGAACATTAAATATTTACACATGTATGTTTAACATTCAAGAGGCATTGATCTATTTTCTATGGTCAAAAATTTGCCTTTGCCCCTGTCGTGATCACTGACCCTGAGCGTGAGCAATGGGAACTCAACATTGATTCAGTGCTCCTATCTGTCTATATCCATTGGTTCAAAACTGTCTGTTATGTCCAGAGCTGGAGCTTGGGAGAGTTAGTCCAGACAATGTTTCACTTTTTACCTATTCCATAAGTACGGTTTACATCGGTTACAAATAAGAAAATTCACAATATTGTCATTTTCAAAACTTCGTTTCTACATTGTTCAAATGTTATTTGTTCTACTTTATTCGTTGAATCTTTGGAGAACCAGTTGTTGTAATAAGGCTTCCTTGATCTCTTACAAAAACATCTCTCTTTTCTCTATTATCTTGTGATCTTGGGTTGTTAGATATGTTCAATTGATACTTTTAGTTTGAAAGCAAGATCAATGCTTTCATGTATGCTATGTGATATAATTAGATCTGACAGAGGATTCATTGATACTGTTTCCTGATTGCTATGTGATTTAATAGATCTGTCAGAGGATTCATTGTTTCTAAACTTGAGTCTATTCATAGAAATGATTTCAGTTAAAATCCGTTCACTTTTATTAGTCTTCAGTAACAATTACTTCAGGATTGTGTTGACTGGTTTCTTCAACTGTTTACCAACCCACGATTCATTGGGTCTAAAAATGATTTTTTGTTTTAATTTGTACAATAGTCTGTAGGCTTCCAATTTCTCTTGATCGTTCCAATGTCATATCTTTGAAGAATTGGATACCATTTTCATATTTTATAAGGATATAATTTCTGTAGGAGCTGTCAATTGTATAATCTGTTTGTTCTTCTTGTTCTGGAATAAGCACTGTTGATGTCGTAATTGACTGGATGTTTAATGACATCCTTAACAATTGTCATTTTACTTTCTTTTTTAATAATAATAGAAGTGGTTCAACATACATTTATTGAATGTGTTATGTATTGTCTCTCTATTGTCGGTGTATTTCTTCGGGATTTCTTTATAGACAAAATCGTTTTGTAACCACAACTCATAATTATGCCCCATCATTTTTATTGTTTATTATCTAAATAGTCAATGTTTATATTTGTTGTTTCTAGAGCGAATACTTGAAGATAATGGCTTTTGACAAAAATGTAAAACGTATATATAGGTACAACTGATGATAAGTTTTTTCTATTCTAAATATTTGTATTGGCCTGAAAAGGGCCTTTGTCTTGATCGTCTAATTCAGTTTGCTGTTATTATACTTGTTTACTCTTTTGATGTATTTTTTCATGGCCCACCACAGTCCGTGATCCACAGCTTGCATGTTAAGAGAATTGTGTGTAGTCTCTGTTTAGGGTTTTCTCAGAATCGACAAAATGATGGTGCGGAGCTCGTCGGATCTCCTCAGCCCAGTCTTCTTGCTTGTGGTCTGCACACTAGCTCTTAATCAATACCCAGTTTTCTGTAGGTTAGAAATCGTGTTTAAGGATAAATGTGAGTATGTGTTAAAAAATAACACATGTTTTATACCCATCAACGGATTGACCTCTTTTGATAGTTTAGTCATTTTTAGATTTTCGTTCAATCAGAAAGCTTATTGTAAACGTTTTTACAGTTAATAAATTGTGTATTTATCTTCGCGAAAATTTTTCATACACCAATGGGCTAAGTTGTAAAATGTGAATGAGTTGGCCACTAAAGTTCTTTCATTAGCATAGCGTACAAAACGCATCATCTTCAATGATGCGGTTTTGCCACGCTCGTCAGCACCTAGAGACTTTTGGCATCACTCTCCGACAGATACAATTTTATTAAACATAACCAGAACTCTTGGTAGAACAGCGAACCGACTTAGTTATTAAATGTGTCATGACTGAATTTCTGGATATTCAACAACAATTCGTAATACACAGTGTATATTTCAATCAAAGTCTCTATGTGGTATAGCCGTATGGGCTTCAGTATTGAAATGTCATACAATGACAGGGCGTTTTAGTGTAACCAGACCTAAATGTCTTGCTATTGACATTCACTCGTTATGTTTGTTTGAATGTTCCGGATTTTACATTCATACCAATTTCACTTCGGTTATTCGGTCTATGCCATTGACATACGTATCAAATTTAAATACTTGACTTGTTGTTGTAATCGGAGGTAGTGTCAGTCTTTAACTTTGCCTTTGGTTTTTTATTTCCCAGCTTTTGTTTAGCAATTGTATGCATAACTCTTTGGTTTCTATGCCCCTAAAACTTATTATTTTATTTCCGGGTTCTTCATCAGTCCATTTACCAAGCCTTACTATTGATAATGGGGGGGGTTTCCAGGAATTATGTTTGTTGTATGTAATAAAACTGTCTGTATCGAAATACAAGACTCGATCATTTAACTTTTCATAAACACTGTATAGTTTCAAGTCTTGCATATGCTGTTACATATGATCCCACATAACGTTTGGATGTTGAAGGGGATTCTTGTGTTCAAGTCTGTTTCATAGTTATACAATATGATGGACATTAATTATCAAAATATTTCTTCGTGTTTTACCATTTACATGTGTTTGAAATCAAATCAAAATATTTTGAAGGATTATTGATGTATTCGTTTGTGTCAGATTTCAGTTGTGCCAATTTCCCCTATAGCAATTTAACATATCTGGCAAATGCTCTACGCCCCGTATTTGTTTGTATGTTTATGGATCAAGTACAAATACCTTCAGATCGTTCATAGTTCTCTTAACAAATTTTTTTTTGTCTTGTTCGGTTACACACCATCAGGATACACTGTTTATTTTTTGGTTTTTTTGATTGTAGAAAATTGTCCAACATATTAGAGAAAAAAATCAATAGATTTTTCCGAAAAATGCCATACTTCATATAGTCTAACAGTTATAGCCACCGTCCAATGCTTTAAAAACAATTTATTGACACCCTGTACCAACAAAAGCTCGTTCTTCAATTGTATGTGTCATTTGTAGAACTTTTCTTCTGCACATGTTCTACTAATGGATACATGTGTTTGTTATTTACAATGTGTTGGTAACACTGGATGAAATAGATTGCCCGGAGGGGAGAACTTTACATTTTATCAAACCCTCATTCTGTCGGATGTTTTCTATTTAATAATTTCTTTTGTTAAAATATCGGGTGTCCTATCGGATTATTTTTGTGTTTACATAACAATGGATACATTGAACCAAATATCAATATATTTGATTTCATCATCTGAATTTTCTTCAATATCTATTTAATTTTTTTAGCATTAAAACGTCACCTAACAATCCTTTCCATAGGTTCAATAGGATCACAGTTTGTTAAAAGAATTGTTCGATCAACCTTTTTTTATTATTTATCAGATTTTTCATTTTTAAATCCAAATCATGTTTCCCATATAGTATGGAATTTTCATATACCACTTACACTGAATTATTCCAAAATCTTTCAAATGTTTGAGAATATAAATTTTGCATGTTTCTCCATTTATCGGGTTTTTTAGATACGATTTGGATAACATTTGGAAAACCATTTGACAATGGTCCCGAGAAAATCATAGATAGTATTTGATTCTTTGTGAAACCCATCTACAGTATAAGACCAATTTCGTATTTCTCCACATTTGTCTGTGTTGGATAACAATAGTGTATTTCGTGTGCAATACTTTGCAGACATCGAATACTTTCATTGAAATATGCGTTTAATCGGATCTCTGCTTGAATTATCCAATCTGATTTACTTGGCATATATTAGTTACGCCCAAAACTGTGTTACAGGTCAGCGATTGTTCTGGCTTCTAGAAACGGATCTATACCTCACAGATTCCATGAATACCTTATGAATTCTCCACAACACGTCTAAAATATCTACAAATCCGATCGACAATATTTTTCCATTTCTTGTTTGAAATTGAATCAATCGTTGTTTTTCACACGTTCGTTTTACCATTGATAAAAATATTCCTAAGCAGTTATCCATTGAAATTGGTTTATAATAGAGACATCAACGTAATGGACAACTTAACGGTAATTTTATCAGTATATGCCAATGTGGAAATATTCTTAGCATTTCTTTAATCAAGGTTTCTTGAATTTTGGCCAACCTGAATTTATGAAATTAAGATGAATCAATCAATCGTATATCCAGCTTCCATAACCATGATGTTATTTACGTTCATTATTACTTCGTTGTAACACCCCTTTTCAATGAGATGAAGAAGTTGAACTGGCATCAAACGTTTGAAATTAGGGGCAATAGCTGTAGCACCTTTAGTTGTTTTGAAAAACATCCAATTACAAAATTTGTCAAAGGTATTTTTTCCTTAATACTACTTCTCGACCATCAGGAAACCGACTACAACATTCACAATGAATTTAATGGTTCATTGTATTCTCAAGCTCTGTGTGCAATACAATAGTTAGGATTGTGTACCCAGTGTCTTGTTGACATTCGATTCATTAATATGAAAAAAACGGTTCTGATCATCTATCTTCAGTTTTTGCTTTTTTACTGCTGAATTTGACTTTTTGTGGTCAAAATTAACATCTTATTAAAAAATTTACATTTCATTCTTTCCTTTACCATATGGTATGATTCTTTCTTGGAATCGGCAAACTGCCCTCACTTTTACCGCAACATTTTATGAGTTGACAAATTGATTTCTTTTGTCGCCTTCAATTAGCTTGTTGTTTGCAAAAAACGTTCCACTATATAATGGTTGAGACGATCTTTACACTTAAACAATCTTTCACATGACTTTTGTTTTGGAACGGATGCCTTTATGAAAGTAGGGCATTTATGTTGTTTCGCGATTTTGGTAACCACATCACACATTCCTCACAATAGTTCAACACATTCAAGAAATTCCTACGAATTGTAATGCAATCATAGTGATCTTGAATTATAGAATACTGTATTATTTTGGTGTATGACTGAATTTTGGATATTCAAAACAACAATTCGTTTTACATGTTGTTGATGAATCTTGATCAATTTTGGATACTATATTGTTGTATTTTCCTTTTATTCTTAATTCCACAAGCTTTTGGGTGAAATTCAACTTCATTTCAATAATTTCTTTGTTCAATACTTTGTAAAGGAAGTGATGACTGTTCGAATTCTTCCATCGCTATCGCCATGTTGAGAAATTCTTCTCAGATGACATTTTTCAAAAACATAGCCTGGATGCACATATGTCATTTAGAATTTTCTTATTTTCACAAAAGTTTTCCTTTTTTTTCGTGAAAACTCGAGAATAAATTTCAGATGGTATCTTTTTCTTCCAGAAACTGTTGGCCATTTGGGTAAACGTTGTTTCGATGTTCATCTCACCATCGTTCAAAATAAAATATATTCGATTGTATAAATTTTTCATTTTGTAACATATATGTTCCATTCAAATCTTAAACATTCAAGATGGGGGAACTCGGTTTCCATCTTTAATGCGGATGATTTAATGTTATGTTTTGTCGTGTGGCGCCACCATCAATTCGTACGATGATTTGATGGAACGTTATCATCAATCTACCGCAACGAAATTTTGAGGGTGTTCAGTTACATCAAATTTCTTGATGTAGTTAAAAAATGTGATTCAGTTTGAAATTTTCTTGATCTTCGACTTTTTTCTTGTATAAGATTCATAAAATCTTCTATAATTGGTGACTCTTCGGTTTCACTCTTCGGTGTCGAGTATGGTACAAGTGGACATGTTGAATTTTTATAATAAAGTATTAAATCAATGTACACAGCTTATTATACTATCGTTAACCGCAACGTCTATAAAGAAGCTAATTTCATATGGTCATCATTAGTTACTGAAATCTGAAGCGACATGGACTCTCAGCGACAGGATCGAATCTTCGATTCAACTACAAAAACAGAGGAACATTTATGTGACTATTTCGAAAAGAGTATGAAATATTGGCACAAAGGATACGAAATGAATTTTATGAAAGTCGTTTACTCCTGAAGTTGAATTCAGCCAACATACCGAAAAACCTCATCCTATAAACATTAATGGGAAATTTGTTGGATGTTTACTATTTTCAACTTATTTCGGGCGATCTGAGTACCTGATTTCTAAGGAAGAGTGGTTTACAAATCCAGCATCGATGAGAAATATGGAGGGGTGAAATATACCTAACAGATGTTAATCTGTCAATCAACGGGAGCATTGGGCTAATAAATGTAAGCCGAGCTACAAGGGAAAGGTTAATGGATGGTGTTTGTGAATATATTCTCATGATGTTCAATTTTTGTATTCTCTAGTTATTACCCAAGACCTGTGTGTTGGAAAATTTCATGTCTTTTAAACGAAGAGAGTCATCTGCAGTACCAAGAAATGGTTATGTAACGCATGGATGTTTCATATGTAATCTGAAATCATTGGCTTGTGAATTGTGACCAGAAACAAAGCCAAACACAGTGGATGTTAAGCCCACATAGAAACCAAGTGAACAATCTTAAACGTAAAACTTCAAGATTAACCGAGTTGTTCCACATCAAGAAGAGGAAAATTTGCGGTTCCCGTCACGAGAAGATAAAAATTGACTTTTAGCTTTGATTGATTTATTTGTATTGATCAATGAATACAATTTTGATAGACATATGTATTACATATTGCTAAAATCTTGTTGTCAATAAAAATATTGTTAAATGGGAATACAAGTTTGAAGTATTTTTGTTTTGTTATTTATCGTTTTAGATTTCATATGGTTAATTATATGATTTATAAAATGCACGTGTTTCTTTTCTGGAATATATTGTGGTCTGAAAAGGACCGTTTGATCTCAGTCTAATAGAATTCGACGATCTGGAATATAAGATATTCAATGTAAACTTTCCAAAAAATTTTTTGTTTGAAGGCCAATGATAACCACGTTTGCAAAGAATAGTTGTAATAATTTCTTTATTTCTTTTTTTCTACCTTAACATTCATTT
>CM055265.1:225296642-225433789 GCA_029237695.1 Conchocele bisecta
CCATATTTTCTGTAAATGGTGTTGACACAAAATGCAGCGTTCACGCGGAATTCAAATAAAATACAAAATAATAATTTAATAAATAGACGCCGATGGCTACTGTCTTTGCGGCCAGTGAATTCTGGTCGTGGTACCACAGGCGCAGTTCGAACAGTGTTGTGAGCAGATGGAGGACAATAATTATTTCAAATTCATAAAAAAATGTTTGCTGTCCGAAAATTAATTAATTGTGACAGCCAAAAAAAAAAGATTTTGGGACAGTAAAACATTATATGGTATAGACAGCATAGACAGTACCTCAAACTTAAAAAAACAGTAACAAACTGTCTGTGTATATATTACTAAAACATCAGTAACAAACTGTCTGTGTATATATTACTTAAAGACAGACACTTTAATTGTTGGTAAGTTTTCTATCAATTTATAGGTATTTTTATTAAAATCATAAAATTGTGAAAATATTAAAAAATATTAAAATCATAATATATATGGAGAAATTTTTTTTATACCACGTCGAGGTTTGAACCCCGACCCTTTCGGAAATCGGTAATTAAATCATGGAAGCCGGCGACCTTAACCTCACGACTGTTGCGCCATTTATGACAATCACAGTTATACAGAAGTGCTATCAGTATTACGCCACCATTTGAACGTAATAATTATTAAATTATTTGCAACTCCATCTACAACAATACCGTTACAGAGATACGCTATTGAAACAACATGTATTAGTACCCATAACATAACAAAGTAATGTATCATTATATATCACAGGAGATAGCTTAAAACTATATATACTAATCATAAACAGAACAATCCGCTTGGCTCGTATGAAAATAGTTCGCGTGATATTGATTATCTCCCTTGCCGAAAGTAGTTCAGTGATTTATTAATTCCAAATAAGACGTGTTTGCGTAATGTGTTAATAAAACAACAAAAGAACATGAAAAACTGTTACAGGAATATAATGCATTGGATGAACATCCAATAGCTAGGTTTTCACCGTTAAGAACACCTTTGAGATCTCCTAAAATCAAAGAAGCTGTCAGAAATAAACTTATTCAAAAAGAAAAGGAAATAAAACATCTAAAAGATTTTGCGTTTAAAAATCCTAATTAAGAGTAAAAATTAAAAGCTACTTAGCTGTATAAAATACAGTTATTAATTAATTTTGTATCATTCAATATAAAGTATTGCTAGTATAAAGATGGGTAAGGTCAAGAATAAAACCAGTAAAAAGAAACCATTAATTAAAAAACATGGTGCTATGCTTTTGGCTATAGCTAATGAACCATATATCGTGAACAATTAATAAAAAATGCACCAAATCATATAATTAAGTGTATTTGCGAATGTTGTCACAATCTCTTAAAAGGCAATGTCACACTCACATCTGATCAGAAACATAAATTGTATCCTAAGCGTAAACATCTCAGACAACTTGTATCAAAATAACAATTTCAATTAAGAAAAAGAAAAATATTATAAATCAGACAGGAGGTATTTTACCATTTTTACTTCCATTAATAGGTAAAGCTGTTCTAGGTGGTGCACTTGGTGTTGGTGCGCGAGCAGGTATTCGAGCTCTAGTTAAATAATGTCAGTCCGGAAAATGGCACTTGTTCCTTTTCATTTACTGGAAGAAATGAATAAATGGAAAATAGAACAAAGTCAAAAACCTCAACTTTCACCGGATCCACAAATTACAAATACAGCTAAACTTCAAAAAAATTTATCTAACCTTTTAGAAAGAACAGATTTATCGGAAAGTGAAAAGGTAAGACAGCACGGAGAAACATTACATAAATTTCAGGAATCATTTAAAAAAGTTTTAGAACCTCAACATGTTACAGTAAATGAAAGTACAAAAAGACCACTTAATGATAGGATTTTACAAAGTATACCAAAAACAATGCAAAGAAAGGCAGAACTTCTTTTAAGCATGCTGAAAGATAATCCAAAAATCAGTTGGGATGAAAATGGATTTAGTAACATATAAAGGAAAACTTATAAAGGGATCGAATATTATTGATTTAGTTAATGACACTTTACGTCAAAGAAAAGGATTTAACCCCAGAGGTTGGGAGACATTCAGTACAGCTTTACAGGAACTCAATATACCACAAGACGTAGTTGGTAATAGACAACGATGGAACTGGATGCATAAATATCAAACTGATACATCTGACATTGAGTCGGATTCAATATTTAGTACACCTAAAACAGTCATGAAACATCGTAAAACACCAAAATCAAAAATTTCAGTCACCCCAACTGGTATAAAAAGAAAGTCTGATTCAACATATCTTAAAAAATGGGAGCCTTATTAAAGCATAAAGAGAAGAAACTTAATTCATTACTAAAGAAAATATATTATGATCCAAAAAGTTCAATTGCCTACACAAGTGCAAAACACTTGTATGATTCAATTAAACGAATAAACACATTTTCAGATGTTAGATTAAAACATATACAAGATGGTTGAGCAGACAGAAAACATATACACTTCATAAACAAATTCAAAGACGTTTTACACGTCGTAAGACAATAGTAGGTGGTATCGATCAACAATGGCAGGCTGATTTGGCAGATATGCAACAATTCTCAGGTGAAAATGAGAATCAAAGATATCTATTGTGTGTAATAGATGTATTTTCAAAATATGCATGGGTCATACCCCTTCCTAACAAAACGGGGAAAACATTGATTAACGCGTTTGATTTGATACTAAAAACATCAAAACGAAAGCCACGGTCTTTACAAAGCGATAAAGGAACGGAATTTAAAAATAAAGAATTTCAACATTTCTTGAAATCTAAGCATATTCATTTTTTCACAACCGAAAACCCTGAAACTAAAGCAAGTATAGTTGAACGATTTCAAAGAACTTTAAAAAACACGTATGTGGAAATATTTCACATATCACCAAACTAGAAAATATATTGATATTTTACAAAATATTGTTGATGGATATAACCAAACATACCATCGTAGTATTAAGAGGACCCCAATTTCTGTCAATACCTCAAATGAAATTGAGGTTACACATGCATTGTATGGAATGAAACAAGCTATTCCAGTCAAAAACAAATTACATGTCGGTGATTTAGTTCGTATTAATAAAACAAAACGCACATTTGAAAAGGGTTATCTACCAAACTGGACGAAAGAATTATTTAAAATATTTCATATTAATAAAAGTTTACCACCAACTTATAAAATTGAGATCTTGATGGTGAAAAAAATAATGGGTACATTTTACGGAAAGGAAATTCAAGGTATAAAAGATGATGAAATATACGAAATTGAATCAGTTCTTGCTCGACGTACAAGACGTGTAGGTAATAAAACAATCAAGGAAACTAAAGTTCATTGGATGGGTTATCCGGCAAAGTTTGATAGCTGGATTTCAATAACATCAAACATAATATGAATGAACAAGATATAATTGAAAACGGGAAAATAGAAAAACAAGAGTTTTCATTTTGTGGTAAACGAATACCAAAAAATCAATTTCAATATATTTCTCAAGTAGTTATAATATATGCAATTAGTTGCAACAGCATCATTCATTTAAGTATCCAAAGTCTAATCGCGAATTGTGGCTCGTTCTTTTAAGTAGTTCTCTTGGATACATTTTACCAAGTCCGGGTTAAAATTTTTTACCAAAAAAAAAAAACCACAGACAGACTTCGATTTTACAGACGGAAAAATAAAAAAATGAATTCATTTTACGCAACCTTACTGAGTGATAGTTCTATGGATATGTATCCATCAAATACACAATGTTGTTTCAAAGTTAAATTACCTCGAACAGTTCGTATCGATAAAGAAAACTGGGAAATAGCATTAACGGAATTAATTATTCCTTCACAGTTTTTAAATATCACCAAAGACGAAACAGAATTTAATATTATAACAAAAGATTTAATTAACTTTCTACTCGGATGTTTCAGAAATAAAAAATAAAAAATTTGATATAAATGAGATAGGCTTTGGTGAAGATGGTACTCCGGTTAAATGGATTATCAATTTTAATTTTCAACCTGGATCCTATTCATCAATAGCTCATGTATTGGAAACAATTGATAATATCATTCAAGATTCTTTTGGCGATATTTTTAAAAAAAAAAAAAAAAACAAGCAAGCGATTAACGTTTCATATTCTCCGGGTATGAAACGTCCAAAATTTAGTTTCCATAAAATTCGCAAAACAGGAATTAAATTTAACCCTACATTGTTTTTAAAGTTAGGTGGAGATCCAGAGCTAGTAAACGATACATTTTTTTCAAACAGTAATGCAAATGATTTTTTTCCACATTTGTCAAATTTAAATGAGGGGTTTAATCATTTGTTTATTTACTCTGATATTGTTGAATATTCGATTGTAGGACATATTCAAGCTCCGATTTTAAGAGTTGTACCATTCAAAACATCAAATTCAATTGAAAATGATATAGGTAGTCAACATATTAACCATGAATTTTTAAACTTACATTATATGCCTATATCAAAATCTGAATTTGATACAATTCATATAAATATAAGAGGAGATTCTGGCAATCCTGTTCATTTTGTTCTTGGAAAGTCTATGGTGAAGTTACATTTTAGAGAAAGAAAAATAGATTGAAAATGCATCCTGTATATCGAGGAGTTACACGACAGTATGGGGCAGGATTAGGATCCTTGTTCAAATCTGCAATTAGAACCGTTTCACCATTTATAAAACCAATAATAAAAACTGGGGTAAATTCTTTTAAAAATGAAGGAATGAAACAAGGAATAGGTTTAGCTCAAGATATTTTTCTTAACTCATTCGACCCTAGCGCCACGATAACGCGTCGTTCTTATCTGCTGTTGTATCCCGCGTGCCGCGTATACGCGTCGTAGTAAACCTTTCACCTGTCCCGCGTGCCCCGAATTGGTGGCTGCATAAAGCTAGCTTTCTATGCCGCGTGCCACGTTATGTCGTCGTGTTTCATTGGTTGTTTCAAACACATATCTATTGAATGAGAAGCAACCAACCAATCAGATTTCTCGTTATATATGATAAAGAAAGTCTAATTTTAGCGTGGTAAAATTTTCAAAACAATTTCACAAGAAGAAAGTTGCTAAATTTGTGTCTGAAAACCCGCAATTATAATGTCAATTCGCCGACTTGGGCTTGATCAAGTGGTAGCGTTAGTCACGGAAGATGGGGCAGACGACTCGACGAGCGATGTCAGCATCGATAATGGGAGTGACAATGAGACAGAAAGTGAACATTCTGAAAGTGGCAATGATGATGACCACCCCAATGATGATCACCACAATGATGATGACCGCCCCAATGTTCCTGAGGGTAATCACTGGCGCATAAATGATAGAACAAATATACCAAAGGCAGCATTTACTGGGCCAGACCCTGGAGCTACTGTGGACTTGGATCCAGATGCGACAGAATTTGATTTCTTCGAGCTTTTCTTTTCTTTCCTCTACTCTGACTGTATCGCTGGTTACGCGAACAAATGTGTATGCCGAACAACGACGGATTGAGAAGCCCGATCCACAGTGGCGAGAGGTGACCGAGGACGAGATGAAGGCGTGGCTCGGCATTAGGGTTTACATGAGCATTTTGGAGGTAATTATATACCATTGAGGTAATAGTACATTTCAACAGACCTCACTTTGAGCAAATTTGATTCCTGTCGATACGCGTTCACTGTCTGTTGAAATGTACTATAACCAGCCACTTAATTTAGAAAACTATTTCAGTATTTGGTACATTTTGAGCATTTGATACATAATGAATAATAAGAATTGTGTCAATAAGTATATTGTTTTCGTATTTTCATGCGTCCGTCCGTAAGATTTACGTTAAAGTTTTTGTTTGTGTGTTCAGGCGGTGGTGTATCCTTGCTCTAGTTACTCCTAAATTATTTATAAAATAGCTTTGACCGATAAGACAGCACAGATTCAATCAGAGCAATATATTTGTGTAATTATGTATTGTTTATTTGTTTCAGCTTCCATCGACAGCTATGTTTTGGTCGAAAGATTCACTGTTTGGAAATTTGAAAATCATGAAGCGCGACCGATTTGACAAGATCAGGCAGTATCTCCATGCAAATGATCGTACGCGGAACCCTGCCAAAGGCCAGCCGGGACATGACAAACTTCATCACATTAGGCCTGTACTTAATGAAGTTCTACAGAACTGTCTGCGCCGCTACAACCCACACGAGGAGACCAGCGTCGATGAAGCTATTGTTAAGTTTCGTGGTCGTCTCTCATTCAGGCAGTATCTTCCCGCTAAGCCATCCAAATACGGGATAAAGTTTGGATGAGAGCGGACCCGACCAACGGGTACACCAATGAGTTTCAGGTCTACACTGGCAGAGAACAAGGTAGAGTGGAAGTTGGGCTGGCAGCACATGTAGTTCGGGACATGACACACAAGATATGGCACAAACACCACACGGTCAACATGGACAACTATTTCACCAGCCCAGCTCTCTTTGAAACTCTACTAGAAAATGGCACATATGCCCGTGGAACTGTGCGCTCCAACAGAAAAGGCCTGCCGACACAGCTGCTACCCAAGGATTTAAAGGAAAAGGGTCAATTCAAAACGGCCAAAAAGGGAGAGATGACCGCCTGCCTGTGGAAAGAGAAAAAACATGTGTACGTCCTCTCCACGGCAGAAAATCCAGCCAGAATTGACAGTGTTATGAATCGAAAACTGAAAAATGGTGAATTGCAACAAATCCCCGCACCATCCATCATTCCGGCATACAACACCAACATGAATGGGGTGGATTATGCAGATCAGCTACGTACTCAATATAGTACATACCGCTCATCACGAAAATGGTGGCAGTACCTCTTCTGGTTTGTGTTCGACGTAGCCATCACAAATGGGTTCATTATAATGAAGGAATCGGTCAACCACCAACGCCAAACAAAGACGGGCCGAAACAAGAAACTCGTCATGGTTGAATACAAGATGGCCCTGGCCAAACAACTAATTAGGGACTATGTCGAAAATGAAAGGGCCGTTCTTGCGACGATAAACATTGGTCATTTCCCGAAGAAATCCGAGAAGCGCGGTCGCTGCAGACAATGCAGCAAACAAAAACATCGACGGGAAATTTTGAACATGTGTTCACAGTGCAACGTTCATCTGTGTATTGGTTGTTTTGAGCTGTGGCACCGGGATCTGGTGAAAAACAAATGATTGTTCCAGCCATGTATACAGTATGTACATACAATGGCGATAAGTGCAGATCCTGATCAGACTGTGTGGATGCACAGGCTGATCTGGATCTACACTGGTCGCAAAACTGTACTGTTATGATCCACCAAGAGAAAACATGTTTATTGGATATGCGACCAGTGTGGCCCTTGATCAGTCATCGCAGTAAGATCCAGACTGGTTGATTAGGAGCTGCACGTGTCAAAATTCAATAACCCATTTTTCTTGTGGTAGGTCGTACGGTAGGTATGTACTTTATTCCATCAACGGACGTGTACATAAAGCATACTACAATGTAGTATTTTATCAAAAAATCTGTGTGAATAAGTGTGTGAAAAATTCCAAACAATGGATTATAGTGTACAGTGAAATGGATTAGTACCGGTAAACATGGTAAACACTAGTTTGGACGCGGTGAGACATGATGTTGTCTTGCCCCACTTCCTGCATGCCTAACAATTACATTCCTGTACCCACCCTACACTATACTGGTCACAAATACTAAGTCACTTTTTGCTTGTACAGCTTGTGTATCATGATCTTACAAAACCTGGCTTATGACCTTTCCGACCATTGAAGACCCAGATCAGCCTGCGCATCCGCATAGTCTGATCAGGGACTTCATTGTTCACCATTTGGTCAAGGAATCATCTAGGTTAGATATTCTCAGCTCTACGGATGTGTTTTACTATTTCATTGGTCTTTTTATATATCGGATACACAGGGATGTATAATTCCACTCAACCGCTCGCCATGGCGACTTTGTCATCGTCTCGGTCGAGTAGCTTTGTGTAGACGGTCGTCCGACGGGTCGAGTGAATTTTGGATCATCCTGATTGATCGTGAATAAAAAAAAATATAGTTATGCACCGTTCTCCGTTTATTTATTAAATACCATGATAATTTCATAAACGCTCTGAATTGAATAAAAGCGTTTGCGCCAACCGGAACAATTATAATTAAGGACAAGTTTAAATCGCGGCTCAAGTGGCGTGAATTGAAATTGTATCAATACTTACCTATTTACGATATAAATGGGAAATACACATGTACGCAAAATCCCCGAAAGTATCATTTTCTGTAAACTACGCAGCATTCCGATGAGACGGATCGCTTGATTTTCGTTAGAAAATGATTTTCAGACCAGTCCAATTATAAAAATGGGATGTTTTTCTTTGACAAATATGAACAATACTTGCAAACAGTGCAGATCCTGATGAGACGGCTCGCGGATTTACACTGTTTGTAAATATTGCTATAAATAACATACATGTACAGTAGAATATATAGGCTACTAAAGGCATGTGAATATCTGTATAAAATATAAGGGCGAGTGGCAAACCAGTAAGGGCGAGTAAGATTTTGCATCTAGTAGACCTTAAGGGCAAGTGATATTTCTAATAATTTTACACCCCTGATACAGAAATATAAAATACAGATGAAGTAGTAAAAGCCATCCGTTGAGATCAGATACAGAAATATACAAGACAGGTGAAATAGTAAAAGACATCCGTAGAGCTGAGATTATCTAAGCACATATCTGTACATCAGTGACAGCCACATCATTGAACATGCTGATCACTACCCGCATTATTTAGGAATGAATAAGCCCGGTTTTGTCAGATCGTGCCCAATAGTTCTTCCTATTTATCTAAAAAATATACAAGCTACCAGTTCTTTATAATCATTTCACTCAGATGATTCTACAGAAACTAAAACTTGTATAGTTTATTGAGAAATAGAAAAAAATATACGGTATATCTCACATTTCTACAAATTATTAACAATTTATTTATGGCAAAACTTATACCATTTTGTAGCAAAATTTATGCTGAATAGTTGTATGAAATTTCATCTTTATTGTTCATTATTCATAGAAGTTATCAGCTATTGATTTAATACACACCTAGCTGTCTTTCTGACTTGGATCATTTTATGAAATTTGTCCCAGGGGAGACAGGGCTGATAAGCCCACTGCTGCTGCTAGGAGTAGCCTAGCAGATACCTGTAGGGTGGAACTGACTAGCAGGAGCTAGGGTGGAATGAGTTAAACACAAAAATCCAAAGGATGTAATTATTTCACGAGGTAAACAAACAATGAATTCACTAGGAAAATCGTTTTTAAAGAAATTAGGTATAAAAACAAAGAAAAATAAAAGGAAACATCAGTCGCGTTCAATACATCGAAGAGTTAAGGTCCATAAATCAAGTAACAATCAAAAAGGTCTAAAAAGGAGAAAAATATCTAACAGAAATTTAGATATTTTTGACTAAAATAAAAAATGATGCAAAACGGTTCTTGTGAATGTAGTAAGACTGAGTTGGATGTTCAATCAGTACCTCCAACCATGACTGCTATGCATGAAAGTCAATGGATTGAACATTTTCCGATTTCCTCGCTCAACAATAATGCTCCAATAGAATTTGTAATTCCACCACAAACAGATAAATGGACAGATTTATCTCAATCTTACATGTATTTGAAATTGAAAATTTTAAAAATAGATAATACTGTATTAGACGCAGGTGTTAATATTGCTCCAGTTAATAATTTCTTTCATAGTATCTTCAGTAACATTGATTTATATCTAAACAATAAACTGATAACAAATAATTCTGATACATATCCTTTTCGGGCATATTTAGAAAATCTTTTGTCATATAACGCTGAATGTAAATCAACACAATTAGCGGCTAGTGAAATGTGGATGAAAGATACCGCCGGTAAATATGAGATTGTTGACATTGCAGGTGCAAATTTAGGTCTTAACAAGAGGAATTCATTTATTTCTGGGAGTAAAGTAAATCGAACTTCAAGCACGCTTGCATTTGGATTTATTTTTACAAGAAAAATATTTACCCAATGGAATTGAAATTAGAATAAGACTCAATAGAGCATCGTCAAAGTTTTGTTTAATAGGCGGCACTGACGCACCAGAGACAAAAATAGATTTTGAAAATGTTAGTTTCAATGTAA
This sequence comes from Conchocele bisecta, assembly GCA_029237695.1. Taxonomy (NCBI): domain Eukaryota; kingdom Metazoa; phylum Mollusca; class Bivalvia; order Lucinida; family Thyasiridae; genus Conchocele; species Conchocele bisecta. Next base: position 225,306,854 of record CM055265.1, read on the forward strand.
GAACTGTTGAGCTATTACCTGCTGTGTCCAATGACATGAACAGACTCATAGCTCAAAGAATATGAAAATTCCAATACGTAGAGTAGAAGTCAAAACATTCACAATTGCAACTGGAATGCGCTCAAAAATAGAAGATCATCTTTTTCAGGGGCAATTACCAAAACGGATATTCATTGGCATGGTTGATAATGCTAGTTTCAATGGGGAATACTCAAAAAATCCATTCAATTTTCATCATTTTAATCTATCAAAAATTGATGTAAATTGTAATGGCCATGGTATTTTCAACCGTCCATTTGAACCGGATTTTGAACATAAATTATATCTTAAATCATACATGTCTTTGTATCAAGCTGTGTCTTCACTAGGTCAAAACAAATCATTTGATATTACTAGAGATGAATATGTAAATGGATATTGTTTGTGGGATATGACTTGACACCTGACCAAGGCAGCGAAGAGGGACACCTACACCCTATAAGAACTGGAAATCTACGCCTTGAGCTTCAGTTTGCCAGAGCACTTGAAAAAGTCATCAATGTCCGTATGTTCTCAGCAGATTTTTGAATAACCAGATTGAAATAAATAGTCTTCGTGAAGTGATCACCGACTATTAATAATTGGACAATTATGAACAAAACAAATCCTAAAAGTAACGTATTGGTGAAATCAACATCCAAAGATGGAAACCATCGAATTACAACACATTCTGGATCGAGAAATATGGCTGAAGAGATTAAACGGAATAGTATGCCCAAAAGACAAGCTACCAAATCACAGACCATTAGACGTCCAGGCGTACATAATCAACACGGATAATTCTGATCAACCTGGAAAACATTGGATAGCCATTGTATTTGACCAGAAGAATGAAGCCATCTACTTTGACTCCTATGGATTACCACCACTACACGCAGAAATATTGTCTTTCTTGACAAACAATTCTACGAAATGGACATTTAACAAACAGAGACTACAAAGTGTATTCAGTACAACATGTGGAAAATACTGTGTGTTTGTGTTGGTTGCAATTGCAAGAGGAAATACTCTGCGTCTCTGTATTCAACAAACATTCAGTTCATCAGATTACTTCAAGAATGATAGGACTATAACGATCTGGTTCAAACATCACTTCGGAACACTCTACGAAGGACCTCAACAAAGTTCAACATCTGTTGGGTGTCAATGTTGTAAACCACAACAATATCATCATGCCATGTCTTTGCATTTTCCAAAATTACTTCATGTTGCAAATATGTTAACATAATATTACATGTACTTTTGTAAAGATCAAATATGAATATCATATCTGGTCTATAATTCCATGTTGTAAATATGTTGTTGTTCAATAAAATATTGTTAAAACTTTACATATCTTGTATTCAATTTTTCCCACTATAAATTGAAAAATACCAATATATTGATTTACAATCAATATTTATTTTCATTAACTTTTGTCAATATTAGAGTTGTCAGAAGTGGATGAAAAATATTTCTAGGATATTTTTCATATGTATTTGATAATATTGGAGTTGTCAAAAATATTTGAAAATTATATACAGAACAGTATACCCCTAAATGTTCAAGGTGGTACTATGGCGTAATACAAGAAGTTTCAACCCCTGATAATGGGGGTAATAAGGAATGCCACCTATGGTACGGTTGTTTAACATGTGCATTTTACATAGATTGGGAGTAATAAGGGGTGCCCCCTATGGTACGGTTTTTTAACATGTGTATTTTACATAGACAAAATTGTCTATGGAAAATACACATGTTAAAAAACCGTACCATAGTGTCACCCATTACTACTCCCGCATGGGCATGAAGTGGGTAGAATTAGTGCCAAAACTACAATATGAACTTTTGCATTCCCCAGCACCAAAAGTGATCATAATACATCTAGGTTCAAATGACCTCTGTACAGTATCTGAGGGCGATCTGTATCGTGCGATGAAGCATGACCTTCTGCACATTAGAAGCGTATGTCCAGAGATCAAAATAGTTTTTTTCAGCCCTTCTACCACGGATTGAATGGCGTGGTGCCATATCAACAATCGATGTCGAGCGTAAGAGAAAGCACATCAACTATAGAATTCATGGTTTCCTTTGTTATGATAACAGGGGGATTTTCATTGACCACAAGGACATTACGATCCGCGACCCAACATTATATTTTCATGATGGTGTACATTTGTCTGATGCAGGGTGTGATATTTTCATTGCCTCCATGAAACTTGCAATTGAGGTGGCTATGGAGTGATTTGTCAGTGAAATACAGTTAAGATTCTGATTACTCAAATTTTGTACCTCATTATAACTTACTGTCTGAAATAGTTAGGAATTTTTGGGGCAAATCTATTAGTAATAGGATTTGTGTGGCGGGAAAAATTCCGGTTGGCAACATTACCAATAGTAGTTTCCATTTTAACCGCCGCTATCCAGATTCGAGGACATGTGTGATTGTATAAATACATGCGTGTGTATCTCCATATGCGCTCGGAGATTATATTTGCGAAAAATTGCGGCGTGCGTAGCGGCGAGCGAAGTGTGCATGCGTTAATTGGATATAATAAAGGGTGCCACTCGTGTGCTCGCCAGGGATGTCCGTTTTGCTATCTTAGTGCGCATCGCCATTTTCATTTCGGGCACCCCTGGTGGACATACGGTTGGCATCACGCAAACACCGGCCACTGTCCCTGAATCTGGATAGTCGCCCATCAGCAGGAATTCTTGCGTCCATCAGTCGTTAATCTATCCCAAATCATTATACCATGTATATTAAACCAATAATCAAACATGTCTGGTTAAGCTTGATATAATGGGGACTATTTATGAACAATAGGACCGGTTTATATCTGGGCCGAAACAATGTTGGTACCCTTTGTTTTTGCGGCACCACCTTTGGTGGTGGCATACCGTAACCGGATAATTTTATCGGTGCAGATATCATGTTGCACCGCAGCAACTCACATCCGGCGAAAATTTGACAAAACAAATATAATGCTAATCAATGCGTGGGCTAATGGTGAATGAATGTTTATTTTGCTAGAAAATGTCTCCGATGATGTCTCCGATATAAAGAACAGTTTGTGCCTACTGAGTGGGCAGGTACCTTTAAAACAAGCAGGAACAGTGTGTATATGTGTGTGTAGTTGCGGGAAGTAACTCTGCAAAACTTACTTACGGGAGTTTTGCAGAGTTACTTCCAGCAACAAATGTAGATGCAATGTGTGTAACGTATGAGTAACGCGTTAGAACTCTAACACGTTAGAAGCTGTACTTATGACACGATCCACCAATATAAAAGGATTTGAAACGCGTTACAACCAATTTCTAACGCGTTACTCACTGTTAGTCTTGTAACGCGTTACTGTTAAGCAGTAATTAACGCGTTAAAAATATGTGTTTCACTATATAGTACACACATTATAGTAACGCGTTACTTCACACAAGTAACGCGTTAGTTCTCTAACGCGTTAGAAAAGGCACGTATGACATGAATCGCCATTCATAGTAACGTACCTTATACAAAATGACGCCGCAACAACGATCCAGCCCCATCCACCGTCAAATTCCATTAAACCACGCTGTCCTGTTTGTATTTAGTAACGCTTAAAACCTTCGATTATTTGTTGTCGTCTGCTGGTTTTTCTTATTTTCAATATGTCTCAACAAAAAAGGAAACTATTCCCATGCACATGTTCACTCGTTACACAATGGCTTGAAAACACTGAATGTGAAAGAAGTATGCCTTATCAACTTGTAAAGACGGGACAAAATTCATTCCGCTGTTCAAGCATAAATAACTAGTTGGCGTTTCTAATATGTATATCAGGGGCGTAGCCAGGGAAAAAATTCTGATACGCACACATATCAAATGGTAGAACATTGGGTGAGCATGGCTCACTCGTACGACCTAAGCGAAGTGGGGAGGGATATTGGCTAGGGGGTCCGGGGGCATGCCCCTCCCGGATTTTTTTTGAAACGGAGATCCTGTCTAACGCGTTTTCTTGCATTATTTACTGCACCATTTGTTTGTAATCGACATGTACGTTTGATACAAAATGCGTTCTGTTCCAGACATAACAACCCCCCTCCACCACCCCCAAGATTTTATTGCATATTTCGAAAAATAAGCCTTTTTTTTTTTGTAATTCTTTTTTTTTTCTCGTGCGTACGTGCGTATGCCTGGCTACGCCACTGGATATAAACAGAGGTCATGCATCTCTCTGTCGTATATTTGCAATCTTATATGTGTATTATATATCTTGTATGCATTGCGTTAGATGATATGTTTCCTCAGCTGTTTGGGGTAAATGAGAGAATTAAAAGTCATCGAGCCGTTTATCAATAATGCAAGTGCTATGCTGATTACTTCGTTTGTAGTCGGGTGATGCGCGTCATTCCGTGTTCACGCCTGGTGAACTATGTTACAACGAGGCCGCCATGGCACCGAAAACCATTACGCCGTGGAGTCGAGTTTTTGCTAAATATATTCACAGATTTGCTGCTTTTACATGTGTCAGATTTAGAAGCCTATTATTCGCTAAACAACAAAAGGTAATATTTATTTTCTTATATCAAAATGTTCTATAATGATTTATTGAGGTCACACATACATGTGTATGTCGTTTGCGTGTTTGATGTTACCAAAATTGGAGTAATGTTTATTTACTTTCGTTTTCCTATCAAAATGTATACATTTCAAAACTCGTATACAATTATATTCGGCCACACAATTTACTGTTTAACACATGCTTTGTTATTGTATTTTATTTTCATTTTACGATCTGCTAATATCTCCTTTGTGCAAAGGAATACGTTAGACCATTGCAAACTGAAGTTTGAAAGTATTACTTTAAGTCACGGAGTAGTTGACGATTGGTACGGAGTAGTTGACGATCGCTATCTTGCATCACGGCGTTTCTTTGATATCGTTACAGAGTGTGGTCGAGATATGGAGTACTCATACACAGAGGGACCAAGCCTAGTAATCGATGAAACTTACATCTCATTGAATATTTCTGTAGCTGAAGAGAATGTTTCTGTAGATGAAGAAATCCTCGAGACCCCTAGTGCTTCTGTGAGTGCACCGTGCCATACCAGTACACCGAAGCCAAGTAGGCACGATCCTACACCAGTACGCATATATACGTGTCCTGAAGTGACATGTACTTACCAGACCAAGTAGCGTGGTAACTTGAAACGGCATGGGTCGACCAGTCACGGTGGACAGAAAGACGTGTTTACTTGTGATAGGTGCCAAAAGCAATACAGTAATATAAAAGGAGTCAAAATAATACCACCTTAGGTGTTATAATATTCAGCCCTTTATACTACCCCCACCACCCCCGAAAAATTCAAAAATTGGTTAACGAGAAAATTGTATCCGACAGCAAATTTATGAATTTTTGGAAAAATTATATAATTTCATAGAAATTATATAATTTTGTAAATTTTCTTAAAATTATTAATTTTAATGTGCCGCGCGTGATAGTTTATATTTCAACACCCCATTTTCCTCCTCCAATATAGCTAATTTATTTCGCAGATCAGCAACTAATTCTACCAGCTCTAGTCTACCCCGCTCACCTTTAGCCACAGGGCAGCGTAGTTGTTTATGTCTACAAAGAGTTTGGGCACTAACGAATTTACAAGGGCATCTGGGACATTGAAATTGTGGGGCGACACAATGAAATTTTCTACGTCTCGATAGATGCCTTCGTAGATAGTCTTTACGCGTAAACGTCTTACAACAAGTCACAAACTCCATTATATATGTATATGTATATGTATATGTTCAATTGGATGTGAAAAAAAACATGATGTAAATTTATCACATCCAATTGAACAGATAAATTTCATAGGTTATATATACAGAAAATATGATAACACCAGAAACTAGAGCAGAAATAGAAAGTTTGAGAAGAGAAGCCGAATCTCTAGGGATTACTTATAGTAAACGGTTGAGAGTTAGGGGGTTGACAAAGCTGATAAACTCCACAAAGAATGAGGCGTTTATGAAGCGGTTTACCCGCGCCCACAAACGAGGAGCCTTTAAAGACCTCTCACTAGCAGAGGAAGTTGGTAACAGAATTCAAAAAGAAAGTATTGCGGGGTTAAGGGATAGTGTAATAAAACCATCAAGCACCAATAATTTGTCCCAAATTAGACACACAGGTCACCCATTATCCAAATAATAAGAAAAGATCTATAGGTCGCGCGATAGTGGAAAAATAAGGTGAAGACATTTTTGAGGGCTCATGATGAAATCATTGGAAAAGGTAGAAAATGGAAGACGGGTAGTTACATTATCCTTTCGTAAAAACATTGACAATTAACGAGTCTGAACGCATGTCCGATAAACTCGCTCCGTATCTAACAACCAATTTTTATTTGAGATATTCATATTCTTACAAGCTAGAACATATGGAGGAAACTAAAAATGGAAAACCTATGACTATAATATTTCACAAAAATCTCGTGGTAGCGAACCACTATCATCAATGAAAACCGTTAAAAAATGGCTGTCAGATAAGGAGCAAACACGAATAATGTCCGATAAAATAGACAGACCAAATACAAAGTGGAAGTTTGTAAGATGGGTAAGAGGTTTTTAAGTGTAAAGCTAATACAGGGCAGTAGGGGAATAGATTTGAGACACAATACAATCCAAAGAAGCAGCAGGAGGAGAACTTCCAGAATGGTTGAGGAATAGAAAAGGTATGTATTCTTTAGATAAGTATAATGACGACCTTTTTTCTGTTCAGGTGTCTAGCTACGCATATGACACGTACAAGGCCCGACAGATGCACAGAAAAAGCGAAAGAACTTAGTAAGCAATATTTCGATAGTAATGTGGTTTCACCAATTCCTTTTTCAGATCTGAAAAAGTTGAAGAGTTTTTTAAAATCGGTATAGAAGTATATCAACCGACACAAGGTGGTGTTTGGTGGTTGAAAAAGGTACCAGCGCACTATGATGCACTAGGTAATAAACCAATGACAATAGGACTGTTTAATAATCACGCATTTCTGATAAAAAACCTTAAAAACCTATCTAAAATTTACGCCTGCGACACTTGCAAACAGTAATTCACGAAAGCGAGTAATATGAAGAGACACGGACCAAAAGGTATGAAAGTGAGACAAAAGTAATATGTGATGGTAATTATTTAGAGCGCCTGCGTTCGTCGTTCGAGAAAGCGTTCTACCCAAAAAGTTCTAACAGTTATGGTGCGATCGATTGGATGTACTCTGTGGAAAAGAAGGAGGGAATTCACATTCATCATGAACAGTGCGGACATGAGGGTGAAAGATGGATTTTAGGAGCTCCAGTAGATGGATACTGTTCAGAAACCAATACCGTATACCAATATCACGGCTGTTACTGGCACGGGTGTGAGATTCATGCAAAGGATAAAAAAGAAGAACGCGCATCCACAATGAGAAGAGATAAATTTATTAGAAGCAAAGAATTCAACCCAGTAGTTATGTGGGAATGCGAATTTCAAAGAACGGTTAAAGATATAAAGATCGGTTGCGACACTACTCTTTATCCATATCAGATAGTATATGATTTTGAGGCGTATCTCCAGCCACCTAATTCTAAAGAATTACTTAAAACTCTCGGTAATCGTTTAGAATACGAGGCCGAGCACGTTCCGGTAAGTGTTAGCATAGGAGATAATTTATCAGGAACAGTAACTCATATTTGTGATAAAGATCCTGCAAAACTTATAGAAAAATTCGTAGAAGATTTGAAAGTCAGGGGAAAAGATATAAGAGAAGAAGTGCGGTCAAGATATGGGTTTAATACAGAACATTTACGTAAACACCAAATCACCAAGATCGAGCAGTGGATAGATCAAGTGCCCGTTCTAGGTTTCAACAGTAGTAAATACGATATAAACTTAATAAAGAAATATCTAGTAGGTGAACTGTCATCAACAACAAAGAAAGTAATGGTTGGAAAAAGGGCGAACGCAACAATATTTCTATTTACTCCAGAGTTTAGATTTCTTGATGTAATACTTTACCTAGGACCCGGTGTAAGTTACGATAGTTGGATAAAAGCCTACGATTGTAAAGGACAGAAATCTTTCTTTCCTTACGAGTGGTTCGATTCTACAGACAAGCTGGATTATCCAGGACTACCGGATATAGAGAATTGGTATTCCAAACTATCTGGGAAAATGTTAATAGACGAAACAGAATTAAGCAAATGTAGAATTTTCAAAGAAGAGAATATGGAAACCTTCAGAGATTGGTTGAAATATTATAACGATTTAGATGTAGCACCATTCCTAGAAGCGGTGAAGAAAATGTGTGAATTTTATAAACACAGAGGTGTGGATATTTTCAAGCGGTAACACTACCTGGAGTAGCTATACAATATTTATTGAGAGGAACCATTAAAGAACAAAAATCTTCAAAGACGATTATAACGGAGGATGCTCTAAATGCACCAAAAGAAGAAACATACGAAATGATGAAAGACGCTCTAGTTGGTGGTCCATCAATAGTATTTACACGATATGCAGAAGCCGGTGTTTCAAATATTAGAGGGGGTTCCAAACCTTGTAAGGCTATTTTGGGGTATGATGCAAACGCGTTATATTTATCTACGTTAAATAAAGATATGCCGTGTGGAAAAGAAACAATACATCATATAGATTCCCCACACAATCCTAAAGTTATTAAAAAGTTTTGTAAAAGGGTTTTATCCGGAGACTGGTTTGGGTTTGCGGAGATGGATATAGATCCGCTTGGTGAACTTGGTTCGGCACCGGCACGTCGAATTTCGGACGCGGTATACTGCGAGGCGCGGGTAAATAGATCTGCCAGATGGCCTGCCTCTTGAGCCATTCCTTGACAGCTTTTTCTGAAACCTTGGTCGCCGCGGCGAGGTTCTTGATGGCCGCGAGTCCCTTCCAGTAGCCGCGGGGGCTGTAGTATGTGTTTGCTAGCTTGCGCGCTAGGCGAACTGATAGTTTGGTATCAAGTTTGTGCGTGTTCATCGTATGCGAAGTATTCTAATATATCGGACAATCTCCAACATGCCCTCGCCAGATCGACCGGTAACTGCGTCGATAATAATAAACCTTTGTTGGAAGTACAAACGTGATTGTCGCTGTAGCCCCAATCGCGTTTGGGTTGGAACAGGAGAGGGAATTCATCCCTCAACCCAATCGCGATTGGATTTGAACACGATTGGGAGGAATCTAACATCCGCTTTGTGAAAAGGGAGGCCGATGTTTCGTCCTCGCACCACGTCTCGAGAGAATCTCGGGCCAGACGAATCATACTCTTTGCACCAGGTAAACGGTGTTTAAGGGCCGTGTAGCCTACATCGATCATAGCAAAATAAAGTTCGTCAACTAACATCGTTCAATATATATATATAAATATAATATTATTTTACAATATTCTTAAAATTAATTATTAATTAATTAATTTCGATTGGATATAGTAGGTGACGATACCCACCACACCCATTCCCACGACGATGAACGTGATTTCGCGGTCTTTTTGGGGCTCTGACGGTACATAGAAATCTGAAAGTTGGGGCTCGCGATCCATTGGATCGAGACTTTTATGTGGATATGCCAGCACGTACTCGCGGTTGGCTTCTTCAACGTTCTGAAAAGTTTGCGTTGCGTGATTTTCGCGGCGAAACTCTTCTTTGACCCAGTCCAGATGGGCGGTTCGTTTTTTCGACCATGCTTCCTTTGCGCTATTGAGTTGTTCTACAGCTAAATCGTGACGCTTGCGCTCCTCATCCACGTTCGAGCTTTTCATTTTAGAGAATATAAAGTTGCTACCGCTGAACGCCAATGCGTTTACAAGCGCACCACATACTATTACTGCGATTGAAGCCATTTATTTCCATATATTAACAGGTAGAATTACAGCTTTAATTAGATAATCTCGGGTCCAAACTGCGGCCGCTACATCTAAGGTCGCGAGCCTTACGTCTCTCACAGTAAAGTCCAATTTGGGAGCAAACCCTCCTAGGGCCATCTTTGATAGTCGAGCATACCCAATACTGAAACCCGATATCACCACGGCGTGATAAAGCGCATTCACTATCATTTTACCATCTTGTTCAGCCATTATTACATATAAAAGGGATCGCGTTTAATGTTTAAATGGGGCGCATCCAATTGTGATTGGTGTAACCTGTTGTTGAAACGGTAAAGCACATACAGGGTGCCCACAACCGACAGACCACCACCAACAACCCACGGGATCCAATCATGATTGGGAGTTGGAGCAATCGGTTCCAATCCAATCGCGATTGGAGGAGAAACAGATGTCATCGGGTGTTTTGCTGTCTCCGTCCCCACTCTCGATTGGAGTTTGGCCTCTCGAGGTTCGGCGAGTATTTTATCTTGTTTAACTTTTTCGGGTGGCAGCCGCCGCCCGCCCAGCTACCTGTCTTTTTGGGGTTTTATGTCGTGCAACCGCAATCTCCAACGGCGTTGGGGATTGCTCCAACTCCAATTTCGAGGTTCCGTTGGAGGATCAATCCCCAACGCCGTTAGGGATGCAATCGGAGATTGCTGTTCCGTCACTCTCGCAGGTGTGTCTTGTGTCATCATCATTTATAATATTAGGGCTTATAGTTAGTGGGCATATATGTACAAATTGACAGTGTTTTCCCGTGGTCAACGCGGTTGTCAGCGGAGCTAAGTACATTCCAAACTTGTGATAAATTGAGCAGCAGGCTGTTCTAAGAGTGTGTCCTATAAAAGGGTCATTCTCTAGATCGCGAATCAACCCCGCGGTATCTGGTATAGGGAGAAGTATACTAACGGTGGTAGCGTACAAATGAATAGCCGCCGATCCGAGAGTTTTTGTCATCTCCGCACCTAACCTAGATTCGTATCGCGCGTACATTTTATCGACCTCCGCATCTGACATCTTATCCACCTGACAAACTGAGAGACGCCTACCGAGATAATGCTCCGATTGTCCCACAGCAACCAGCGCAGCTAGCCGCTCTCGTTGCGCAGCATTTTCATTCGTATCGGCCCCAATCACGATTTGAGTTGAACTCGATTGCTCTGTCGGGATAATCCAATCTGGATTGGTAGTTGAGGTGCAATCGGGGATTCCAGTTCCTCCCAATTCGCGATTGGAGTTGGGGATAGTCGGCGTTGAGGTTTCTTCCATTAGCTGATCGAGAAGTTCGTCGCAGTTCATTTTTCTTAATTTTTTCAAAATTATTAATTTTACTATTCTGACAAGTCTCATAAGTCTGACATATTGCCAACCGCACCACCCGATACTTATGATAACCGTTATTCTCGCAACAAAGCTCGCAGCGGAGCACCAAATTGTTAACATTGTTAACCATTGTTCAGCATTTGTTCAACATTTGTTAAGCATTTGTTCTGCATTGTTCAGCAATTGCTAAGCATTGTTCAGCAATTGTTAAGCATTTGTTCAGCATTTACTCAGCAGTTACTAACGAGCGTTAAGCAATTGCTAATTAATTTTATAATTTTCTTAATTTTTTCAAAATTATTAATTAATTGATAACTTTATAAGCAGTTGGTTGATCAGTCTTTAGCAGAAGCTTGGCGTGCTTAGTTTCCGAAAGCATCTGTCGAACCTCCAGGCGCTCCTCGCGCGTTGGGATAACGTCATTCTCTCGAAGACAGTCATCGAATGAGTCTCGGTCCTTGCAGTGGAAGAGGGCGACCCATTTCGTTTGCTCGCGCAGATCCTTGAGGACGGCGTTGTACTTTTGAGTGGAGATCCATACACTTTGCCTCGCATGGCGGCCAGAAAATGCGAGCTCAGAGAGCATATCCTTCTTTTTGGTCATCGCCGCTTTGGCCGAGCAGTCGTCAATCACGTATAGGGTGGGCTCGCCCTGAAATATTTGTTTTAAACCACTCAACAAATCGTGAAGCCTATCACCGGGGTCAATAACGTATACCTCAGGATCGGTTCATATCCAAGGGCGCCGCTGATAAGTATCGTTGTGCCGCACAGTGGGACATAGGATCACAATGTGACGAAAGGCATCGCGGTAGGGCCCCTCGAGTAAGTCGAGGATGAAAACTGTTTTTCCACATCCTGTCTGCCCACATATTATGGCAGAGTGGGCATCTCCAATCGTGAATTGGTATTGATTGCTAATTTTTTCAAAATTAGTATAAAGCTGATACGTATCGGCCATCTTCCATGTTCAGTTGTGCGTCTGTAATTATATATAAGTACACGTTCAATGCGCAATTTCCATCCGCCTCTTTGGTTATCTGGATCGTCACACCCTCGCTAGCGTTCTCAACTTGACGTCCGCTACCGTGCATTTGGTCGTCGTCGCTGACTCGCATGTCTAGCCATAACGCGTATTTGGTAGTCAGGAACTCCGCGAGGGAGACGGCTGAGAGCTGCAGGTCTTTGGCAACCGCGGCAACCTCCGGGGAGCGCTTAGAGCCGGCAGCAAACTGCTTTCTTACTTCGTCCCACTGCTGGTGTGCGCGAAGACCCGCACTGTAGAGTTGATTGGGGACTCCCTCGATCGTCACCTCTACCTTCGTGATTTTGGGGTTATAGAATTTGTCTGGTTTTCTAGCACCGAACGCGAACCGAGCATCCTATAACAACATCAGTATACCTTTCATCGAGCGGGCGGGTACGTTGACATTAATATTCCACAATGTGTCGCCTTTGTCTTTCGTCATCTTGAGGTGACGAAGAACTCGGTCGTAAAGTATGGCAACGCGCCCGGTGTACTGGGTTCTGATCAATCGCGCAAGTTCGGGCATCCTGACCATGTCGTACTCCAACGAAACATTATCGATCGTATACGCCGATGTCACGTCGTTGGCCATGATAACTCGACCGTAGTCGTTGAACGTTAGTTCGTATTCGAGGCGGTCAGCCAAAGCACTCTGATAGTATGGCATGTGGCTCTCCAGCAACTCAAAGTCGAGCGGGATGTAGAATCGGTTGCCGTAAGCGGCCGCGATCGCGTTGTCGCTCTCGACGTTATCTGCCTTGTTACCAGCCCCGATTCTAAGTTTGGTTGCGTTCTTATTTTTGCTGGCGTCAATACCCTGATAGACCGCGTTTTCACGCTCTTGTCTCGTCATCCACAGGTCCTGGTAACAATGGTAGACGTCGCTGTCGGCGATCGACATCACCTCATTATCAGAAATCTTTATCATGGTCTTCTTGACGATGGCGCGACCCAGGTTCTGAACGACGGTTCGGTCCGCGTCTGTCGACGTCAGTGAAATAGTGAAAGCGAGGCGAACAGTACCCGGCACAATGACGTCGCTGGCTCCGAGGTTGGGGAAGCGGACTAAGAGCTGCTGGTTCTGATCGATCGTCGATGGGTTGTTCGTAATAACGACTCTCTGTCTCACGCCTTTTGCCCCGAGGGGCTCACGCAGTCTACGATTTGGATTGAGTCTGCGACCGTATTGACTCGAAGACATAATTTCAGTGAAAATAAATAACTCTATTAAACCCGTATGGTTTTGTCTTTAATACATAATTATTATAAACAATTAAAAAATGGCTGATTACGATATTGACATGGATGAAATCGGCAGAGACGATTACCTCGATGGTGGTGATGACATCGACATCGATGACGAGACTACATTCATAGAGACACCAGCCGGCGATGAAATAAGTGCCGCTATCAACACCGTTGCTCTAAGTCGGGAATTAATCAATTCGGCTGTAGACGACTACTACAACAGTTTGGCAGAAAAAGGTGTGGTCCAATCTGTCGGCCGCGACTACTCCAAGTTCGAATTGGATCTGCGTGGTAGGTTGCGAATAAAAGCATCAAATTTCCCGATCGTCAAAATGAGAACCGGAAATCCCCTATCGCTGAACACCATTGCTGGAACCCGGGGCGGTGGCGAAATCATAAAGAACGAACTAGGATTCGCAGATTGGGCGCATGATAAAACAATTATGTCGACCCAAGCTGTAGAGACCCTACATTCTACAGACGAAACGATGGCGAAGACGGCCGCCGCGATAGAAACTGTCGATATCAGCGATGTCCCTCGTGTAGCCACCCACGCTATTCGCACGATGGAGCTCAACCAAAGCGAGATAGACGGAATACTCAGGACGATGAATGATCCCCCGTTACCTCTTCGCGAACTCCGGGGACTCGATAAGGCTATGCAAACAGTCCGGGGCGAATGGGTCCAAAACCTCGCCAAACTCACGCGCTGGATGAACATATTGCGCTAGAAGAAAGAAAACTTGGGGAAGCCCGTGACGATAGAGAATCTACCGATCGGATCAACGAACGACTGCGGTCGTTGCGGGACGAAAGAGAAGCTCGATTGGAGGCTGCATCGACTAACCGTGAGGCTCTCCGCACCCAAATCAGTCGGATCCGCGAAACTATCTCGAGGGTTCTGCACGAGGACACGACACTCGGTGAGCGTCTTCGCACTCTGTTCAGAGAGCAGGGCATCACAATAGTGAGCATCGTCACAGCTTTCGGCATGATCATATCAACCATAGCTTTAGCTTTCGCTGGTGGTGCGACTGCACCCACTCCACCACCCGCGCCAGCACCCGCGCCATCCGGTGGAGTCAAGGAGTGGGTAAAAAAACAACTAAAAGCCCTCGCCAGCCTCCTGGATAAATTAGCCGGAAAGGCGGCTGCCGCGCTGCCTGGGTTGATAGGAGGTATTGTTTCTTACTTGCTATCTATATTATCAAAAACCGTCGGATGGCTCGCCGAGAATGCTTGGGCTTTAATCGTGGCGATCGCCTGTCTCCTACTTTTAGCCTCCCGAGAGTTCCTAAAACCAAAGCGCAAATAGTCCGAACGCCGCGAGGGCAAAGACGAGCCCTAATTTCTCCTCCTCGTGGGTTGTGACACTAGTTTTCGCTCCTATTCCAATCCAATCGTGATTGGAAGAATTGGGGGAACTTGCTGCGGGTGGAACACTGGGTTCAAATGAACTTGATGGGGGGCCCAATTCGTGAATTGGGGTCGGTGTGGTGGGTGCTTGCGGCTTTATGAAATCGGTTCCACTTACAACTCCGCGCCCGATTATGTTGGGGGTGCGCTTGATGATATCCGTGTTCACGTTACCGTTGTGGCCGATTTTTTGATTGGCGGTGGCGATTACGATCTGATTATTGTAACCGTCAACCGGATCGTCTCGTAGTAATCATATTGCTCGGCGCCATATAAAGACCTATTCCAAATACATAGTCACTACTGGGGTGCTGGCATTCTGCAAAACGTCTGATAAGGTTCTTTCTGCAAAACGTCTTGATAATTCTGGATCGCCTTCTCCAGGTCCACCCTAGCTGAGATGGCGTCCTCTACAAATGCCAAGAATTGTTTTTGTGCGTCAAAGGCCGTTCCGACTCCTATTATAGAACTGCGAGTTTGCTTCTGTGCGCCGGGGATGGCCCAGACATATGTGCGAATGGAATCGTTGAGGCGGGTAACCTCGGCCTGAGTAAATCCAGTGCTTTTATCAAACATAAATGATCCCCACGCGGTATTTACCCCCGCGTGTTGCTGAATGAAATCAACGTGGGCCGATTTGAAAGACCATGGTACTGGTGGCACGAAGTCGGTATTCTTTGGTTTTATTGGTGGTGTTGGATCCTTTGGGTGCTTCACAAACCCCTTATCCGTTATGTAAACGTCACCTAAACCGAAAGTTTACCAGAATTCTTTCTGTCTCCAGTCCGCGTCTTTTGAAACGTTAAATTCGTTACACAGTCTTTCAAACGTCATACGGTCGTATGCGTTGGAAATGTGATCCCATGCGTCGTCTTGAGGCATTGAAATACCTAGTTCTTTGAGAATCCTCCTAATAGTATAATACACATGAAAGTTGTAGACACTTCGGAGCATGACATTCTTGGATGTCAGATGGTCTGTATGTGAAACTCCACACCCGGCTGTTGCGCACCATACAGCGAAATTTATTTGGTTCTACCAAAACTGCATCGGTGTTGCTTTCCACCCGTTTACCGCCTCCATCGTAGTAATCTTGGGCAG
Organism: Conchocele bisecta; assembly: GCA_029237695.1. Lineage (NCBI taxonomy): Eukaryota > Metazoa > Mollusca > Bivalvia > Lucinida > Thyasiridae > Conchocele > Conchocele bisecta. Next base: position 225,322,880 of record CM055265.1, read on the forward strand.
CCTATATTGTTCAAAGATGTCGGGAAAGTTGGTGGTAAAGCCACTGTCCGGTCTAACTGTTACAGTTGGGTGTACAAGGGGATTAACAACGTTTTTTGCGTGAATTTACCACCGACCGCGTACTTTGCATTAGAATTGAAGCCAAATGCTTTGGTATCCATTGAAAGATATTATTATGTTTGCTACTATCACTAATGTTCAAAAAGAGAGTTGTGAACTTCAAAAATCAATCGACAACTGCTGCGGGAAACGTCGGGTAGGCCTCAGATCAATCACATTCACTTTGGCGAAACTTTGGGGAGCACGAAGGGTTTTACTATGTGAAGGATGGACAACAAGTAAGTGTAAAGCTGCCTCACGGACTGTGGGGAGTAAGACAGCTCATAGACTTTGTTTCCACAGAGCTTGGCGACGAAGCCAACCTCACAGTATCAAATGCTACCGGACTTGCAACATTAACTGCCCCCGAAGGCGCTGTGATAACTATGTCAAATTCGTTAGGCACTCGTCTCGGTTTCAGCCACCCACTTAAAACGATTGTTTCCCCTCGGGGCCACAAATTTGTTGGAGAGGTGCCTGTGGATCTAGCCTTTACCAAAACTCTCGGGGTGCACTTGGATCGGGTGAACACATCGTACAACATGGTAGACGGAGCTCCCAGCACATTACTGAAAACCGTGCGAGCCAGTGATTGTTTCTTTGGGGAGACTGTGACCTTAGACTTCCGACACCCCGAGATGAAAGTTTTAGAATCGGGACATATCCACGAATTTACGGTCTCTATTCTTGATGATCAAGCGAGAAAGTTGAATAACTATTACCCGATTTCGGTCGTTCTCGAAATTTCCAATTAATTAGAATTAAACACATGTTCGCAATATAATTATTTAAAATGAGTATATACGGACCAGGTAATTCTTCCCTTGAACGGGTGACAGATATAAAGAATTTGGAACCGGCAAAAGGGGGATTCATCCCGACAGAGAGCGACTTTTTAAATACTGAAAACACAAAGGCCTTTATCAATGCGACTATATCGGAGACCACAAACGCAATTCACAGGAGTATAACACAACTTAGAGTAGACGTCCTGACGGCGACTGCACAAGTTCGCGAAGAGGCACATACAGGACTTAAGGGAGTCCGAAAGGACATTGAGAAAGTCCAGGCGACCCTTGCGGAGGCTTATAGGGTGTTGCGCTCAGAGGATCATGCAGCACTTACTGAACTAGGTGGAAAAATAACCGAAGTTGCCGATAAACTAAAACGTGTTCATAGATCCGCGAACAAAGCGCTTGAGGAGACCTCTGAAAGGGTTCGTGTTGAAGCCCATACCGCTATCGATGGGCTTGCCGGATTGTTGAACACATCTGTAGAGCAGTTTAAGTTATTGAAACAAAAACGTGTCATCACAGTTTGGGCTGAGAAGCGGGGCCCATTAACTGAGGTGTTCTATGAATATTCGTTCGGTGCCAAAGCGAGCAATACATATGGGGGATACACCATGACAGCTCCAGGTACGCTTCTCCGAATGGCGATCTGCTCGGTTAATTCTACTGGTAAATATGTGGGCGTGGTCGTCGTAAATCTCATGCTGGATGGGGAAGAACAGGCAATTGGAGTCACTAAACCCGCTGGAGATAATTCCGCGGTGAGTTTGTTCGCCGGTGACGATCCAATTAGACTTTCCGAAGCTAGTGTTATTAACTTTGTTACGAAAATCACTGACCCGGTGAGTTCTTCCACTATTGTTACATTGTTAATTGAACTTGATTTGTAAAATACCAATATATTGAATATCATGAACGAATTGGATGATATTGGCGAAGGAAGTTCAGATTTTAGGTTGGATAATATCGTCGCTATGCAGGATATTTTAGTTAGAGAATATGAAAATAGAAAATAGAAAAATAAATGCTAAAAAATATAAGCGCGCGGCGAACATATCTAAAGCATCTAGTACGGTTCTGGAAGGTTTATCTGTAATGAGTGGTGCGGGGACTGCTGCAACGCTATCTACAATTGTAACAGTTCCAATTGCTGGGGTTTTGAGTGGAATTACAGTTATATCTGGAGTACTTTGTATGATAATTAGGGTGGCTGGTGTAAAACTAGAGAGAAAAAGTAGAAAACATGATAGAATATCCATTCTCGCAAGGTCTAAGAAAAATAGCATCGATGTTATCGTGTCCAAAGCGTTGGCCGATAATGAAATATCAAATTTAGAGTTTGAATCCGTGGTGGAAGAAATGGTCAGATATGAAGAATTAAAAAATGATATTAGAATCAAGGCGCGCGCCACCATGTCCAAGATTGAAACTACTGATTGGGATAAATTTAGGGTAAAACTTGAAAATAAAGTCGGAGGAAATGTTACAGCACCACCATTCCGAAATTGTGATATTTTGTAAAAATTATTAATTATTTTTTTATAAAATTAATTATATTGGTGCAGTAAACAATTTATTAATTAATTTTAGGAAAATTATTGACAATTTAAAAAAAAATAAAAATGTTAGGTCCCACCGAGGCTCGAACCCGCGCCAGCTCTAAATATACATTGCTATCTCTAAATATATATGGCTAGCTCTAGCAATATATATATGGGCCGCGCTCTGTGAAAACCAGCCTTAATGACAACGTCATGAAAGCCTGAAAATGACGTCGCAAAGTTACACTTAAATTTATCAACGTCACGTCGGATTTTGACACTTCAAATCGTTGCGTCATTGTAATAACTTGTCCTATGTATAGCCGTACGCATTACTAATTGTGGCTCACAAGTATTTTAATGTTGGATATGCGAGCAGAGATACCGCAGAATTTTACAGTTGTTTTCCAGTTTGTTCCGGTTTCCTTCAAGTTGTTTTTTATACAAATGAGCATATTGCACATGATTTGTATAATATTATATGGAAGACTTATAAATGACATTTGAAACTAAATAACCATATGACTGGTAGTTTTATATAACACATCACAAACGCAATATGATGTAATCATAATGCTAATATTTCTTTTAAGCTTTATTTATATAACAATTACAAACAAACGTGAGAACATTTGTAGTCGGCGTAGATGGAGGCGTCTGCATGTTTCATAATTTGGGTTGAAACCGGAATGCTCAAAGAAAACAAACTTATCCTGTCTGGCGACCACCATCAGATATACATGTCCATAGGTGTAACAACGGGTGCGGCCGTTTAACCCCATCTGTTTAATGTAGCGCATGGAAGAGTGATTTTTTTCAATCGGTTATCTGGCGTGTTTGATATGTTAGCAATATAAAACTGTCAAAGCTGTATAAATAAAGTATTAATAAAGAAAATACACATGCAGAAATTGGTTATTTTACCGTCTCAAGGTGTTTATCTGACATTTACAAGTACATCTTATAAATTTGAAAGCTTCATTTCGTTATATTGAATGTTGAACAACAACTAGAGAAAAGATGGATTCCATGGGAAAATTATTTCCCTGTTCTATTATTTTGGGCAATTTACTAGCTCTACATCAAAGATTATTTGTTTAAAGGTATACAATTTACAGTTAACTAAATTTTGACATTTTTGAATTGGTCAAATTGTAGACGTAGATAACATATCGGAGGCGAATTTGTGTAGCTAGCTCCGTACGTACTGTCCCGTGAGATCTAAAGATAATAGCTGCTGTATTCATACGCACGAACTGTCTTGATTCGTATTTTCAAAATTTAACTGATAAACTGAGCCTAAAACTGTGAAAACTATAGAGAATAGTATATGTAGAGTTTTAGATACAAAAGGGCACTATTTTCTTGGTCGTACTCGCCGTTTAGGCGCAGCACGACAATGGCTGCCCCCATAGAAATTTGCGTGACATAATATGTCCAAGGACTTTACCACAGATGGAAGACTGGGACCCCACAGGACAATTTCCGTACAATAGACACCGGAAACGGGTGGGTGGAGTAACGTTTTTCAAATGAGCCATTTATTGGGTCCTAGGTCCCAGTCTTCCACCTGTGGACTTTACATGACGTATGCAATATCATTTACCGGCGACGTGTGCCGTTGTAACGAATTGTCATTGTTTCTTATATTATTTATAAATTAAATATAAATGTTTTGAAATATGGCCAAGTATATATTAATAATAATATACATAAATATGTGCATTGTGATGAAACAAAGAGAAGTTTCTGTGTAAGTACAATTGTAGCACGAAGCCGTCACGACTCGTGCGGTCCACTGTCCGTCCGCAAATATTGATAACGACGACGTAACGTACGTATTATCAAAACAACGTCGATGCGACAAAGTGACGTCAGATATGTATCTCTGTTGGTCTAGAAAGATGGTTTATCAGTTGAATACAACATTGATTTATATATCATATTGTTCGAGAGAGATCAAATTTACTATGTATCACGGTTGAAAACTCAATTTCGCATGTTTGATCCATAAAGGAGGTTTTCGCTTGGCGCGTCACATATTATGTTCACAGTTTTGATGAGTCACGGCGATTATCACATGGTGTGTAAGACAATTCACTCGTTATTGATACATGCACGAGTTTACCAAATACGAAATTGTATTCACTAAATACAATCTGACACACATGAATGAAATTAAATCAGAAACAGATACGCGTATAAAGCAAGGGAGACGCTATGTAACATGTACTGTAACGTTTAAGACTACATGTACGTTTTTTAACTTTCAAACTAGCGTTACATAACATTGTATCCATATACTAGCACATATGTACTGTACATACATGTACATGCATGTAAAATCTCGGTAAACGATATACTAACACAAAAAAGAAAAACATGTATCGGGTCCATACGCGAACTGGGCTGCCGACACCACCTGCTCACATGCTACTCAACATTGCTCGTTTCTGATCATTTATTTTCATAACAACCCCGAGAACGTACATTTATATTTTGGCATAAAATGGTAATTAAAATAGTCAATGGTCTACATACAATTGGTTTGTTTCGCTAATGGTACACGATAATACACTTATATCATATGTCATTACCAGCTGTCAACAACGACGTCAGCTATGTCAAAAGCGTAAATGGAAGCGACGAATCCGACCTCATTTACTAGATAACGTTAATTTCGCCATAAGGCACCTTTTCGCACGACGCGACTCATATAATGTTTGAAGAGGTAAGCCGATGTTCACACTGGTAGTCCACTTTGTGTATTTGTGGCAGGGGGTATGTTTGTGGGGCATTTTAATAAAATATACACGTATCCCAAAAGGGCCTACAATAATAAAGATCAGGGTCTACACTGATACATAAAATAGGTTATACAAATTCTGATAACGTAAGGAGAGCATACACTGATATGTTTGAGGGTGTATTTGTGGCATATTTATATATATTGAACTACATTTGCATGTATTTCCCACATGATTGGTGATTCAATGTGCATACATCGAACATATGGCCAATTTAACAGATTTATTTGACTACATATGTCAATTATATGAAGTGTTTTGTGTCATCTTGGTCATAATATGCTTTACACTAATATCTGACACTATATAGAGTGTATTTGTGGTAAATGTATATTTATATGTATTTAAACTATATTTGGGTGCATTTGAGTGTATTTGGGAGTTTCGTGTAACCGTTCCGCCGGACCCCGCTAGCTTTGCTCGTTCGACGGTATGGCCGCACCACTTTTCAATACCCTCATACGACGCTGCGTCACAATTAACTGTCGTCAATTAGATTCTGAACTAAATTCTCCAATAATTACAATGTGTCGTTCTGACGGTACATGTATATAACCATGTATATAATCATAGTTGTCGATGGTAGCAAATTACAAGTCACATGTCGGCTAATTATAGATTTAAAATCGATAGTGGACTGGTGCGTTTGGTTTGTTCACTACATGTACATATATCATAGTTTTATTCTGTTCAATGTTTGATAGTATACATACTAACACGTGTAGATACATTTAGTGTACCTTATCAGCAAATACAGTTTACAGCGAGCACAGTCAATGAGTCTATGAACACGCATTTCTACTGTAGGCTGCTGTGTTGCATTGTTACTATTTTGTCCTTGCGTGATTCACATGGTGCTACACAAAGTGAGATACAACACAATCTATGAAACATATTTGCATTTTCTTTTCAGCATAATGTTTTTGAAAGGTGTCCGCAACAAATAGTTTAAAAAAATGCAAATCGAAAATTGTGTCATTAAGGCCGGTTTTCACGGAGCGCGGCCCAATTATATTTGAGTTTATGTAGATCTTGCGTTCCATAATATTATTATACCCACTTTTTTTTTATAAACAAAATGGGTATATTGTTTTCGTCACGGGTGTCCGTCCGTCTGTCCGTACGTCCCAGTCCGTCCGTCTGTCACGTTTCTTGTAAGAAGTAAAACTTTTATTTTATTCTACCCCCCGATCATGGATTATCTCCCCCTTTTCAACTCGGAATTCCCCATTTTTACCTTGTAAGAAGTAAAATATTTAACCCTAATAGGTATGGACTCAAAACTTGGTGTGTGCCTTCCTTATGATCTGTACATGCGCAAAGTGATTTTGGATTTCTTATTCGACACCCCCCCCCCCCCCGATCATGGATTATCTCCCCCTTTGCGACTCAGAATTCGCCATTTTTACCTTGTAAGAAGTAAAACTTTTTAACCCTACCGGGTATGGACTTGAAACTTGGTGTGTCCCTTCCTTATGGTCTGTACATGCGCAAAGTAATTTTAGAATTTTTATTCGAATTTTTATTCGACCCCCGATCATGGGTTATCTCCCCCTTTTCGACTCAGAATTCGACATTTTTACCTTGTAAGAAGTATTACTTATTTAACCCTAATAGGTATGGACTTGAAACTTGGTGTGTGCCTTCCTTATGATCTGTACATGCGCAAAGTGATTTTGGATTTCTTATTCGACCCCCCGATCGTGGATTATCTCCCCCTTTTCGACTCAGAGTTCGCCAATTTCGCCTTGTAACAGAGGAAAAGTGGGTATTTTGCGAGGGCGTGCCATCGACTTTGCTCTAGTTATATCTAGTCAATTATATTTGATAGATCATTATACGTACCTGTTCTTTTGTTATTTGTTAGTTTTGTTATTTGGTTATCTCTCATCATCTCGAGCTAGCTCTAAATCAATTAACGATATCTCAAATTGATTTGTAGCGAGCATTATATAACTTTGATTTGGAGAGCTCTCTAAATCATTTGAAGATATCTCGAAATCACTCGGAGATTTCTCTAAATCATTTGGAGATATATCGAAATCATTTGGAGAGCTCTGGAACTCATTTGGACAGCTCTCGAAATCATTTGGAGAGCTCTCGAGATCACTTGGAGAGCTCTCGAAATCATTTGGAGATATCCAAATCAAAGTTATATAATGCCAGCTACAAATCAATTTGAGATATCATTAATTGATTTATTGCAAGCTCTAAATATATACAATGTATTGCTATCTCTAAATATGTATGGCTAGCTATAGAAATATATTATATATTTGAGTTTATGTAGATCTGGCTTCCATAATATTATTATATCTAGTCGATTATTGTTGATAGATCATACGTGTTCTTTTGTTATTTGTTAGGTTTGTTATTTGGTTAGTCACAAATTCAAATATGATTATTAGTGTCTCAAAACTGACAGCCTTCATGGTTGGTATATGTAGCTGATGAATACTATATAACCAGGTCAGACTCAAAATGAAATATAATTTACCAAATTATTCGATCTTGTCATGCGATGTTTTTTGCCAACATAACTCGGGTTCATTGGTACTGTTATTCTTATATTTTCCCATATGCGACTGTAAAATAAATACAAATATTCGAATAAATATCGTCTTTGCTCTGTAACTTAGATTGTTATCTCGACTCCACTCCGTCACATACAGGTGCCACTCCGTAACATTTAAATAATGCTTATTTTCAAATATCTGCCGATTTAACGGGCAAATAACTTTGTGTATAGCAAGCAATCACATGGTAATTGATGTTACGTCACTAGTATCTACGTCACTAGTATTGTCATTGGGCGGTGTCTTATCCAAATTTATATGTGGAACCAGTATATGCTCAATTCTTAAATTAACAGATACTTTTCGAAACATAAATTGCATATACTGTGTCACAGATACATTCTCACTACATTAATACATAATAATATTAATAGTTTCGAATGAAGAAAATGTTATACCATCGTCTTGGCATTAAACTGTCAGCCATATAGACGGTTGTTCAAGCTTCCTCGTCAAAACTGCGTGATAAAAACAATGTTTATCGACTCCACGGCGTGATGTTTTTCGGTGCCATGGCGGCCTCGTTGTAACATAGTTCCCCAGGCGTGGTGTTGTGTGGATTCTTATTTTCAATATACAGCTGGGTGAATGACCGCATTATTACACGTACGCTGGTTATTTAAAGGTACATGTCCGCTCAGTAGGCACAAAATGTTCTTTATATCAGAGACATCATATGTGACATTTCATGGCAAAATAAACATTCATTCACCCTTTCCTCACGTATTGATTGGCAATATTATACAGTTTATATCAGACGTAAATTTACAAACTGATATCAGGGGCGATAACCGTGTTTCCTTAAAATGATAACGGAAATTACTATTTATTCTCTGTATTTATGTTTTGATGTGCAATGATCATACTTTATAATCTGTCGAAAATACAATTTTTTTTCAGGTGACGCATTTAATTGGTATAAATAATTAACACATATCATGCCTCATTTGCATATGAAAATAGCCTGATACCACCGCGCGTCACTATCAGTAAGATAAATATTACTAAATTATTATATCTGTATAGCGGGCACTCCTAATTTTTAGAACTGGTGGAATAGTGACACAATTATCAGGCGCGGATACAGGGGGGGGGGGGGGGGGGTCCTGCTCCCAGCAAAAAAAAAAAAAAGAAGAAAATCTACAATACTCGAATAGTTGGATGACTTTTTCCGTGGCCTAGGTGTCAGGAAATCGCATCTACGGCGATCTGGCATTTAAAAATTTCATGGGGGAGGACCCTCAGCCCCCCCACCCCCCCAACTTTATGATTTCGCGCGCGCGGAGGTCGGGTACGCCGAATTTTAATTACAGACCCCCCCCCCCCCCTCCCCCCGCTTGCAATTATTTCTGTATCCGCGCCTGATTATACACATATTGAATTCCTATGAAGAACATTTTGTACCTACTGACTGGCAAGTAGTATATAAGAGTCACAATGATACCATCACCTCTGGAAGGTACCGGCTACGCGCGGCACCTTCCACAGCATGATGGTATCATTTGTGACTCTTATATACTACTACCGCGAGACCATATATTTATGACATGAGAAGATACACCCTATTAGAGATAAAAAATCCCTAGTTATACTCAGTATATATATACAACATAATGGTTCTAGTTAAGTGTGCATGGTTGAAGACAGGTAGTCACGAGAGATGTTTTCGCACCGGTATTTACGAATATTGCAAACATCACCGTGCATGGATGCGAAGAGGTTCCGTTTCGCCTCGCCCATGTCGACATTGTGGGGTAGGGACCAAAGCCGAGTCACTGCTATGTCCACCATGTGGTGGCACTCAGGCTACTCATCGAATGGTTAACAAGGGATTACGTGCTCGCAAGTATTATCGTTTAGTAATAATTCAAATCGGAAAGTCAGTTAGAAAGATAGAATCGATCTAATAAGTCACGGTGTTTCTACAGCATTAAAACACTGTAAAAAACATTATCAAACTAATTTTTATAAAATGAACAGAAAAAACAAGTACCAATATAAAAGAGAAAATGGATAATACAATACAATTGGAATTGAAAGTTTTTAATGGCTGTGTTGAAGAAGTTTACGAAGAATACGGGGGTTATAATCCTGTATATAAATTCTATATGAGAACACTAGGCGATATCGAATATATGAAATACCAGCGTAATTTATTACGCTCCGACAAAAACGTTGCATTTACAATATTATACCGGCAATTATGTCAACTATACAAGAGGCAAATACGAACATTAAGACGGATAATGCGTATCGGATATGAAACTAAGGCGTATTATATAAAACTATTAAAACCCAACGATTCGTTTACGAACGTAAATTTCTACGATATCACTTATAAATTTATGTTGTAATCACAACACCAAGCAGACGACAATGTTTCACTTACACGTGTTATAAACATGCAAATTATGTGTCCTACCTTACACGTATATTAAGTGTCCATTTTATAAGAGAGATTACACGATTACGTCTTCCGGGATGAAAAATAAACACACTGTAATATATACTACACACACGAGGGTGTGTATTACACAACCCGCTATCGATACTCCGGAAGTATTTCTTACATTGTGATTGGTTGGCATGTTTTTTATTTTTTTAATTTTACTTTTAATAATTTAGAACGTTATAACCTGTATTATTAAATAAAAAACGAACTTATTATATAAAAAGCAAATAAAAAAAAAAGAGTAAATATTTGGTATTGCACAACACGGTTTTAGCTTAATATAGTAAAATTAACAACAATACTTTGTCTTGGGGGACGCCCCTTGACGAAAAATGAGCGCTCAGTGCACCCGTGCTGACACTTCCAAGGTTGCCTAGACTTTCGACACTAATTACTAGATCAGCCGAGAGATGGGGGTGTGCAGTACGGGTAGCTACACCTCGCTAAGCCAAACAGAAAAAGAATGAATGAATGAATGAATGAAAGAGAGTGGCTTAGCGGGGTGGACCCAGAAGGGTTTTCCTGGCGCGGGTTCGAGCCTCGGTGTGACCCAACTTTCTTCTTTTTTTTAAATTGTTTATGATTTTCCTTAAATTAATTAATAAATTGCTTACTGCACCAATATAATTAATTATTTAATAAAAATATTAATTTCTTCCGACTTTATCTCCAAGTTTTTCCGTAAATTTATCCCAATCAGTACACTCAATTTTGGGCATGGTGGCGCGCGCCTTGATTCTTATATCATTTTTTAATTTTTCATATCTCCCCATTTCTTCCACCACGGATTCAAACTCTAAATTTGATATTTTCTTATCGGCCAACGCTTTGGACACCATAACGTCGATGGTATTTTTCTTCGACCTGACGAGAACAGATATTCTATCATGTTTTCTACATTTTTTCTCGAGTTTTCCACCCGGCGCCCTAATTACCATACACAACAACCCAGAAACGGCCGACACCGCACATAAAATCCCCGCTACAGGAACCGTTATAATGGTGGATATAGTTGCAGCTGTCCCCGCCCCACACAACACAGAAACACTCGCCAGAGCCGTGCTAGATGCTTCAGCCATGTTCACCGCGCGTCTATTTATTTTAGCATTTCTTTTTCTATTTGTATATTATCTAACTAAACTTCTTTCGTTAATTGTACACAGTGTTGATGGAGTGGTATTGACAATTGGAAGCGTTGATTCGTTCCTGATTTTCAATATATTAGTATTTACAAAATAAGTTCAATTAACAATGAGACAATAGTGGAAGAACTCTCTGGGTCACCGATTTTCGTAACAAAGTTAATAACACTACCTTTGGAAAGTCTAATTCGATCATAACCGGAGAACGAAACCACCGTCGAACTATCTCCAGAGATTTTAGTGACTCCAACCCCCCGTTCTTCCCCATGTACTACAATATTTATCGCGACCGCGCCCACAGGTTTACCACTACCATTAACCGAGCAGACCGCCATTTGGATAACTTCACCTGCGGCTGTCATAGTGTATCCCCCACATTTATTACTTGCTTTGGCACCGAACGAATATTCATAGTGCCCCTCAACCAATGGGCCCCGCTTCTCAGCCCAAACTGTTATGGCACGTTTTAGCGTTTTCATTGTTCGCACTATTCCGGCAAGCGCACTGTTTGCGTTATATGCCTCAGTAGGTTAGACACCACCAAATAGTTTTACTATATAATTTAACCGAATGCCATCCAATAAGGCCAGTCTCTCCTACTTTCACTATTCGTATGGATGCTGTGGGACCCACTTGTACATGACCTGCAGCCAGTCTGTACTGGTTCTGCATGAACTAAACAATAGGTTCACTTACTCCTAAGAAAGAAAAATCCAACCTTGTCATATCCTCCAATATTGTGTACATTTTTTGGCCACGGAAACTCCGTTTACATCAAGTCACCAACAGGGTCAGTGTTTTCTTTTAAATGCTACAAATATGCTGAAAACTGGTGTTGAAGGCACCCCAAAATGTTCCTCAAGTGAAACTGGGTAGTAATGGATCAAGATTTGCAAGCAAACGGTGTCTGTGACCTCAAAACACCCGCACTATTTTTTTATACCGGACTACTTTTTGCATACACCCTGGGCGGTTTCGCACCATTTGGTGTCTTCTAACCTATAAGTGTACCCAGTCCCACTACAAATCATCTACAATATTCACTATTCAAAAAGTAGCTTCTATCCTGGATACAGTACCAAGTTTGGAGCAAATATCTCAAATGGTTTGTCACACAGCAGCTGTGTAACTCCACCATGTGACTGTCCACATTCTGCCTTAATTTGAGCTACTACAGAACTATGGAGAATTTTAATAAGATGATGAATTAAAAGCACAAATCTCCATAAAATCACATAACATTACCCTAAATAGTGTTATAGCTAACCATTCTACATATACAGACTCATCACTGAAACTATACCAACATGTATGCCACTCTGGAATGGTCGACAGACAAAAGGGTACTGGCTTGGAACGGTCAGTCAAGAAATTGCTTTATAACACAGGAGGAAAGGAAAAACAATGTTTTCTGAGTACTAGTGTCTTGGTACTATACCGATATGCGAAAACAATACACTTACGCCTAATTTTGGCAAATTTTGGAACAGCGTCGCGATGTCGCGCCACTTTCCATAACTTCTTAATTGTCCATCAGCAAGCCAATATCAATGAAAAAAAATGAAAAACACACTATAATCACTGTTTCGGTGTATATTTCTGTCACATTCCAAGCCCAATCACCTACAGGTAATTTGCATACACTGGTTTATTATATTTCACTAAATAAAGCTGAGAAATTCAAGATTTTAGAAGATTTTGAAGCCGATAACTGTCCGTCTGAGATACAAAAAGAACAATATGTTGCATCGCGGAGTCCGCTCGATTATTCTTGTCGCAGTAACTTTAAATTATGTTCCCAGAGACATAGCTACAAGAAACATAAACTTCCAACTTCAAATTCTACAAACACACATATCTCACATAGGGCCTAGGCACACCTTATAGGTTAGACACCACCAAATAGTTTTACTATATAATTTAACCGAATGCCATCCAATAAGGCCAGTCTCTCCTACTTTCACTATTCGTATGGATGCTGTGGGACCCACTTGTACATGACCTGCAGCCAGTCTGTACTGGTTCTGCATGAACTAAACAATAGGTTCACTTACTCCTAAGAAAGAAAAATCCAACCTTGTCATATCCTCCAATATTGTGTACATTTTTTTGGCCACGGAAACTCCGTTTACATCAAGTCACCAACAGGGTCAGTGTTTTCTTTTAAATGCTACAAATATGCTGAAAACTGGTGTTGAAGGCACCCCAAAATGTTCCTCAAGTGAAACTGGGTAGTAATGGATCAAGATTTGCAAGCAAACGGTGTCTGTGACCTCAAAACACCCGCACTATTTTTTTATACCGGACTACTTTTGCATACACCCTGGGCGGTTTCGCACCATTTGGTGTCTTCTAACCAGTACGAATATTATAAGAGGCCTCCTCAAGAGCTTTGGTCGCGGCTATACGATCATGTTTCAGTTTATCGGAAACTTCGGTTATCTTTCCGTCTAGTTCGGTAAGTTGCCGTTACTGTGCCGCTTCTCCCCTATCTCCTTTTACTTTGGGTCTTTTAAAGTTCGTCAGTTGCGCCTTCTCTATGAGAGAGTCCTCTGAGCGCAACGCATCATAAGCCTTCGCAAGGGCTGCCTGGTGGTCTTCTCGGGCTTTCTAAACACCCGACCGGGCCTCTTTTTGAAATTCGGTTATTTTTCCGTCTAGTTCACCAACCGCCGCTTCTCTGATGAGAGAGTCCTCTGAGCGCAACACCCTATAAACCTCCGTAAGGTCCGCCTGGTGGTCTTCTCGGGCTTTCTCAATACCCGTTCTCAATACCCCCTCAACCCCCAACCGGGCCTCTTTTCGAAATTTGGTTATTTTTTCGTCTAGTTCGGTAAGTGCCGCTTCTCTGTTGAGAGAGTCCTCTGAGCGCAACGCCCCATAAGCCTCCGCAATGGCCTCCTTGTGGTCTTCTCGGACCCCCTCAACCCCCGACCTGGTCTCTTTCAGAAATTCGGCTGTTTTCCCGTCTAGTTCAGTAAGTGTAGCTTCTCTGTTGAGAGAGTCCTCTAAGCGCAACGCATCATAAGCCTCCGCAATGGCCTCCGCAAGGTTCGACTGGTGGTCTTCTCGGACTTTATCAATACCCGACCGGGTCTCTTTTCGAAATTTTGTTATTTTTTTTTCTAGTTCGGACCGCCGCCTCTGACGAGATTGCCGGTCGACAAACACCTCATAAGCTTCGTAAGGTCGCTGTGGTATTCTGGGCTTTCTCAAAGACGTGGCCTCTTTTCGAAATTTGGTTATTTTTTTACTAGTCGGTAAGTGCCGCATCTTAAGAGAGTCCTCTAAGCCGTGGTCTAACTAAGGGCGCTGGTGGTCTTATCAATATCCGACCTGCCTCTTTTCGAAATTTCGGTTATTTTTTTATCTAGTTCGTTTAGTTCCAGTTTCTCTGATGTGAGAGTCCTCTGATTTGCGCACACCTCATAAGCCGCCTGATCTTTCTCAATATCCGTTCGGACTCCCTCAATTTGTGCAGTCGCCGTCAGCACTTCTACTCTAACATCTGATATACTCCTGTGAATCCCGTTTGTGACCTTCGATATAGTTTCATTTATCAAGGCCTTGGTTTTTCCAGTAGTTAAAATGTAGCCCTCTGTCGGGATGAATCCACCTTCTGCCGGTTCCAAATTCTTTGAATTTGTCACCCAATCGGAAGAACTACCTGGTCCGTATATACTCATAATAAAATTAATTATAATATTGGGCACCTATACTCAATTAGAAATTTCGAGAACTATCGAAATCGGGTAATCGTTTTTCAACTTTCTCGCTTGATAATCGAGAATAGAGACCGTAAATTCGTGGATATGTCCCGATTCCAAAACTTTCATCTCGGGGTGTGGGAAGTCTAAGGTCACAGTCTCACCATAGAAACAGTCGCTGGCTTGCACGGTTTTCAGTAATGTGCTGGGAGTGCCGTCTACCGTGTTGTACGATGTGTTCACCCGATCCAGGTGCACCCTGAGAGTTTTCGTGAAGGCGAAGTCCACCGGGTTATCACCGACGTACTCACCCGGGGTAAACACTCCTTTGTTTGAGGAGTATGTCTCTCTAAAACCGAGTTGAATACCCAACCCCGGGGAGACCACTACCTTATTATCATTGCTGATGGTCATTGTTGCGAGCCCGGTAGCATTCGATACTGTGAGGTTGATTATACCGTCAAGCTCTGAGTTGACAAAATCTTTGAGCTGTCTTATTCCCCACAGTCCGTGAGGCAGCTTTACACCGAATTGTTGTCCATCCTTCATTCGGGGCCAGTCCGGGAATTGGACGCAGACTAATTTTAGACACAATCACTCCGGTGACCACATCGTCAGTCGGAACGCCGGGAATTTTGACCCCGCGACTATGACTTTCGGGCCAGAAGTGTCTGGAGGTCGGCACTGTGGCGTGTTTTCTTGTAAAATGTTACCTCCGAAACGGGCTCACGTCGATTACATACAGCAGGCTGCTGAGGTTCAGAACGCGTGGACAACATTTATGTTAGATAAGGGTCTAGGGTTCACGCAGGCCGGGGTTACTCGCGTCAACGAATCTATTCGCACGTACGTCTGGGCAATCCTCGGCGCACAGAAGCAAACTCGCAGTTCTATACTGGGCACGGGAACAGCGTTTGATGCACAAAAACAATTCTTGGCACATGTAGAGGACGCCATCTCAGCTAGGGTGGACCTGGAGAAGGCGATCCAGAATAATCAAGACGTTTTGCAGACTGCCCGCACCCCGGTAGACTATGTATTTGGAATAGGTCTTTATATGGCGCCGAGCAATATGATACTACGAGACGACCCGGTTGATGGTTACAATAATCAGATCGTAATCGCCACCGCCAATCAAAAAATCGACCGCAACGGGAACGTGAACACGGGTATCATCAAGCTCCCACCCAAGATGATCGGGCGAAATTAGCGCTCGTCGTTGCCCTCGTGGCGATCGGACTATTTACGCTTTGGTTTTAGGAACTCTCTGGCGAAGAATAGTAGGAGACCGGCGATGGCCACGATTAAAGCCCAGGTATTCTCGGCGAGCCATCCGACCGTTTTTGATAATATAGATAACAAGAAGGAGAGGAGACCTCCTATCAAACCAGGCAGCGCGGCAGCCAACTTTCCTGCTAATTTAGCCAGGAGACTGGCGAGGGCTTTTAGTTGTTTTTTTATCCACTCCTTGGCTCCGCCGGATGGCGCGGGTGCTGGTCCGGGTGCTGGTGCTGGTGCGGGTGCTGGTGCGGCACCAGCATTGACAGCTACAAATAGAGACGATATAGATAGAATTAGGGTCGATATAATCATGCTGAAAGCTGCGATGATGGTTACTATCGTGACGCCCTCTCTCTTGAATTTTCTAGAGTGCGAAGACGCTCACCGAGTGTCGTGTCCTCGTGCAGAACCCTCGAGATTGTTTCGCGGCTCCGACTTAATTGGCCGGAAAGTGCCTCACGGTTAGTCGAAGCAGCTCCAAGCGAGCTTCTCTTTCGTCCCGCAACGACCGCAGGAGTTTGTTGATCCGCTCGGTAGATTCTCTATCGTCACGGACTTCCCAAGTTTCTTTCTTCTAGCGCGATATGTTTGTCCAGCGCCGTGAGTTTGGAGAGGTTATTGACCAGTTCGCCCGAGTTGTTTGCAGAGCCTTATCGAGTCCCATGAGTTCGCGAAGAGGTAATTGTGGGTCATATTTCGTGCCGTTCATTTCGTTGACCGTGGTTTCAATTGTGTGAATACCGTCGGTGGCTATACGAGGGACATCGCTGAGCTCGCTCATTTCTATAGCGGCGGCCGTCTTCGCCAGCGTTTCGTCGGTAGACTGTAGGGTTTTTACCATTTGTTGAGGCAGCTGCGACCGATCATCGATCACTCCGAGAGCTCGAGCGAGGGATACTCCATATCGGTTCACGGAAGAGGGGCTGAGGAACCGGGTCGGGTCGTTCTTGTACGTCAGCATCTTCCAGCTATTACCCCATTTAACCCACAAGTCTCCTCTTTTAGTGCTGCGGAACTCCAACGTGGCCTTGATGCCGTTTTTAGACACCTCACTCTCCCACCGTTTCACCCGAGAATCCGTTTCCTTGAGAGGCGCCAGCTCATTCCTGGAGATCCCCGCAGGCGCGACGAGAGCGGCTAGCTGCGCTGGTTGCTGGGGGGCAATCGGAGCATTATCTCGGTAGGCGTCTCTCAGTTTTCAGGTGGATAAGATGTCAGATGCGGAGATCGATAAAATGTATGCGCGATACGAATCAAGGTTAGGTGCGGAGATGACAAAAACTCTCGGATCGGCGGCTATTCATTTGTACGCAACCGCCGTTAGTATACTTCTCCCTATACCAAACACCGCGGGATTGATTGATGATTTAGAGACTGACCCTTTTATAGGTCACACTCTTAGAACAGCCTGCTGTTCAATTTATCACAAGTTTGGAATGTACTTAGCTCCGCTGACAACCGCGTTGACCGCGGGTAAACACTATCAATTTGGACATATATGCCCACGAACTATAAGCCCTAATATTAATATCATAAATGATGACACAAGACACACACGCGAGAGTGACGGAGTTGAACCAGATTGCTCCAACCCAATCGAACCCGAGTGTTACTCCGCCACTGGATGACATACCCCATATAAAAAATCCCAAAAGACAGGCAGCTGGGCGGGCGGCGGCTGCCACCCGAAAAGTTAAACAAGATAAAATACTCGCCGAGCTTCGAGAGGCTAAACAGTCGTTGCAATCGGGGACGGAGACAGCAAAACATCTGAAGACAAAGTTGAATACAACAACACCCCAATTCACGAATTGGAAGCACACTCAACACCCAATCGAGGTTGGCGAATCCGATTGAACCCAAATTCGTGAATTGGAGTTGGGTTGTTGGTGGTGGTCTGGCAGTTGTTGGTGCCCTGTGCGTGTGGAAATACCCCATATTGTCGAAAAAACAACCAGCCAGTGTTCAGAAGAAAGTTACGAAACACCAATCGCGATTTGGATGCGCCCATTTAAACATTGATCGCGACCCCTTTTATATGCAATAATTATAATGGCTGAACAAGATGGTAAAATGTTAGTGAATGCGCTTTATCACGCCGTGGTGATATCGGGTTTCAGTATCGGGTATGCTCGACTATCAAAGATGGCCCTAGGAGGATCCGCTCCCAAATTGGACTTTACTGCGAGAGCCGTAGGGCTCGCGACCTTAGATGTAGCGGCCGCAGTTTGGACCCGAGATTATCTAGTTAAAGCTGGAATTCTACCAGTTAATATATGGAAATAAATGGCTTCAATCGCAGTAATAGTAGGTGGTGCGCTTGTAAACGCATTGGCGTTCAGCGGTAGCAACTTTATATTCTCTAAAATGAGAAGCTCGAACTTGGATGAGAAGCGTAAGCGTCACGATTTAGCTGTAGAACAACACAATAGCGCAAAGGAAGCGTGGTCGAAAAAACGAACCGCCCATCTTGACTGGGTTAATGAACAGCTTCGCCGCGAAAATCACGCCGCACAAACTTTTCAGAACGTTGAAGAAGCCAACCGCGAGTACGCGCTGGCATATCCGCAGAAAAGTCTCGCGCCGCTGGATCGCGAGCCCCAACTTTCAGATTTCTATGTACCGTCAGATCCCCAAAAAGACCGCGAGATCGCGTTCATCGTCGTGGGAATGGGTGTGGTGGGGCTCGTCGGCTACTATATTCAATCGAGATTTTAAATTAATTATTTTAAATAACTTTTTTATAAATATACGATGTCAGTTGACGAACTTTATTTTGCTATGATTGATGTAGGCTACACTGCCCTGAAACACCGCATAGCTGGTGCAAAGGGTATGATTCGTCTGGCCCGAGATTCTCTCGAAACGTGGCGGGAGGACGAAAAAGCGGCCACCCTTTTCGCAAAGCGGATGTTAGATTCCTCCACCAATCCTGGGGGATTAGATTTTCCCAAGTTCCTTCAGAACTTAACCCCCAATCGCGATTGTACTTCCAACAAAGGTTTATTATTATCGACGCAGTTACCGGACGATCTGGCGAGGGCATGTTGGAGATTGTCCGATATATTAGAATACATCGCATACTATGAACACGCGCAAACTTAATACCAAACTATCGGTTCGCCTAACGCGCAAGCTAGCGAACATGTACTATAGCCCCCGCGGCTACTGGAAGTTCAGCGGTAGCAACTTTATATTCTCTAAAATGAGAAGCTCGAACTTGGATGAGAAGCGTAAGCGTCACGATTTAGCTGTAGAACAACACAATAGCGCAAAGGAAGCGTGGTCGAAAAAACGAACCGCCCATCTTGACTGGGTTAATGAACAGCTTCGCCGCGAAAATCACGCCGCACAAACTTTTCAGAACGTTGAAGAAGCCAACCGCGAGTACGCGCTGGCATATCCGCAGAAAAGTCTCGCGCCGCTGGATCGCGAGCCCCAACTTTCAGATTTCTATGTACCGTCAGAGCCCCAAAAAGACCGCGAGATCGCGTTCATCGTCGTGGGAATGGGTGTGGTGGGGCTCGTCGGCTACTATATTCAATCGAGATTTTAAATTAATTATTTTAAATAACTTTTTTATAAATATATACGATGTCAGTTGACGAACTTTATTTTGCTATGATTGATGTAGGCTACACTGCCCTGAAACACCGCATAGCTGGTGCAAAGGGTATGATTCGTCTGGCCCGAGATTCTCTCGAAACGTGGCGGGAGGACGAAAAAGCGGCCACCCTTTTCGCAAAGCGGATGTTAGATTCCTCCACCAATCCTGGGGGATTAGATTTTCCCAAGTTCCTTCAGAACTTAACCCCCAATCGCGATTGTACTTCCAACAAAGGTTTATTATTATCGACGCAGTTACCGGACGATCTGGCGAGGGCATGTTGGAGATTGTCCGATATATTAGAATACATCGCATACTATGAACACGCGCAAACTTAATACCAAACTATCGGTTCGCCTAACGCGCAAGCTAGCGAACATGTACTATAGCCCCCGCGGCTACTGGAAGGGACTCGCTGCCATCAAGAACCTCGCGGCGGCGACCAAGGTTTAAGAGAACGCTGTCAAGGAATGGCTCAAGAAGCAGGCCATCTGGCAGATCTATTTACCCGCGCCTCACAATATTCCGCGCCCGAAATTCGACGTGCCGGTATCGAACCAAGTTCACCAAGCGGATCTCCTGTTTCTCCCTCACGATCGCGTCGGTCGTAAGACGTACAAGTACGCGCTGACAATCGTTGACGTAGCGAGTCGTTATAAGGGGGCTGAGCCGTTGGCCACTAAAGAGTCTAAGGAGGTGGCCGAGGCTCTCTCCCGAATATATAAGAGGAGTCCTCTCAAATGGCCGAATCTTCTCCCAGGTCGATCCCGGCCGCGAGTTCAATTGGGCGCGGTCTCTCATCTATTGTCTAAGCACGACGTTTCTGTCAGACGCGGCCGCGTCAACATCCACCGGGACCAGGGGATCGTGGAACGCTTCAATCGAACCCTGGCTGAGAGACTGTTCGGACACCAATACGCTAAAGAACTTGTAGACCCTCATTCGCGATCGACCGTGTGGGTGGCCAGACTGCCCGCCGTGGTCTCCGCACTGAACGGAGAGGTGACCAGATTGATAGGTAAGAAGCCCGTAGATGCTATCAAGTTTAAAAGGGTGACGAGCGAGCCCTCTGCCGTCTCGCGCGGGCGACCCGTTGGTTTAGAGGAGCAACGGCTTCCATCAGATATTGATGTCCGGTACCTCTATCAACCGGGAGAGCTCGAAGGTGGCAGCCGCCGCGCGACTGATCCCGTGTGGTCTCTCAATGTATATCATCTAGATCGATCTATTACCAAGCCCGATGAGCCCGTGCTCTACTATTTGGATGATGGGCCATCTCGAGGGTTTGTTCGCGAAGAACTTCTTGCGGTGCCTTCTGACACCCAGCTACCCCCGGATCGTCAGAGTCTTTAGTATTCTCTCTCAGGAGTTCTTTTTTTTTTTTACCTATCCTATAGGCTCGGTGGGTGTGTAACCCGTCTTCCATCACTCTCCTCTTGTCGTAGTACGCCGAGAGTCCTAATTTTTGTTGACAGTACGTCTTCATCACCCCGTTAATCATTCGGAATCCCCTGTTCTCCGCCATATCCCTACCCCCTTCGAGAGCATTCTTATACCTTCCCCAAGTCAGATCGTTAGATCTCTTCGACATCCATTGGCCGAGTGCTTAGATTTTCCATCACCGCTCACGTAGTAACACTTGCTACACAGAGCGATGGCTCTATCCCCTTCGAATTCCAGCTTGAGCAGTCCCGGAGTTCTGTTGCTCCACACGTCCCACGCCAACCACTCGGTCTTCTCCTTATTAAACTTTCTCTTCATATTCTTTCTCACCACCGCCGCCAGCGTCTTCTCCGACAGCGCGAAGTACATGCTGTCAGTGTCCATCTGTATCAGTTCGAAATCTCCGCGATCCACGTACTTGTCCAAGAAATCGTAGTAGAACTCCAGCATCCGGAGCTTGGCCAACTGGTAGACCGCTATGCCACACTGAAACGGTCTGTTGATCACCACTCGAGTCTTCCTGCTCGATATCTCGTAAGCCTCCCCAATCTCCTCCAGGTCTTCGAACCACGCCGACCTCAGTGCCCGATCGACAGTCTTCTCATCCTTCGTATATGTGGTGTTCAGGTGTCTCTCTTGTGCCTCTATCAGTTTGCCACAACACGCGTTGCCAACCAGTTTGAATATCTCCGCCAACACCGCCTTGCTCTTGTCGACGTCCCCCGTCCGTCTAGCAGCGGTGACCTCTTTAACGAACCATTGAAACGGTTTGCCGGGCGTGTAGTCTATCACCCTATGGACCGCCTTGACGATCATACCGTGCTCCAGATACCACTTTAGCAGCGGGGAGTATATGATCATCTTCTTGGCGGACATTGCCCCACGAGCTTTCTCTGTCCTTCGACTCTTTTCCTCCCGGTCCCGGCCAGGTAGTCCTTCATGTGCTGCGGAACCTCGTTCTCATCGACTTCTCGATTAACGAACAGCGGTGACATTTCCGAGAACTTGTCTCTCAACGTTTCCGGGACCTCTATATCCAACTCCGCAAATCCGAACCACTTTTCACTCCTGACCTTCCTCACGAAACGGTCTATATACGACTGTCTTTCCGGGTCGTCACACGTCCATATCTGCTCCTCACCACACGGCATGTCCTTCGACAGAGTAGATAGGTACAGCGCATTGGCGTCGTACCCCAGCACCGCCTTGCACATCTTCTCCTCCCGACTCCCCACCTGACCCCTGATCGTCGACCTTCCAGCCTCGGCGTATCTGGAGAATACTATGGACGGACCACCGACCAATCCCTGCTTCATCATCTCGTAAGTTTCAGACTTCGGTGACCACAGCTCGGGCGTGTCCGCCTTCCCATCGATCGACCCGCGGAGTAGGTACTGAAAGGAAACACCGGGTAGAGACACAGCATCCTTGAGTATGTCCACGCCTCTTCCCCTGTAGAACTCCGTCATCTTAGTCAGAGCCTCCAGGAACAGTCCTACATCCAAGTCGTTGTAGTGTTGCAACCATTCCTTGAACGTCTTCATCCCCTTTTCTCGGAATACCTTCTTACACTCTTTCCACTCGGACAACGACAGTAGGAACTCACCCTTCAACTTCGAGTACCACTCGGGATAGTCTGGCAGCCCCGGATGGTCGAGCTTGTCCGCGCTATCGAACCACTCGTACGGAAAGTGAGACTTTACCGTTTTACAATCGTACGCCTTAACCCACCGGTCGTACGTGGTACCGGGTCCCAGATACTGGATGATGTCGAGAAATCTAAATAAACTCCGGGGTAAACAGAAACATCGTCGTGCTGGCTCTCTTTCCGACCATCACCTTATTCACGGTGGCCGCCAACTTCTCTACAAAGTACTGCTTGATGAGGTTCAGGTCGTACCTGCTACAGTTGAACCCCACCACCGGGACTTGGTCAATCCAAGAGATAATCTTTGCTTGCTGAGACTTCGATAACATATCTATGTCGGCCGGCAGATACTTCTTCCTAACCCCTCCCTGATTGCCTTGCCTCTCATCTGTAGCTCGGTCACGAACTTCTCGACTAGCGTGTCGGGATCTCGTTCGCATAGGTGTGTGATCCCTTCATGCATCGTATCCCCCAACGACACCGATATAGGAACGTGCTCGACCTCGAAGGTCAGGTCTTTGGTGGGTCGCGTGCTTTTTGACTTGTCGAGATACGCCTCGAAGTCGTAGACTATCTGGTGAGGGTATAGAGTCGTCTCCTCCTCGCGTGGCGATTGTGGATAGTAGGTATTCACCTCATTCAACCACTCGCACTCCCACATCACCACCAGCTCGTAACCCGCCTTCCTTATCCTGGCGTCTTGAATTTTCGTCCTCTTGTACAGCGATCTCGCGTTACCTCTCATGCAATGCCTCGGACACCCGTGCCAGTAGCATCCGTGAAACTGAAACACGGTCTCGGTCTCGTGACAGTAACCGTCGACCGGATCACCGGCCACCCACCTCTCACCACCGTGACCGCAGTTGGCGTGATGTTTGTGCTTTCCCACCCTCTCCTCTTCTCTGCTCAAACCATTGAATCGACCCTCACACTCGCTGACCCCTTAGGATAGTAACGCCTTCTCGTAGGCCGACTGTGGTCTCTCTACCCTCTTACCTGGACATGTCACCACGGTCTTCCCACCCATGCAGGTGGTCTCGTGCCTGTGCATGTTACACGACTTTGTGAACCGTTGTTGACATCCGGTGCACCCGTACTCGTTCGTCATCTTGTGGAGATTCGCTATGAGGAACGAGTGACCTCCAAACATTCCTATCGTCATTGTCTTCCCCCCAACCACGTCGTAATTTGCCGGAACCTTCATGAGGTACCACACTCCATCGGCGGTGGGCTCGTAAACGCGAATACCCAGCTTGAAATGCTCTTCGACTTCTTAATATCGTCCAGGGGGAATTCCCTGGCTACCCGGTCGTTATCATGCCGAGATATTCGCGAGCCAGAGCTCGTGCCTTCTCACAAACACCGGTCTGGTCTCCCTCCACGTTGGATGGCTATGCACCTAAACAGACATAAGTAGTCGTCGTACGTGTCGACGGAATACATTCCCTTTTTCTGTCTTAACCAGTCTGGGAGTTTTCCCGCTCATATGAGAAGTTGTTGGGCGTCGATGATCATCTTCACCTCGACCGATATCCAACGAACGAAGGTCCATTTTGTGTTTGGTTTATCGACTTTGTCGATGTCCATTCGACCTTTCTCTCTATCGGATATCCAACTCTCGGCTTTGGCGATCTCGTTTATCCACGGACTGCCCTTTGATTGTTTGTGATAGATCATAGTAGCGTCGGTCTCTATGTTCCTAATACGATACGAGCACGAATACCTCAGATAACATGCCGTGGTCATCTCTGGGCGAATTTTATTCATTATGCGATTAGCGATCTCCCCGTCTACCCCCCTCTCGAAAGTCCATATTATCTTCCTCCTACCCCTATCAACAGTTTCCCTACTTCGGCTTCGGCTTCTTCGGCGAGAATCCTGGGACCCTCCTCCACCAAAGCTCTGGCGATATCTCTATTCTTGGGATGTCCCCCCACCAACCCTTGATAAATCTTATTGTAGTACGCCTTGTATAGGGGTTTTTCTACGTGCGCTGGGATCTTCTTTTACACGCTGCGCGTAAGCGGTGGCGCGCAGACTGGCCGTCGTCTCGTTCTCCAATTTCTCGGAGCGTTTTTCAGGGTGGGTCGGCGGGCAGTCGTCCGGTCGAAACCGCACGCCGCAGCCTCTCCTCGTAGACGACGGCTCGCGCGTCACTTATCCTATCTGCTATATCTTTCTTGAGTCTCAAACCTCTTAGGGAAATTCCCCAACTCTTAGCTTGCTCTCTCATTTGCTTTATGGTAGGCATTATACTGAGTATAACCAATAGATTTTTTATCTTCAATAGGGTGTAAGTTTATATTTATTCGTAATAAATATAATTATAACAGATTGTTGTAATATACTTAGTATAACTTATGGATAACTTGTCTTTAATAGGGTGTCAGTATATATTTGTGACAGATTGCTGTAAAATACTGAGTATAACTTATGTATTTCTTATCTTTAATAGGGTGTCAGTTGTTATTTTATTCGTAATAAAAGTATGACAGATTGTTGTATATATATACTGAGTATAACATAGAGATTTTTATCTCTAATAGGGTGTATCTTCTCATGTCATAAATATATGGTCTCGCGGTAGTAGTATATAAGTGTCACAAATGATACCATCATGCTGTGGAAGGTGCCGCGCGTAGCCGGTACCTTCCAGAGGTGATGGTATCATTGTGACTCTTATATACTACTGGGCATGTACCTTTAAAGTGCCAGACTTGATGCTGGGACAAAACTAAATCAGAGAACAGAATCAAGTGTTCACTAGCTAACAGTTTCAACGTGTATGATCACGTGGTTACAACAACAACAACAACGTCGCCCACGCCAAAGTAAGTATTATTTGATATTTTCCTTAATATTCAACGGAGTTTTATGATATATGGCGCAGCAAACGCATTTTCATGAGCTGCATTTGGGGGTTCAGGGAGTTTCGCACAGACTTATGTCGTTTTGCGAAGAATCGATTTCCATGTCTCAACGACAGAAGTTTGGGCGAAAACACAGAGACCACCAAATGCAACTTAACAAGACGCGTTTGATGCGCCATATTTCATCAAAATCCGTTACGTAATAAGGACACTATAAAAGAATACGTACTTTAAATCAGATGGATTATGGAAATTTCAGTACTTGTTGTTGTTGTTAGTACCACTCAGGATGATCTATGAATTACATATTCTCACTATTCCGTCTCCCTCAGACACAATGCTTGCCTTTATTCTACGAGGAACATATATTCAATAATTGTACGTGTGTATTATCTCTGCCCCTGCACTGCAGGATATATATATATATATAAATACGTTCATTACATTAAAGTGTGTTTTGCAGTGTAATAACTCATATTATAAGCATTATACACACTAGTGTAATGAAGTGCAAACGAAAATGTTACACATTATGAGGCCAGTAAGCTGTAATGTAAATAATATAGTAGGCATGTATCCCCTATTTCTAACCAATAGTACACAGTCCAGGCCCGTAGCCAGACCTGTTTGAAGGGGGGGGGGGTCGTTTCGACCACTCCGACCGCACCGACCCCCACCCCCTGGCTACGGGCCTGCAGTCAGTGGATATACATTGACATCACTATATGAAGTCATTACATATACCGCCACCAGTATAAGGCGCAGTAACCATTTAAACCTCAGAATGCGGGAAGCAAAACATGTCGTCTGCTGCCGTTTTATATTGATTTATACTCTCAAACATATAAACATTCGCGATAAGGCGCGGATAATTGGTGAAAGCATGAATGAGACCGACAATATCACTTAACATGTTTCAAGTGTTTTGACCAACAACATCCGACTGCATTTCAAAATGGTGATTTCATGCAATAAATATTTTACACGCACTTCGTACTAGTTGTCGCTTAGGATATAAAATAAGTCGTATAACATGTTTGCATGTACATGTACATGCATCTGTGCCGTAATTCCCGCCGTTCCGTCGGCGCACCCCTACAAGCCACAAGACAGGAAGGGTAGCAACATGGCACGTCCCGCAGAAATATTGCACCTTGTCGATATAAAAAATGCCCAAACTTAAGAAATATATAATTGTTTAGAGCTAGCATTAATTATTTGAGTGTATGTAGATTTGATGTTCCTGGAACGCCAAATCTACATAGACTCAAATAATTAACGCTAGCTGTAAATATTTAATGCTAGCTGTAAATATTTAATGCTAGCTGTAATTATTTAGAGCTAGCATTAATTATTTGAGTTTACAATGTATGTAGATTTCACGTTCCATACGTGTTTGTGTGTCCTTGGTTACTGTGATACTAGTCTCTGTGTCTAGTTCGTGTGTTGTATCAAGTTGAACAAGCGGTTGCTGGCTGACGAAAACTGACCTTATAAAGTGTGACTAATTTATCAGATACCTGCTATGCTATGTTGTAAGTGCAGATTTAGAATAGTCTGTAAATTTCAATTGATGGATTTACATTTATTGAGCATAGGCTGCATATGCAGCCTATGCTCAATAAATGTAAATCCAATGAGTGTTTACTATAATTCATTGTTAATGTGAAATCATAATTTTGCACTTACGAACATCTTAGTCGTACGAAGTTTAGTGAAACACCCCCAAGGTTCGGCTCGGAAATGGTAGGAATTTCTCAGCGAACTTCGGAATTCCTACGTGTTTCCTAGCATTGAGTGATAATCTTGACATAAAAATACACTCGCCTGGTATTTGCTATATATCTACTCTCGCCTGAGAACAAATTAGTCCCCGACCTGTCAGGGAGCGTGGGTAGGGTTTGTGATAATCTTTGGTCACACATGTTCTAAGGTCTTTCTGCTTGTTTGTCAGTGACCCACCTAGTAATGTTTAACCCTTACAATGCTTAATTTTGTCTTCTGCTGTTTTTTTCTCATCAAAACATGATTTGACAACACTTTAGAATCATTTCCAATATCCACAAGCTTTGCTCTAGTTTAGAAAGAAGACAAATAATAAAACAACAGCAGACGACAATTTTTGTTGCCCGCATTCTAAGCGTTAATTTACGTTTATCCGCTACAGATCAGCAGCAAATTTGACGTGTATGTTGAAACATTTTTCATCCAAAAATTCTGCACAAAAACCTTAGTAGCGATTTAGCTTTAAAATTATTGCATCTTCACATTTCTCTTGAATGCCAAACTCAAAAACTCAATATTTGAAAAGAGACTGATGGACAAAAGTATGTAATCGTCAAGAAAATAAGTCATATGTCTTTGATGATGATGATTAAGAAACCAGACCAGTCTGTCAATCTGTGCCGTACGATCCTAGGGCCAGTTTCACTAAACGTTGTACGACTAAAATGTTTGTGAGTGCAAATTTAGGATCGTCTGGAAATTTCAATTGTTGGATTTACATTTATTGAGCATAGGCTGCATATGCAGCCTATGCTCAATAAATGTAAATCCAATAATTGTTTACAAGAAAACATTACTAATGTGAAATGTACAGACTATCATGATTTTGCACTTATGAACATTTTAGTCGTACAAAGTTTAGTGAAACGTCCCCCTGATCTACAATGTTTGTCATTTAGTTATGACACATTCCTGATGACTACTAACTATCAATTGATGTCAGCGCCAAATTTGCTGTTGGTCTGGGGTTGTCATTGCCACTATAATGTTTAATACATGTATACACCCTTAAACTGTGGGACGGGATGGGATATGGCTCAGGGGTAGAACACAGGGGCGCGTTTCACTAAACGTCGTACGACTAAAATGTTCGTATGTGCAAATTTAGGATCGTCTGGAAATCTCAATTGATGGATTTACATTTATTGAGCATAGGCTGCATATGTAAATCCAATAGTTACTTACAAGAAAACACTGTTAATGTGAAATTTACAGACTATCATAATTTTTCACTTACGAACATTTTAGTCGTACAAAGTTTAGTGAAACGGCCCCCAGGACTTCACAACTGAAGGTTGTCAGTTCAAAACCTACCCTACGGCATGAAAATACTTTCTTAGTATTTCCATCGCACTGGTATGCTTATTGTGATCCTGTTTATTGTGAGTTCAACGTGATCACGATCGTGATTCCGACTGGAGACCTTGTTTGGCCCTCAGACATATTTGGCATTGTGTACGTGACAGTTGAATCTGGTTATACCCCTTATGTGAGTATTACGATTATTCGTAATCCTATTTTAGGGGAAGGGGCCAAGTGACTTTGGTGTGGTATGGACCTGGCACCAGGTCAGGTTATTCTAATTTCAGGGCTGAATATATTTTTTCTCGATGTAAATATTCTGTTCTGATTTTGGGATTTTCCCCCCAATGCAGCAAGTTAAAACGGGATAGAACCCGTTTGCCTGGCCTTAAATGACCTTAGCTGTTGATAAACACCAATAAACAAACATCAACGCAATCACAATGTCACCTGTGCATCCATTGGTATTTGTGCTTAAAGTTGGTTTTCCTTTCCATTGACATCTTCACAAGACCTGGCCATCTTGCTTTAACCCTTCCTACACTGTTGACGAAAATTGCCGTCTGCTGTTTTTCATTTTTGCTTCAATTCTTAACAAAAAAATGGTTTTTACAGCAAATGAGAATCGTCTCCACTCCACTGGAGACGATTCTCATGTGCTGTCAAAACCAGGTTTTTGTCGAGAAATATTGAAAATAAAACATTTCCAGCAGACGACAACATTTAATTCATCGTAGTAAGGGTTAAAGAAAGATAACGGGAAAAATCAGACACCAAATGCCTTTTAAGGGTGAAAATTTGCCACCGGCTGAGAATGAGGTCCTTACGATGTATTGGCCCAGTGTAACCCCAGATGACATTCACATCTTCGTAGTCTGATGAGTCCGACGCTGTTTGCAATGTAGTCCCTGACATAGCATAAACTGCTCCAGATAAGTTTTGTATCTAAAGAGTATTATAGCCGCAGATTTCAAATTCAATGCGTATTTTACTTTTACATTTTAAATGGACAAATGATAAAAAAAATAAAACACCTTTAGAAATTAACTTATTTGAGCTGCTTTTTGCAGCTCAACTAAGTAAATTTCAACTTTATTACATTATTTTCACTACTCAATTTGACACTGGTGTGAGTATTTTGTACTACTAATTTTGATAATCAGTGCATATTTTGCTGAAATGAATGCGTATCTGGAGCCCTGGCATAAATCATCAAACGATTAGGTCCCAGTCCATCTTTGTGCCAGATGATCAGGATCTGCGATTAATGAAAAATCCCTTAAGGTCCGTTTTCTGAGCCGGTGTCCCATATAATACACGCCATGTGATTTTGTACCTTCGGTAATTTCATGAAATACATTTACAAAATTTGTAATATGTTTCGTAAATGGTGTCAAAAGTTAACAAAATTTTCAGAGTACATGCGGAAATTTTGTCAACTTTTGACTTAATTTGTGAAAAATGTAAATTTTGTAAACATTATTTAATGAAATTACGCAGATGTCCGAAGGTACAAAATCACATGGCGTGTCTAATATTATAGTCATATATATTATATTAATGTTAGTGTAGCAGTGGGTAGAATGGTGGAGGTGTTGTATTGCCTGGTGCTACTGTTATGTATACCTCATGTGCAATCTACAGGAAATAATGTCATTGTTGTGACAAAACTAATATGGTTAACATATACTAGATATGGTTAATCTATGTTTAACTAACTTATCAAAGACTTTTCCAAAATACAGTGGAACTTCTCTCAACCGGACACCCTGTGAGGCCCCCATGGTGTCCTGTTTACAGAGGTTCCACTGCAACTTATCCTGGGGTACTCCCCAATACATGTCAGTGTGTTTTCCAATCATTCGGACATTACCTTTAGAGATAATGACAGTGAAACCTATCAATATTAAACACACTGACATCAGTAGCCGATTTCACCAACATTGCAAAGTATACTTTTCTAGCAAAGTATACTTTGAGGGAGAAATCTTCAATTTTAGGATAAATTTATTAATTTTTATTATACTGAATTTATTACATTATCACAGCCATTTTGGCTGTGATAATGTAATAAATTCAGTATAATATTTCTGCATACTTTTAATCATCAAATATATGCAGTCGTTAGTTCTATATGAAATAATGCATTTCGGGGAAAATAATGATTACTCCCTCAAAGTATACTTTGCTAGAAAAGTATACTTTGCAATGTTGGTGAAATAGGCTACTGGGTGTCTATATTCAGAGGTTCTACTGTAGATTATTTGACCAAATACCTAACATTTGTTGTATTAATATTATGTTGATTGTTGGAATTTTTCCCAACTCTGTTTTGACAAAAAATAATTGCCATCCATGTTTTATCTTGTTAATTTACATCATGTTTTACTTGGTTGTTTGATTTATTTAGCTGTGATCATTCCAATATTTTCTTTCGTTGAAAAATTAAAAAATTAGTGTTTTTTATTTTCTACATTTTATCTGTATCAGATCTATCGTGGAAAGTGGAAAGTCCACTGACAAAATGTGCCTCACGACATTAGCGACTAGTTTAGCCCATCTGAATAGTCAAGACCTACACATTTTCCAATCAGTCAGTCAGTATTATGCCTGAAGAAATGTCCATGTACAGTGAAACCTCTCTAAACCGGACACCCTGAGAGGTCCCCAGGGTGTCCGGCTTAGAGAGATTTCATTGTAAATCAGGCATTTGATCATTCTCAGCTATAGTTGTGTGCTATGCGATCACATACAGACAGTATCCCCGGATATCAATGACCAAGAAACTCATCAAAAATAAGATCACATGTGTTTTCTTGGTGTCCGGTTTAGAGATGTTCCACTGTACATACATGTACTGATCAAAGACATACATACCTACTTGTCACGGTACGTAACTCACCATGGGGAGCACATTTTTCTCCCCACAGTGAGTTACGTACCGTGACATATGCTACACTAGTCACAAATGTTTTAAGGTTCCTTTTGTCGGCCACATATCCAAATGTCGCAATATACAGTAGCGCTTTTCTGCTCCTTACCTATTTGTATATACTAATATCGTATACATATCGTAATCGTATAGTATTGGTATATTTAATGAGCATATCGTATGATCATATAATATTGGTATGTTTGTACCGTATCATCGTATAGTACAAACATACTATACAAATATTATACAAACATACGATATCCGTTCGTATATACGATATATCCGTACGGATATGGTATGAATATACCAGAATCTGGTATGTTTGTATGATACAAACGTACCAGAATTATACACATGTATAAAAATTGTATAAACGTACGATTTGAATGGTATATCTATACGATATTGGTTGGTATGTACGGTACAAACATACTGTACGTTTATACTATATGCATATCGTATAGAAAACATATCGTATTGGTATAGTATACGTATAGTATTGGTATAGTACATATAGTTCACCTGCAGAAAAGCGCTACTGTAGGACTGTGATACATAGTGAAATCCATGAACAAACTGTGATCAACATTTATCCTATGCTTTGTTGAGTAATGATCTGTAGCCTATTTCATCAAACTTGCAAAGTATACTTATCTAGCAAAGTATACTTTGAGGGTGAAATTTTCAATGTAAAGATAAATTTATTAATTTTTATTAATTTTCATTATACTGAATTTATTACATTATCACAGCCATTCTGGCTGTGATAATGTAATAAATTCAGTATAATAATTCTACATACTTTTAATGATCAAATATATATTTAGTAGTTCGTCTATATAAAAAATGCATTTCGGGGAAAAAAAATGATTTCTCCCTCAAAGTATACTTCGATAGATAAGTATACTTTGCAATTTTGATGAAATAGGCTACTGGTCGTTCTTATTCCCGACACAAATCCATTGGGAATATAGAGATGCCTGCGTGTTTGTCTGTCACTCCTTGAATCGTCATTATAAAATCCTCGGTGTTTAACCATTACTGAAATAAATTTTGCTGATTTTATTTTCCATTTTTATCACAAAAAACATGGTCCGAAAAAAAATTAGAACAATTTACAAACCATTTTATGTACCCGAAACATTTCTGCTGTACATAATTATAGTCGCCACCCTGTGCGTCTGTTCACATGTCCGTTTGTCTGTCCGAGATTTGCGGCTACTCCGTTACCACAAGTCGGATTGGCTCGACACTTCATATAGGGTGGGTGGTTGGTCGGGCGAACGTGACGGCATACATTAATGGTAGGAGTTCCTCCTTATAGGAATCATGATTTGCCCGGTTTGGCCCTCGGGTACATTTTTATCTTTGGCTTTTTTGTTACCTGGGAGTTGAATCGGGTTATTGTCTGTTATAAAAGTAGTAAGATTATTACTGGTCCTACTGCTTTTGGGAGGGGGCCAAGTGATTCTGGTGTGGCGAGGACCTGGCATCAGATCAGGATTATTCTGATTTCAGGGCTGAATATGTACATTGTATATTGTAAATATTCAGTTCTGATTTTGGGATTTTCCCTCCATTTGTACATGTACTTGAACATGTACATGCACTTGTACAGGTAATATATGGGATTTAGTATAAACCCATTGACCCGGCCTTAAATGACCTTAGCTGTTGATACACCGTTAAACACAAACAAACAAACAAAATTGACACTTCATATACTTATTTGTCATCATCCATATTTTCAGTCTATAGCCCACCCATGTGGCCTTTATCCTCAAAGTCTAGGTCAAATTACTTTAATTTGCATTACAGTTTTTGAGGTGTACATCCGTCCGTGTTACTGATTTCTTAATGTCTGATAATTTCCGTTTTTTTCTTAGCTAAAACATGTTTTGACAGCACATGAGAATCATCTGTGATTCTCATGTGCTGCCAAAACATGTTTTGCTAATGAAATAAGGCAATGTTTGAAAACAAAAACAGCAGGCAACAATTTGTGTAGCACCTTTAAGGGTTAACCACCAACACCCTATGCATGTTGTCAACACAGTTTCATGTGCTGTTAACTATTGCTATGCTGTTAACCCATTTCAGTCTAAGGATACGATACTTTTTGTTGAAAAAAAAATAAAATCTCATTATTTTGTTTATTTCTCCATAAAGGTATATGTTGTTACCACTCATTTGAACCATCTCGTCGAGACGGTTCAAATGAGTGGTAACAATATATACTTTCGAGATGAAATAAAGAAAATACGATCGTTGATGAAATAAAGAAAACACAATTGTTTTCCCCTAAAACGTTTCATACTACTATAATTGTATCCCGTCTTTAATGGGTTAGTTATGAAATACAATTTCCAATGGTAAACACATGAATCTCAAACACATTTTAACTCAGCACATTGCACGTTGTATTTGTCCCAGTCCAAGTCATCAATTGTAGTTATTTACCATGTAAATGTTTTTGGCCCTAAATGACATTTTTCTGTGTTTCAGGGCCTTTACATTCCATTCACTTCCGTTGACAGACACTGATAGATGCAATTTGTGTGAATATTATAACTTTTGTTTTTTGCTTACAGTAATGCATTTGATAATGTATTTTGATCCACCGATATGCCAAAGACCAAGAATAGTTTATTTATACATTAATCCAGTTACGGAGCTAATATACATAATTGTCATGTATTGATATCTGTAGCCGATTTCACCAAAATTGCTAAGCATAGTTATCTAGCAAAGTGTACTTTGAGAGTAATAATTTATATTTCCCGAAATGCATTATTATACTGAATTTATTACATTATCACAGCCAAAATACATTCAGTATAAATAAATTTATCCTTAAATTGAAAAGTTCTCCCTCAACGTGTACTTTGCAAGATAAGTATACTTTGCAATTTTGGTGAAATCGCATAATGGGCTGAAAACGTACCTGACAACATTTGCAACAATTGTAGACCCTGATCATGTTGCACCGTGTGATTATGGTCTAATTTTGTTGACAACAGCAAGGCTACTTCAGTGACTGAATGGCGAACAGCATTGCCCATGATCAGACTGATCTTAGGCTATGATGGTCGTAAAATTCATAAGGTACCTTTTTTCAGTCAGTGGCCCATTTGTCACTGCGAATGGAGAAATGGGGTTTGAGCCTTTGTGACCCATGTAGACTCAATTCTCAATTCATCCATGCAATCAGATCATGGAATGTTCTGTCATTATACCCTCCGCAACGAGTTGTGGGGGGTATACTGGAGTCAGGTTGTCCGTCGGTCCGTTCTTCCGTCCGTCCGTCAAATGGAGACATATGTGGCTAGGAGAACAATAGGTTATGTAATATTCTATTGTTCCGTGATTTTATGTGGCTAAAAATGTGTTTATGTGGCTACAGAACAATAGGGATGAACAAAGGAAAAGGTTATGGTTAGCCACATAAGTATCCATTTGTAGGAACGTCCGTCCGTCCGTCCGTCATTAAACTTAACATCAGAGAAATATTGTTATAACTTCTATTTCCTTCATCCAAAATGCTTAATATTTCACACATGCATTCCTGTAAGGCTCTACTACCATGCTGTACCAAATCCACGACCGTCCAAGCACCGCTGATCCCAAGGTCAAGGTCAAATAAATAGTCACTTTACAAAACTTAACATCAGAGAAATAAGTTATAACTTGTATTTCCTTCATTGTAAATTCTTAATATTTCACACATACATTCCTCTAAGGTTGTACTATCATGCTGTGACAAATCTACGACCATCCAACCCCCGCTGATCCCAAGGTCAATGTCAAATACTTAGTCTCTTTACAAAACTTAACATCAGAGAAATATGTTATAACTTCTATTTCTTTCATCGAAAATTCTTAATATTTCATGTATGCATTCCTCTAAGGCTGTACTATCATGCTGTGATAAATCCCCGCTGATCTCGAGGTCAAGGTCACATACTTAGTCTCTTTACAAAACTTAACATCAGAGAAATCGGTTATAACTTCTACGGTATTTCCTTGCATGGATCTGCTTCACATTTCACACAAGCATTGCTCCAATGGACCTCTACCACCCTGTGACAAATTCACGTTCGTGCCACGCTTGCTAAGCCCAGAATCAAGATCACAAGGATCACAAGCCCACACATTCGGATTTTTTTTTTACATATTTAGGGATACCTGGGCCCACGCAGGGGGTATTCCGTAAGCCTCGCTTACTGACCAATCTAGTTTTGTTGGGAAATCCTGGCCATTGTACATGTACAACTGTATATCGTATGATAGAGAATTGTGGGTGGCAGGCGGGAGCATGTGATGGATAATTTAACGATCGGGATTCCTCCTTGGTTTGGCCCTCAGGTACGTCTTTGGCATTCTTGCATTGAGGGTTATACCCCTTATATGAGTAATATGATTAATATGGACATTTCTTCAACTTGACAGTGCATACTGCAGGTGCAGCTGGGCACTGTGATCTGGGCCTACACTGGTTACAAACTTTTTAAGCCCCCTTTTGTCATGGTTTGGGCACATATATTTATGACTAATTTTGACGTTATTATCCTACATTGTATTTACAATAGTTCCATTTAATTATTGACCACCGTTTTATCCGACATTCCAAGGAAAATTAATGTTAAATATGTACATGTTAGGCATGGGTAATAGTGTGTAACTGTAAGACCACATTTTTGTCGCGCCCGCTTGCGGAAAGCGCGATATAGTCGGCCGTTTGGTGTACGTACGTACGTACGTACGTGTGTCCGGTTAAAGTTTTTGGTTAAGTTGTTTGGTTAAGTTATTTGGTTAAAGTTTTTGGTTGAGTTCTTTGGTTAAAGTTTTTGGTTGAGTTCTTTGGTTAAAGTTTGTGGTTAAGTTTTTTGGTTAAGTTTTTTGGTTAAAGTTTTTCGTTATACTAAATCTCTGCAACTGCTTTGCCCATTACCTTGAAACTTCACATGGGTGTTTATCATCATCTATATTTTCATTCTACACCCTTTGCGTGCGGCCCCTCTGCCCAATGTCAAGGTCAAATTACTTTGAAGTTTTTGGTTTTGTTTTTTGGTTAAAGTTTTTGGTTAAGTTTTTTGGTTATACTATATATTTTTTTTTAGTGTCCATGCCTCGCCACAAGGTGCGACATGCAGGCTGCGGCCATCTAGTAATTAGTTTAATGTTCTCATATGGATACCTGGAACTTAACCCTTACTTGGAATGTCAAGAATTGAATTGTTACACATGTACTGTGTCATTTGTAACATATAAAGTTCTCTTTTTGTACACATATCCAAAATGCGCACCTGCATTCGGGTTAATTACCCTTCTTTAAATTGTACTGAACTGACCGTGGGTGGCAGGTGGGAGCATGCGATGGGTAATTTAACGATCGGGGTTCATCCTTACCGGAATCCCGACTGGAGACCTGGTTTGGCCCTCGCATACGTCTTTGGCATTTTGTATATGACAGTTGAATCTGGTTATACCCCTTATAAGAGTAATCCTACCGGTATTATTTTTAAATAGGGGAAGGGGCCAAGTGACTTTCGTGCGGTATGGACCTGGCACCAGGTCAGGTTATTCTAATTTCAGGGCTCAGCACCGTCTGATAACATGACTAAGATTGTGGTTGGTCTGGTGAACGCAACAGCGTAAATTAACGGTGGGTTCCTCCTTATAGGAATCACGATTTGCCTGGTTTGGCCTTCAGGTACATTTTTATGTTTGGCTCTTTTGTTACCTGGGAGTTGAATTGGGTTATTGCCGTTATGAAAGTAGTAATATTATTACTGACCCTACTGCTTTTGGGAGGGGCCAAGAGATTCTGGTGTGGCTGATTTCAGGGCTGAATATATAGTTTTTGTCGCGCCTGCTTTAGCAGAGGCGCGACTATAGTCGGCGCTTTTTGTCGTCGTCGTCGTCGTCCGCGTCGTCCGTTTTTTTTGTAAGGCAAAAATGCGTTTTTTCACAATATCTCTTTAACCTCTTGCCAGACTTTGATATTGATAATATTTCACATCAATGTTTGTCTAGGGATGATGCTTCATTACGCACACCCCCACATCCAAATTCTCAAGGATCAGGTTTTCATTTATTTACTTGTAATTTTCACCGGTTTTGTACATGTTTTTTCACAATATTCTTTAATCCTGCCAGACTTTATAATATTTCACATCAATGTTTATCTAGGGATGATGCTTCATTACGCACACCCCCACATCCAAATTCTCAAGGTCAAGGTCATTTATTTACTTGTAATGTTCACGGTCAAATGCCTCGGCAGGCGCGACACCGCTTCCGTGGCGGATTTCTTGTTTTTATTGTAAATATTGAGTTCTGATTTTGGGATTTTCCCCTCATTTGTACATGTACTTGAACATGTACATGTACTTGTACAGGTAATATATTGGATTTAGTACTAAACTCATTGACCCGGCTTTAAATGACCTTACCTGTTGATAGGCCGTTAACCTCTAACAAACAAACAAACAAAAACATGAATTTAAAGCTGCCCAAGATAGAATTTGACAAGCAACGAAGTGTTCATGAATAATAACGTCAAGCAGTGTGTACCATTGGTCATAAATGAATGTGGCTACATTGACATGGTGCAATACCTTTGGTGTTGCCATTGTGATAAAGTCCTAGAGTCCCTGTGATATGTAACATTGAAATCCTCCGTTATTATGACTTGTAACTTATTGGTAGCTACATGGATAACACATACCTACAGTAAAATAGTTTAAGCTCACCTGATTGTGAATAAAACTGAGAGAGCTACTGACGCCTCTGCGTCGGTGTCTGGATTTTGATGAATCCTTGCATTCAAGTCATTTTTTTCAACATGCCTTTGGTTTTTACAAACTGGTGGTGTCTTCCTACTTCCATCACTCACCACAGCTTACCCACCCATCCATGTCCTTAGTCCCATTTTGACCTATCTGTTTGAATGACTTGGTAATATTTTCCTTCTTATAATAATCCTAGTTAACCAAACTCACCAAAACTAAACACCCATTAATGCCCTTGGCATATGTTTTCATCTTTAATTGTGGCTGTGACTGGAGAAATGGAGCTTATGGGATTTGTGTCCAGTGTAGCTCCTGATGAAATAGCACACTCTTTAGCCAGATAGCTACTGTATTCCTTGTTAGAAGCATGACGGGTTTTTATACGACCGTTTTTAAAAAACGGTACGTATTATGTTTTACCGCACGGCGGGCGGGCGGGCGGCTGAAGAAAAAGCGCATAGTTCGTGTACACAACTCCTCCGAAACCGTTCAGTCGATCGATCTGAAACTATACACACGTCTTCTACACATATTGAAGATGTGCACCTTGGTGTTTTTATGCCGAAAAAATGTTTTTTAACAAAAATATCGCCTTTTTAACTTAGCCACTTTTTCTTCATTTTTCTATACATTTCTATATACGGTACAGAGTTTGTGTACACAACTCCTCCGAAACCTTTCAGTCGATCGATCTGAAACTATGCACACATCTTCTACACATATTGAAGATGTGCACCTTGGTGTTTTTTTATGGCGAAAAAATATTTTTTAACAAAAATATCACCTTTTTAACTTAGCCATTTTTTCTACATTTTTATATACAATTCTATATATACGGTACAGAGTTTGTGTACACAACTCCTCCGAAACCGTTCAGTCGATCGCTCTGAAACTATACACACGTCTTCTACACATATTGAAGATGTGCACCTTGGTGTTATTATGTGGAAAAAATATTTTTTAACAAAAATATCACGTTTTTAACTTAGGCATTTTTTCTACATTTTTCTATACAATTCTATATACGGTACAGAGTTTGTGTACACAACTCCTCCGAAACCGTTCAGTCGATCGTTCTGAAACTATACACACGTCTTCTACACATATTGAAGATGTGCACCTTGGTGTTTTTATGCCGAAAAAATATTATTAACAAAAATATCACCTTTTTAACTTAGCCATTTTTTCTACATTTTTCTATTCAATTCTATATACAATACTGAGTTTGTGTACACAACTCCTCCGAAACTGATCTGTCGATCGTTCTGAAACTATACACACGTCTTCTACACATATTGAAGATGTGCACCTTGGTGTTTTTATGCCGAAAAAATATTTATTAACAAAAATATCACCTTTTTAACTTAGCCATTTTTTCTACATTATTGTATCCAATTCCCTATCATTTCTACTTTACACTCTACTTTTCTATCTCTGCCTCAATTAGTATACATGTTTAGCACAACGAGATGAAGAAATAATGCTATAGACTTTCAAATTCTCATTAATGTTTCTTACCTTGGTGACAGCTTCACATTTCTGCATCTTCGCTGTCTGGCCCATATTCGACGGGCGTATTTTGTGACTTTCATTGATGGAATGGCGAACAGTGCAGATCCTGAACAGACTGTGCGGAAGCACAGTCTGATCTGGATCTACACTGGTTGCAAAACCCAAAAGCCCAGTTTCTACAGTCAGAGCCACAATTAATGTGTATAGTCTTCACTGCAATGTTTTATTTCCTACCAACACGCACGAATTCACATTGCATTTATGTGAAATGTCGTAAGCTGATGTTTGCACTCGTTTATTAAACTTTCCGCCACCTTCAACAATGGAACCAGATTATTGTCGCGGTCTTTCTTTTCTTTGTCGCTGATGTCCGTCCGTACAGACGTGATACAATCGACATATTCGCTACTTAACTTGCAGAGGTCATTTAGTCTGTACGTTATGGTGTCCACATGATCCCTACATTTCTTCTCCTCGTCGTTGATGAGTCGGTCAATGATGGTGTCCATATCCTCTGGCTTATGTTGACACACCATTTCCACGTTGCATCACACACCACGACCAACCCAGTGGTCTCATTGACAAACTCATTGATCCAATAACAGACGCTTGCATCGTTTTGCTTCCTCTTCTTTTGAAACGCATTTGTTTCTGTAATACTGTTTTACTGTCGGTTGCTGTTAATTAGCACCTGCGTTACATGTAGGCACATAGTTGCGGGAGCTTTGGAGAATTACGGCCCACAACTAACATGTACAATATGTGAGCACATCCACGGGGCAGTATGTGTCTAAACTTGCTCTGAAGTCACAATGTTCAGTGTAATATGAGTCCGATTATGCAATCATTCCTGCTTATCACAATTTGACACAAAATTCAATTGTATTCCTGATTTTGTTTTGTCAAGTTTCAACATCATTTATGGAAAATATCCCTAATTTTCATAACAGCGAAAAATGGAATGTGAAACGTGAGGTAATTAATACCTGTAGCCTATTTCACCAACATTGCAAAGTATACTTATCTAGCAAAGTATACTTTAAGGGAGTGATCATTTATTTTTCCCGAAATGCATTATTTCATATAGAACTAACGATTGCATATATTTGATTATTAAAAGTATGCAGAATTATTATACTGAATTTATTACATTATCACAGCCAAACTGGCTGTGATAATGTAATAAATTCAGTATAATAAAAAATAATCAATTTATCTTTAAATTGAAAATTTCTCCCTGAAAGTGTACTTCGCAAGAAAAGTTTTCTTCGCAATTTTGGTGAAATCGGCTACAGAACTGGGGACATTTTTGTATCTATATTTGGCGAATTAAAGTTGCATGATTAAGTAAACACTGTCCCTTGGATAGGCACACTGTTTGTGTCTTGTGTTCTATAGTTTTATTTTTGTAAA
This sequence comes from Conchocele bisecta, assembly GCA_029237695.1. NCBI lineage: Eukaryota > Metazoa > Mollusca > Bivalvia > Lucinida > Thyasiridae > Conchocele > Conchocele bisecta. The sequence continues at coordinate 225,364,585 of CM055265.1, forward strand.
TACAAGTACATGGTTCATGTACAAATAAGAATTATTTATGCTTGTACATATCTAGGTGTTCTATTGTGTTTGTGTTGTCTGCAACATGACAATTGGATTATGTTATACTATTTTATGAACTATTAAAATCTGTTTGAAGTAAATGTTGGCATTGTTACTAAATTACCAAACACAATCCAGTTCCTCTGGGTGTAGACTGATGCAACATGCAGGTATAATTCCAGCACAACAATATTTACACAATTCCCTAACATTTCATTTGCCCGTAGCAAGTCTCTGTCCAAAATTTATATCCCAGTAAACTCCCACGCCGAACTACTTTCCGTAACCGTGAGGCGCAGTTGAAATAATTCTTAAGAAAACGGAAAATAATCACATTTTCTTGATGAATTTATTTCAAATGCTGGAATTATAAGGAATGAATGGCCTTTTTGCGGAATTTATCGGGGATATAAGGCCTTCGTCCAGTATTTCCGCGACTTTTCCAAGTTTATACCCCGATAAATTCCACAAAAGGGCCATTCATTCCTATAATATAAATCATACACATGTGCAATTGTGTTTGATGATGCTTGCACGGGTTGAAGGAACAGACGAGGTCTATCAATGCCTTAATTGTAGATGTATCTACGGAAGCCCATTAGGGCCACTTCACTTTTTTTATGCTTTCTTGAATTTTCGAGATCTTTTATTGAATTTTCAAGATGTTTTCTTGAATTTTCAAGTTCTTTTCTTGAATTTTCAAGATGTTTTGTTGAATTTTCAAGTTCTTTTTTTGAATTTTCAAGATCTTTTCTTGAAAATTCAAGAAAATATCTTGAAAATTCAAAAAAATATCTTGAAAATTCAAGAAAATATCTTGAAAATTCAAGAAAAGAACTTGAAAATTCAAGATTTCAAGTTCTTTTCTTGAATTTTCAAGATATTTTCTTGAAAATTCAAGAAAAGATCTTGAAAATTCAAGAAAAGAACTTGAAATTTCAAGAACACATCTTGAATAAATGGAAATTAAAAAAAAGTGAAATGGCCCTAATGGGCTTCCGTATGTATCAGTAAATGAAAAAGATAATGTAAAGAATGATTTTAAACATTCTTTAATTTGTATGCACCCCAAAATTGTTTGTGTTACATATAGTTGCCACCCTGTCTATCTATTTGACTGTCTGTCCATCTGTTCGTCTTTGGCCGTTTTGAGATTGCATTAAAGTGTTTGAGTACCTACTATCTATGTTACCTTAAGTAGGATTGGATGGAAATGTCGTACACTTATTTTTAACATTCATTTCATTCTATAGCCCACCCATGTTACCTTTGTGCTCAAGGTCAAGCACAATGGCGTTTTTTTGCGTTCTTGTTTATGAGGGGTACATCTATCAGTAGTACTGATTTTTGTTTCATTTCCTGATACTTATATGCATTACCTTGTATATACCTTGGTCCATTACTTCCACCTGGGGAATGTTGTTGAAGATTTACTGACTTTTTGGATGACTTATGAGTCACGCCATGTGATTTTGTACCTAAGAAAATGTGCGATATCTCATGGAAAATATTTACAAAATTTACAATCTATTCCACATTTGGTATAAAATTGTTATCATCTTACGATGTCATTTACAGAAAATGTCAATCACAGCCACATATATTACACAGGCATGCTGAAATGTACATTGATTGTAAATGCACTTACGAAGTTTCGTGGGTGGTTGGTCGGGCGAACATGACTGCGTAAATTAACTGTAGGGATTCCTCCTTAGAGAGGAATCACGATGTGCCTGGTTTGGCCCTCAGGTAAGTTTTTATCTTTGGCTCGTTTATTACCTGGGAGTTGAACTGGGTTATTGCCAATTATAAAAGTAGTAAGATTATTACTGTTCCTACTACTTTTGGGAGGGGGCCAAGTGATTCTGGTGTGGCGAGGACCTGGCATCAGATCAGGATTATTTCGATTTCAGGGCTGAATATATAGTTTTTTTATTGTAAATATTCAGTTCTGATTTTGGGATTTCCCCCCCATTTGTACATGTACTTGAACATGTACATGTACTTGTACAGGTAATATATGGGATTTAGTACTAAGCCCATTGACCAGCTACTTAATAAACACTTTTAAATGATACCTAGATGAACATATCATGTATTCTCGTATCGCCGGAGATTGCTCTAATCTGATGTTATTCAGTGGCGTAAATAGTATTCCATTGATAAAGTGGTGAGTAACATATGTCCTGTTCAGATTGCGCGAATGCTCATGCTCATATGGGCTATGCTGGTCGCAATCGTCGCAATGTCTCCTTTCTGAGCTGTCGGCCTATTTATATATTTACATGCGATGCGATTTTTACCGGAGAAGATGTGCAATATTTCCTGAAAAATTATTTGCAAAAGTTATGATAGTTTATGTATATGATGTTGAATGTGGACGTCAGAGCAAATGCGTAATAGAATTGCATATTAGCTCTGCATATTTCATCAACTTTCGACGTTGTTTATGGAAAATATCACAATTAATGTAAATATTTTTCATGATCGCACATCTTCTTAGGTCCATGTACAAAATCACATGGCTGGTTTCACATGTACTTCGCCTTGTCTCTGTATTGACCTCCTGCACTAGGAGCACTAATTTTCTGGACGAATCTTCGTGGTCCAAGGGGTATACAGTTAAACCTCGCTAAACCGGACACCAGGGTGTCCGGTTTATCTAGGTTTCGCTGTACCTCAAGTATTTGATTATTCCGAGCCATACATGTGTGCTATGCGATCACGAGCAGGTATTATCACCCGGGATAAATGGCCAGGAAACCTATCAAAAGTATGATCATATGTTTTGGAGAGGTTCCAGCGTATTTTCCTTAATACTAGGCCATGATTAATATAGGAATGAATGGCCTTTTTGTGGAATTTATCGGGGTATAAACTTGGAAAAGTCGCGGGAATACTGGACGAAGGCCGGAAGGCCTCGTCCAGTATTCCCGCGACTTTTCCAAGTTTATATCCCCGATAAATTCAACAAAAAGGCGATTCATTCCTTATAATTCCAGCATTTGAAATACTAGGCCATGGTTAAGACAGCATAAATATGTTACAGACACAAATATTTACTCCATATTTAGACATATGCGGTTTTGATATTCAAACAAGTTGATCACACTATGACATCGGGGTCATTAAACAGCACAAATGTACAGTGGAACCTCTCTAGCCCGGACACCCTGGCTGTCCAGTTTAGATATGTTCCACTTTAAAACCGGAAGATGACTACCTCAAGACAAGCCGGTGGTTGGTCGGGTGAACGAGACGGCGTAAATTAAGGTAGGGGTTCCTCCTTATAGGAATCACGATTTGCCTGGTTTGGCCCTCAGGTACGTTTTTAGCTCGCCTGCACGAAGTACATAAGAGCTTATGTCATACCCCCGGCGTCGTCGGCGACAGCGTCGGCGTCCACAAACTTAACGTTGGATAAATGGCTTATAACTTCTGTTTCCTTTCATGGAACACCTTGTTATTTCATACATGCATTCCTCAGATGACCCTCTATCATGCTGTAGCAAATCCATGACCCACCACCCTACCCTTACCCCAAGGTCAAGGTCACAAACTTAGCACATTCATAAACTTAACGTTGGGGTAAATTTCTTATGACATCTGTTTCCTTTCATGGAAAGCCTTGATATTTATGCCCCCGCCGCCGAATGGTCAGGGGGGCATATAGTGTTACCGGCGTCCGTACGTACGTAACGTACGTCCCGAAACCTTAAAGCTCGGGTAAATGGCTTATAATTTCTGTTTCCTTGCTCGGATCTGCTTCACATTTCACACACGCATTGCTCCAATGGTCCTCTACCGCCCTGTGACAAATCCACATTCGCCCGCCCCCACTAAGCCCAGGGTCAAGGTCACAGACTTGGTGCGTTCGAAACCTTAACGCTCGGGTAAATGGCTTATAATTTCTGTTTCCTTGCTCCGATCTGCTTCACATTTCACACATGCATTGCTCCAATGGTCCTCTACTGCTCTGTGACAAATCCACATTCGTCCCGCCCCCGCTAAGCCCAGGGTCAAGGTCATAGACTTGGTGCGTTCGAAACCTTAAACTTAGCACATTCATAAACTTAACGTTGGGGTAAATGTCTTATAACATCTGTTCCTTTCATGGAACGCCTTGATATTTCATACATGCATTCCTCAGATGACCCTCTATCATGTGTAGCAAATCCTATGACCCACCACCCAACCCTTGCTCCTACGGTCAAGGTCACAAAAACTTAGCATGATTCATAAACTTAACGTTGGGGTAAATGTTGTGTAACTTTCGTTTCTTTACAGGGGTCGCTTGATATTTCATACATGCATTCATTCTGATGATCCTCTATTGTGCTACAGCAAATCCATGATCCCCCCACCCCTTTCCATTTCCCAAGATCAACATCATAAAAACTAACGTTGGAGTAATGTCTTTTTATAAGTTCGTTTCTTTACAGGGAACACCATTGATATTTCATACGTGCATTCATCTGATGATACTCTATCGTGCTATAGCAAATCCATGACCCACCCCCCACCCCCTTTCCCCTTTCCCCAATGTCAATGTCATAAAACATAGCACATTCATAAACGTACGTTGGGGGTGGTTAAATGTCTTATAACATCTGTTTCGGTACAGGGAACGCTTTGATATTTCATACATGCATTCATCTGATTGAAAACTAGCGTGCTATAGCGAATCCATGACCCCACCGCCCCCACCTCAAATGTCTTATAACATATGTTTCCTTTCATTGAACACCTTGATATTTCATACATTGCATTCCTCTAGATGATCCTCTATCATGCGGGTTGATTGCAAATCCACAACCCCCACCTTCACCCAACCCTTACCCCAAGGAAGGTCAATTCGTCATTTCAAACATAGCACATTTCATTAAAACTTAACGTTGGGGGCGGTAAATGTTTCAATTACTAACATCTGATTTCCTTTGGTATTGGAATGTCCATTGATATTTCATACATGCATTCATCTGATTGATTACTCTATTGTGCTACAGCAAATCCATGACCCCCACCCCTTTCCCCAAGATCAACATCATAAACTTAACGTTGGAGTAAATGTCTTTTTATAACTTCTGTTTCTTTACAGGGAACGCCTTGATATTTCATACATGCATTCATCTGATGATACTCTATCGTGCTATAGCAAATCTATGACCCACCACCCACCCCAAATGTCTTATAGCATCTGTTTCCTTTCATGGAACACCTTGATATTTCATACATTCATTCCTCAGATGATCCTCTATCATGCTGTAGCAAATCCACAACCCACCACCCAACCCTTACCCCAAGGTCAAGGTCACAAACATAGCACATTCATAAACTTAACGTTGGGGTAAATGTCTTAACATCTGTTTCCTTTCATGGAATGCCTCGACATTTCATACATGCATTCATCTGATGAAACTCTATCGTGCTATAGCGAATCCATGACCCACCGCCCACCCCAAATGTCTTATAACATCTGTTTCCTTTCATGGAACACCTTGATATTTCATACATGCATTCCTCAGATGACCCTCACAACCCACCACCCAACCATTACCCCAAAGTCAAGGTCACAAACTTAGCATGTTCATAAACTTAACGTTGGGGTAAATGTTGTTTAACTTCGGTTTCTTTACAGGGAACGTTGATATTTCATACATGCATTCATCTGATGATCCTCTAGTGTGCTACAGCTAATCCATGACCCTCCACCCCTTTCCCCAAGGTCACAAACTTAGCACATTCATACATGCATTCCTCATGTAAATAGCTATCATGCTGTAGAAAATCACCAACTTAGTGCGTTCATAAACTTAACGTTCGGTTAAATTTTGCTTTACTTCTGTTTTCAGGGAGCGCATTGATATTTCATACATGCATTCATCTTAATATGCTATAGCAAACCCACGACCCACCTTGCACCATTGACCCCAATGTCAAGGTCCACCGCACGCCCCTTAACCCAAGGTCAATTATATATAATATTCATGTTTTTTTATGCAACTGTGCCAAGTTTGAGTGAAGGCTGCCAACAGGCGAGCGAGCTTCGTTGTCTTCTGACAACTCTTGTTAATTGTCGCACTCTGTATCCTTGTCTACGCAATAACTCAAGTTCTACTTGACCTAACATAACCAAATTCGGTATACATGTTTATCACGGCAAGCCGCCGAAGAAGCCTATGGATTGTCAAACATTTCCGATGACTTATCTCCCCTTGGCGGCCATTTTTAATTTTCGGACTCCGTATCCTTGTCCACGCAATAAGTCGAGATCTACTTGACGGATCGTAACCAAATTTGGTTTACATTTTTATCACGTCAATATGAGTTATCTCCCCTTGTTGACTGGCCTTGCATCGACGAGCGTATATTGTGACCTTCGGCACTCTTGCTTTTATTGTAAATATTCAGTTCTGATTTTGGGATTCCTCCACCTATTTGCACATGTACTTGTGCAGGTAATACATGGGATTTAGTACTAAACCCATTGACCCGGCCTTAAATGACCTCAAGACAAGTGTGTGTGCTTTGTGATCATAAACATATATTATCATGTGAGATAAAGGGCAATGAACACTATCAAAAGTAAGCAAATATAACTATCCTCTTGTGTCGGGTTTAGAAAGGGTCCACTGTAGTTGTTTGTCAGTGTTTGGTCTGGAAGCGGGGTACCAGTAACATGAGAACACCACCGATGAAGTACTCCACTCCGGCTGTAATGAACGTGGTAGTGTAGGCCCCCGTGGCGTCAAACAACCATCCTGCAAATATAATACAGAATAACCTCTCTATACCGGACACGCAGGCAGTCTATGTATCCATAATTGTATGGGTTTCATTGGTGTATATTTATAATGATAATGCCTGTTCAAGTTCGCAAAGCACAGCCGCATACATTTGCATAGTCTTTTGCTTGATTTACAGTGGAACATCTCTAAACCGGACACCCTGGGGATCTCCCAGTGTGTCCGGTTTAAAGAGGTTCCACTTTCCATGTAATTTGCTCGCCCGTCAAGTCAACGCCAATATATCGGTAGCAAAAGCTATCGGTGCACACCTTCAGTAGTTGCGCCAGATATTGCATAAATGTCAATAGAGGTATGGGTAAACAAATGGAAATACAGTGGAATCTCTGTAATCGGACATCTTGTAAACCCCTCTGTGGGTAATTTTGATGGGTTTCATTTTCATTTTTATCCCGTCAACACAGAGCTTATGTGCCGTGAAACATTTTTGATATCGTGTCAATACGACCTAATCACTGCGTGCGGTGGCGCTGTGGTTTTTAGCTCACCTGAGCGAAGCTCATGTGAGCTATTGTTACCGCAATGTGTCCGTCGTCGTCCGTCGTCGTCCGTGAACATTTTCAAACGTCTTCTCCTTGGTAACCATTGGGCCATAGTCACCAAACTTCATGGTCATGGTCCTTAGGTAGGGGGATTACACAATTGTTAAAATGAGGTCATTACGTAATCCAAGATGGCCGCCATCTAAAAATAGTACAAATTCTTCAAAAATCTTCTCAAGAACCGCCAACCGGATTTCGACACAACTTGGTAGGAATGATCGATGTACAATGCTCTTTCAAAGTTGTTAAAATGGTGACCGCGTGGTCAAAAATGGGCGTGGCCCGTGGGGTCAAATTGGGGTCATATTTTATTTTTGACTGAATATGGTCGTGTCATATATCAAATTGAAGGTATGAACGAGGCGATCACTGGTGCATTTTTATGTCATCCAAGATGGCCGCCGCAAGGTCGTTCTTTTATTAGAGATTTCAAAATTCTTCTTCACATGAACCGCTTGGCCCATGGTAGCAAAACTTAAAAGTTATGGTCCATGGGAGAAGCCTTTTCAGATTTGTTAAAATGGAGGTCATCGCTAATACAAGATGGCCGCCGTCTAAAAATAGTACAAATTCTTAAAAAATCTTCTTGGTAGGAATGATCGATGTACAATGCTCTTTCTAAGTTGTTAAAATGGTGACCCCGGGGTCAAAAATGGGCGTGGCCCGTGGGGTCAAATTGGTATCAAATTTTATTTTGGACTGAATATGGTCATGTTATATATCAAATCGAAGGTATCAATGAGGCGATCACTCTGGTACATTTTTTGTCGAAATCGGATTGTTATGTCATCCAAGATGGCCGCAAACATGTCAAAAGTTCGTTCTTTTATTAGATTTCAAAATTGTTCTTCACATCAACCACTTGGCCCATGGTACCCAAACTTAAAAGTTATGGTCCATGGGTGAAGCCTTTTCAGATTTGTTAAAATGGAGGTCATCGCTAATCCAAGATGGCCGCTGTCTAAAAATAGCATAAATTCTTAAAATATCTTCTTCTCATGAACCGCTGGTCGGATTTCGACTAAGCTTGGTAGGAATGATCGATTTACAATGCTCTTTCAAAGTTGTGAAAATGGTGACCTCGGGAGTCAAAAATGGGCGTGGCCCGTGGGGTCAAATTGGGGTCAAATTTTATTTTTGACCGAATATGGTCCTGTCATATATCAAATTGAAGGTATCGATGAGGCGATTGGTCTGGTGCAATATATGTCGGAATCGGATGATTATGTCATCCATGATGGCCACCAAAAGGTCCATTTATTCAAGATTTTGAACGTCTTTTTCTCAGGCATTACGCAAACACGTCTTATTTGGAATTAATAAATCACTGAACTACTTTCGGCAAGGGAGATAATCAATATCATGCGAACTATTTTCATACGAGCCAAGCGGATTGTTCTGTTTATGATTAGTATATATAGTTTTAAGCTATCTCCTGTGATATATGATGATTACATTTACTTTGTTATGTTATGGGTACTATTACTTGTTGTTTCAATAGCGTATCTCTGTAACGGTATTGTTGTAGATGGAGTTGCAAATAATTTAATAATTATTACGTTCAAATGGTGGCGTAATACTGATAGCACTTCTGTATAACTGTGGTTGTTGTAAATGGCGCAACTGTCGTGAGGTTAAGGTCGCCGCCACTTCAATGATTTAATTACCGATTCCCGGAAGGATCGGTGGTTCAAACCTCGACGTGGTGTAATTTTTTTTCTCCATATATATTATTTTTGTGATTTTAATATTTTTTAATATTTTCACAATTTTATGATTTTAATAAAAAGACCTATAAATTGATAGAAACTTACCAACAATTAAAGTGTCTGTCTTTAAGTAATATATACACAGACAGTTTGTTACTGTTGTTTTAAGTTTGAGGTACTGTCTATACTGTCTATACCATATAATGTTTTACTGTCCCAAAATCTATTTTTTTTGGCTGTCACAATTAATTAATTTTCGGACAGCAAACATTTTTTTATGAATTTGAAATAATTATTGTCCTCCATCTGCTCACACACTGTTCGAACTGCGCCTGTGGCTACCACGACCAGAATTTCACTGGCCGCAAACACAGTAGCCATCGGCGTCTATTTATTAAATTATTATTTTGTATTTTATTTGAATTCCGCGTGAACGCTGCATTTTGTGTCAACACCATTTACAGAAAATATTGGTGATTTTCTAAACGAATATCGGAGAAATGCGGCTATATATTTTGTCAATTTTCAACACCATTTACGGAAAAAAAATACTGATTTTTTAAAACAATATCGGAACAACTAAATACGGTGATAGAATTTTTGTCAACTTTTCAACACCATTTCCGGAAAATATTACTGATTTTCTAAAAACAATATCAGCGAAGGTGTACTGAACTACTCTTTATTTGAAATAACCAGCCGTCTAATAGATTTGTGTATAATCGAGAGTATATCGTTAATTGTCATGTTGTCTCCGACAGTGAGGTGTTGCGGCACACATCAAAACGACACGTCAATTTCAAAACATTGCCTAAGGGTCACAGCTGTCATCAGATCAACACCTCGTCACACACAACTACGCATTATCGATTTTTTCCCCACACAAAGCGACGTGTATTTACAACTAGATCTGTGTAATGTGTCGGGTGTAGCCAAAGACCATACATAAATTCGTAATTAGTCAGAGATGTAGCCTTAAAATATAATCGATTTCCTTAAATTACGTCCGCATGTTGACAGATATTTCAGAGCAGACGTCATCGTAATTTGCCGTTATTTATTTCCAAAATTAGCCATATATTCTGTAAATGGCGTTGAAAGTTGACAATAAATTAAGACCAGATCAGTACGTTCAATCGCTATCGACGACAACTGACGATCCGATGAGAGAGTAATACCGTTTAAGCGTATCCAATGTTAAATATACATCGTTATTTTTTTTATGACTTTCGTAGTTTTTTACCGAGAAATTCAAACCGTTTCCAATTATTGGGGAACATTATATCATGATTAGCACATCGTTTCACTAAGCGGGGGCTACTCAGGAAATGGGATCACACGGTTTATTGTTTACACTGGATTAATGGCGGCCTCCATGAGGTCTCAGGTAAATCTTATTTTTCAATAATACGACTGGTTTCTTCCTTTTAGTGATAACCGTGTTCCAGCCGTTAACACTTATTTAGCAACATTACTTAATATGTAGTTAGTCTGAACATTCTGCAGAGAAATCTGAATTGGACGGAATCGAGCGTTGTTTAAACTTAGTCCGGTTCATATGCACAGGTCAAAATATGAACTGAAAATGGCGCTTTGTGTGACAGAAATCCGTACGCGGACGAATAAAAAAAAATATTTTGTTATAAATATCACATACAGCGAAACAGCGGTAGCATCTACTGTTTTAATAATATGCATACATATTGTAATTAATGTTTAATAGTGATATACTTATGAATAATATATGATACTATGGTTTAAACTCCAGCACTATGTTTTTAGGCTGTGTGATTTGCCTCAATATAAACTGGATTAATTAATACTTATATTCATGCGCTTCATGACACATCATTACATTTAAAATATACAAATATTACTTAAAGGGGTACCGATATGATACATTTTAATAATATAAATATTGAAAATACACATTAAAATCGCTTACAACATAAGTTATTGATTGAAAATAGTCACTGCATCGTGACCTATTTGACCGCATTACCTATTGCGCGGCAACCTCATCAAACCCGCTGTTTACATAGGTAACCGGTGGTTTGGTGAGGTTGGCTCGCTAATACAATGTTTGCGTAATGAACCACATGGCCAATGCTGGCCAAACTTCATAGAAAGTTAAGATCCTTGGGTGAAGCATTTTCAGATTTGGTAAAATGAGAGTCATCGCTTAATCCAAGATGACCGCCATCTAAAAATAGCACAATTTTTTTTAAAACACATGAACTCAATGTCACATTCTCCTCTGGTGTTCATGGAGTCAGGTGAGCGAATTAGGGCCATCATGGCCCTCTTGTTTTGTTTTGCATTTTAAAGCCATTTGTAGGTGTTGGCGGGATAAATAGAATAGTAGGTTAGTGCCGAGAATGGGAAAACATATCTGGCGTGGCACGGAAACGGGATATGCTCGGCAGAGCCTCACCCATCCCGTTTCCTAAGCCTTGCCAGATATTCGTTCACATTCACGGCACTAACCTACTATTCTCTATATCTCCGGTGGTACTCGCTGTTAGCCTGAACACCATTATTGAAGTAGTCATGCGACTGATTTACAGTAGAACATCTCTAAACTGAACACACTGGGGACCTCTCAGGGTGTCCGGTTTAGAGAGGTCCCACTGTAGTAGCGTTTCTCACCTGACAACGGCGGTCCAGTGAGTGTGGATATACCACCACCAAACACCACCAACCCAAATGAATCGGCGATCAGATCGTCTCCAAACATGTCCACCAAAACCAGCGGCATCAACACTATCGATATGCCTAAAACAAATGAAAAAAGATAAAATAAATTATGTTTCCATTAATTTAGATTGCATAAGGACCTATTATACACTCTTGTAGAATGTATTATAGAATGGTTATACATGTACAATACAAGTAAGATACACTAAGTTGCATTCATAACAATACAATAAAGATACCAATGGCAGTACAAGTAAATTGTGTGAAGTATGGTGCCGTCCTAATCCGTCTGTGTATTGGCATGTCTGACGTTTATGTTCGACTACAAATATGGTCTCGACATATAAGTTGACTTTTAAATAGTTTAAACATAGTTTATTGCATATAAGTACAATGGGCTTGGGCTACAAGTTCTCACAACATTAATTACAGCCCTTACCCAAGTATTTCAACAATACATCAATTTAACAGCAATGGCGATAAGTATACAGGTATATGTACATGGGTACATACCAATAATTATGCGGTATATATATATATATTTGCACAATGTACGAAAAGAAAAATCGGATAAAAAGAGAGAGTAAAGAAAGTGAGAGAGGAGATTGGGAGAAAGAATGAAAGAGTTATGTGTTACAATTTACATATAATATATAACCTAATGCATAGATGTGCACTGTAGTTGATTTCAGTGTTCGTTATCAGGTGGTACTGGATGATGTTGGCAAATGGAAAGCATCCGATAGAGCTTGCGTCTCAGGCATCCACCAAGTGTGTTACTAAAATATTTTCACAGTTTTAATATAATCTTGTACAGCTTTAAAAATAACAGTATTGCACTCATTGCTTTCTTCAGGTATGCCATGCAAAACTATATATGCGTTTAGCGGATACAATTTGGCTGTGACTGGCATAAAATTGGCATCCTATACAACTTTCTCTGATATGGTTATTTCAAAGAACACAATTAAGACTGCTACATTTATTTCTAATTCTTGCATGCATGACTGAAAACAATCGATCTCCCTCTAAATAGTATGGTGGTATATTATATTGAGTATATAGTTGTTGGGCGCATGATGTTTTGAAGTGTCTTAAGACTATCTACATTTTTCAGCAACGCGTCAGTTTCATTCCAGAGTTGTACCGAAGATGGTATAAACGATTGTTTGTATACTTCCATGCAGTCGTGTATTGGGGACATTTAAATCAAATTGATTTCTAAGATTGTAACGAGATATATTATTAACAGTGGGTGGAATCAGGTTAGAAATATAACTAGGTACGTGATTATTGTTGGCTTTGTACATGATCGGAAGTTTTTGAATACTACGTCGAACAGATAGAAGTTGCCATCCAACGTCTTGCCTTAAGTTGTCGAGTGATACTGACCATGTTAATCCTTTTACTATTCTCGAGGCTTCATTCTGAATTATTTCCAACGAATCCTTTTCATATTCTATACACCCATCCCAGACTGATGAAGCATATTCTAGTATAGGTATCATATAAGATATATATATTTGGTTTAAAGACTGTCTGATTATCTTAAATTTTAGGTAACGCATTAGTCCCAATACTCTCGTAGTCGAATTAATTATATGTTGTATGTGTGTATACCATTTTCAGTTATTGCTCAGAGTTAAACCAAGATGCTTATGATCGTCAACGAAGGTTATGGACGTGTTCTGAAAGATTAAGTTTAAGGGTCGATCAAGTTGTCTTAATGTTAGAAGCATCGCTTCAGTCTTGTTCGAATTGAAACTAACCAACCATTGTTTAGCCCAATCAGAAATCATTAGCAGGTCATGATTTATTATGCCTTCTAGATCATCAACATTTGTTGAAGAAAAGGACAGAGAGCTGTCGTCAGCAAATAATCGAACAATACTTAATAGATGGTCAGTTATGTCGTTGACATATATTATAAATAGTAATGGACCGAGTACCGAACCTTGTGGTACGCCAGCAGTAACTAATTTGGTATCTGAGGTTGTGGACCGTATTGATACGGACTGTTTCCTTTTCGATAAGTAGTTTTCGATCCAGTGTAAAATACAACCATTTAATCTATTTTGCCTTCGCTTAAGTATTAACCCCTTATGCTATACTCTATCAAAGGCTTTAGCAATATCACAATACACTATACATGTAGATTGTCGTTCATCAAATGCCTGACATATTTGATGGTGAATGTCTATAAGTTGATATACCGTTGAGTGGCCTGGTAAAAACACAGATTTCCTGTTATAAATCAATTGTTGTGAGTGCAAGTGATTATAAATATGTTTAAACATTATTCTCTCCATTACCTTACATAGACAGCTTAATAACGATATCGGGCGATAATTTGAAGGCATCTGTGGACACCCCTTTTTAAATAGAGGAATTACACCTGCTAATTTCCACGCCATCGGAAATTGATATTCATTAACAGATCTATTAAAGAGGATCGCCAGAGGTTTTGAGATAGATGTAATAGTTCCTTTTAACATTATATGACTAATTAGATCGTATCCACAAGCTTTATTAGTTTGCAAAATTCGTATTATATCTCTAACCTCAGATTCATTTATATTAATCGTATCAAGAACTTGGTTAGTTTTTAATTCAAACGGTGGTAAAGTAGAGTTAGTATCATCAACAGTTGATATTGAAACGAAGAAGTTGTTAAGACAGTTTGCCTTTTCGGCATCAGACAAATATCAATTTTCGCTGTTACCATCATTGGTTTTTAAAGGAGAAATAGTACCACTTGACTTGCTGTCTTTCACAAAGTGTCGGACTAGCTTCCAGAAATATATTTTGTTATTCGAAAATGATTCTGTTAGATTAAACTCTATGTCGTTATAAAATGCTTCTGTTGCATGTTTTTCCATATTATTAATTTATTTATTTATTTATTCCGAGTTGTTTTGTATCTATTCCAATCGTCCACCCGTCCAAATTGTATTGCTTTCTTTCGTAACTTGTCCCTTAGCTTGCTTGTTTGGCGAATTTCGGAATCATACCATGGTTTATCGTTAGGCCGGACTGTGACTTGACTGCATGGAATGCATTGCTTAGCTAGCTCAATGAACTTAGATGTAAATATATTAGATGCATCATCTACCTTACCATTATTTAAAATTGTCCAATCAGTATTAAGCATGAGCGCGTTAAATTTAGCAAAGTCTGCTCTTTTATAGTTCCATACAGTTCGTTTATATGAATTATTATATGAACTTTCAGCTAGTCTGATGATACATGTAGCCTTATGATCACTTATGTTTGGCGAAACAGATAATACATCGCTTTTGAGAATGATCTGATCTTGGTCAACAATACTTGGATCCCGTAAGGTTGAAGTAGTATCTGTTGACTGACGAGATATTTAAGGGCATACAACTGTCGCATCGGAACGAAAATACAATGTAGCTTACACAATTATAACAATTAATGATCTCCAAACAATGTGGTGGTGTTATTATAATCGTCGATGCCATAAAACTGTCAGTTCTACGTGGAATCCAACTCGCTCAGAACGATTATGTTGCTCATTTCTTTATAACATCAAGCTACCATTGCGTACCTTGTCTACACACGACGAAAACAGGCAGGTCCTGGTCAACATAGTATTTACCAGCAGATGTAGGCTTCACGGCATTAGTGTCCGGCCATTTCATTTGTTTGATATGCCACCAGAAGGTAATGAGAGATACGCCCATAACAGGTAGTGCTTCATTTAACACTTCTATAGACATTCAGTGATAGGTCGTGAATGAATAGCGTGCAATGGTCGGGAAACAACCAACACAACGTTCGCCATCGGTACAATTGCAAACTGTCGTCTCGCATCGGAGCTCCGCAAACCACTCACCGAGGGCGAGTCCATACAGAGTACAGATGGCCATCAGGATGACGTAGTTCCTGGCCAGCACCATGACGGCCATCAGTACGCCGGTCACCATCCTACTGACCACATACATCTTCCAGCGGCTCACCCAGCCTTTGTCGCCGACTACACCGGCCGGGATCCGCACCACAACGTTCGCTATGCCTATAATGGGCGCTACATATAGAACATGGTGCATGATCACGTGGTTATATCAACAACAACAGTGGCTGAAAGTGTTGAAATCTTTAAAGTATTATTTGATATTTTCCTTAATATGAAACGGACTTTGATGAAATATGGCACAGGAAACTCGTCTTCATGATCTGCATTTAGTTGTCCAGGGAGTTCGGCACAGAGTTCGTCCATGTCGTTTTTGCGAAGAATCGATTTCCTTGTCGGTAGACACGGAAATCGATTCTTCGAAAAAGCGACAGAAGTTTGGGCCAAAGTACAGAGACCACCAAATATAGCTTAACAAGACGCGTTTGATGCGCCATATTTCATAAAAAAATCCGTTACGTAATGACAATATAAAATAATACGTACTTTGAATCAGATGGATTCTGGAAGTGTCAGTATTTGTTGTTGTTAGTACCACATGAACATACACCTTGGAGAACATGATACCCAAAGGAGACCAATAAACCCATGTAAAGAAGAGACTAAAGCAATACAGTGGAACCTCTCTAAACCGGACAACACGAAACATATGTGGTCATAATTTTGATGGGTTTCTTGGCCATTTATCTCGGGTGATAATACATTGTATCCTGTTCGTCATGTATAGCACACTACTATGGCTCGGAATAATCAAATTCATGATGTACAGTTAAACCTCTCTAAGCTGGACAGCCTGGGGAATTCCCACCCCTGCGGACCTCCCAGCCCTAGGGACTTAACAGCCCTGGGCCCAGCCCTGGGTACCTCCCAGGATGTCCGGTTGAGCGAGGTTTCATTGCATTTCATGATAAACACACGACACGCGCACAGGGCAAATAAAAGAAATCAGATGAACGTTCATGTCCATGTCGTCGGCTCCACAGTTAAATCATTGCAGTGGAACATCTCTAAACCGGGCACAAATGCCACAGTAGAGTGTTTATAATGTTATGGGCTACTCTTCAGTTTACTAGTATCCGCAATGCATGTGTGTTCATGATTCAAAAGCACATAACAATGACTCGCAGTGTTGATGCACCAACTGACAGTGGACCATCTCTAAACCGGACACCCTGGCGACACTATCCCTTCCTCAAAACTGGCGAATGGGGAGGGTATCGGTTAGTATTCATTCAGTGAAACATAAAACATGTCAAGATCAAATGGGTGTGCATTTCAGCTTTTTACATTACCTATTGTGGTAAGCATCCATGTAGCGTCTTGTCGCGTGAAACCCATCCATAAAGCCATGTCGGGGAGAAACATGAAAGGAACCATATACGCCAACCCGAAGAATACCGTGGATAACATGCATATAACTATCCCACCATTCTTGAGAAGCTCAAAGCGGTATATCTTCCGCAGTGTTCCCAATACTGTAACTTCTCTGTTGTTATTCTTGTTAGAAGGATCAGTGCTGGTAGTTACGTGTTCCACTTAATTTGTACTGTGTGCAGGGGTTACTGTGTCCAGGGTGTTCGATGTTTCTGGGTTCAATTGTAACATGGCCGAGTCCTCATCTCTGTCGGAAGTCACGTGGCGTATGATATATATATTTTCCTGGCGGCCATCTACCTCGGATTCGCAATCTACCATTTCGGTATTCGTATCCTCCACCATTGCTTGTAACTCTGTATTAGTACAATGCGTGTCTTGATTTTGGTTTGGACTGTCGACAATAGGTCGCATAACGGATGCAAGCAGGCATCCATTCAACAGCAGTCCGGATTCTATAAGAAGAGCGCCTCTCCAGGTATACTCGTCAATTAAGAATTTTGATAACGGGTTGAATATCATTGCACCGAAACCTGAAAACAAAGTGTGAAGTATGAATGATATGTCAAACTCTGTTTTGATAGAAGCTTATGCATGCACATTTTACCTATTAATTGATTTATTCGGACTACCAATCCAATGTTGTCCAATCTTATTGTCTACATGTACATTACATGTATGTATGTGCTACCAATTCGATCGGCTGTTAGCTATATAGTGGTCGCTATGAACACGTGTACGCGGTGTATTTCATTTTGCAGTTTATATAGATCAAGTTGGACCTTCCGACACCTGTGCGAAACAAAACTCGCACGTGTAGGTCTAACTGATGTTTAATCCTCATTCTCTCTCTCTATCGATGGATTTACAGCGGATTTTAGTGACATTCCCGAATTCGGCCTGATTGACATTTGTCTATGGTGGCCAATACACGCCAACATGAGTGTCAATTCTACGTTCAGGGAAGGGGTCAATAAGTCAGTATTTAAGGTGATAACTTACAGTCAGGGAACAAATTAATGACAGTATAACACATCCAGCGTATATTAATACCCATATTAATGCAAGTACTGAAATACGACAAAAATAAATCTAACAAGTTTAGGTTTCCATTCATTGAACATTTTGTCAGCGGTTTCCCCAATGACGTCATTTGTATGTTTTAATATACTCGATCCGGGGCCAACTATTTCATTCACAAAACAGAAGTAAACTTGGCGATATACCGATAAGGCATTTTCAGGCGCGACACCGCTTCCGTGGCGGAATTATTGTAACTATTGCTCTTCAATCAATTTTCAATATATCTATAATGATCATAGATATCTGGAATCTGTATACTTGAATTAATGATGTCTTGTATATGTGTTACCGTATCTTTCTGATATTGCTATGCATAATCTGTAATGTTGTTGAATGTTTTTGTACATACAGTACTGTAGCAGTGCATACTGTACTTCAAGCTGTGCTATATCAATAGTTTACCCCTTAACCATTAAAACGCTGAAAAATAAAATTGCCGTCAGCTCATTTTGTATATTTTAATCTCTTTAAAAACCTGTTTTGGTAGCGCAGTAGAATCGTCTCAGTATGTTTTTGAGGAGAAAATATAAAAATATTTAAAACAGCACACGACAATTGTCGTTTCCAGCGCTTTAAAGGTACATGCCCACTCAGTAAGCCCAAAATGTCATTTATACGAATTAAATAAGTGTATAACTGTGTCACTATTCCACCAGTTCTAAAGTGCCCGCTATACAGATATAATCATTTAGTAACATTTATTTTACTGATAGTGATGCGCGGTGGTATCAGGCTATTTTCATATGCAAATGAGGCATGATATTTTTTAATTATTTGTACTAAAGAAATGCGTCACCTGAACAAATAATATTTTTGACAGATTTTAAAGTATGATCATTGCACATCATAAAATAAATACAGAGATTAAATAGTAATGTCGGTTAACATTTTAAGCAAACACGGTTATCGCCCCTGATATCAGTGTGCAAATTTACGTCTGATATAAAATGTATAATAATGCCAATCAGTACGTGGGATAATGGCGCATGAATGTTTATTTTGCCAGGAAATGTCTCAGATGATGTCTCTGATGTAAAGAACATTTTGTACCTACTGAGTGGGCATGTACCTTTAAGGGTTAATGAAACTGAAACACCAACAATCAATCAATGAATCAATCTCGTTTAATCTTGTAGTACCCTATGCTCAGTACTTTCAGTACTTTGATTAGTTATAGCTATTGCTCTCTCAATATATTTTTTGTTTTTAAATAGCTTTTAACATCAGAAAGGTTTGGTTGTGTATTTCTCAATTTACAAGATTATATAACATATTTTCCAATTACAATGCACAACTTTAAGAATATATGTTCGTTTATGCTGTCCAAAACGTATTGAATGCAAATCTAGATTACGTCTAAAAGTATGATCATTTAAAATGGATCCCACTTGTGACAAGAAATGCTGACTTTTATTGCATTCCCAAATAGCACTGTATTTGTTTCCTGGGGCATGGTACAGAAGTCACTCAAATTTAGAATTGAACATGTTACATTGTACAAGTAATCATGTGTTGCTACGCCGTTAATTAGTTGTATTTACCTGATCCGCAGACAGTGATGCCCATGGCGAGGGACCGCCTCTTGTCGAAATACTGGACAATCACCACGAACACGGGTAACATCATGAACACGTTGCCGATGCCTGTAAGATGTGATTATCTTACAGGCATCTATGCAATGGTTTATAACAAGTACAGTAATTCCACTGTGTTCAGCATAATTATTAGACATACGACGAATATTCTCCGATAAGAACATTGTTGAAAATGGTTGTACGTCTACGTCCGTGTGTTAATCATGATACATGTTAAACTTAGTTATAAACAATAATACATCTTTTCACCAATACAATAAATATCATGAAACAAAGGACTGTATTGACTGTTGATTTACAGTGTAATATTCTGAATGTGAACAGTCATAAATTAAATGTGCTTTTGTGCAAAACAGTAAACAGCATTATTGCATAACATGGGCTTTCACAGTTTAATAACAGAAAACATGTTGGGTATTCAATAGAGCTTCGAATTATGATGATGTGCTTATGCAATAAATAGAAAATAACACTTGTGTTGATTAAATATGATATTTATTAAACTCTTTGACTGATTTCATAAGAAACTCGGCATAGTCGCGTTCCTTATGAAATCAGTAAACCCGTTCAATAAATATAATATTAAATGATCACTCATGTAAGATCCTCTATTTAATTAATAGTGGGAGCTATATTGGGCTTAAACATATTTCCGTGTCATCTGTTTGTAAAAGCAAACACTCTCCTGATCTTGTATTTAGATAGTCTTTTTCAAGCACAAAATGGCCGCCATATTAACAATAATAAGAGTAAAATGTAAAACAACGTCAACAATTAATATTAATTTTGAACCTGTTTTATATTTTAAGATACTTTATGACACATTTTGGCACTCATATTAACGATTGGTATTCATACATGAACACACTATTTCCAAAATGGGACTGATGACACCAGTATGGAATTGATAATTTTTGCATATAAATATATTCATAAGTTTGTGTCTCTGTCCAACAATATATTGTTGGCTTAAACGTTACCGAAAACGCCTATAAGATCGCCCAACACACGGATTGTGGTCATTTGGCAACTCGAGATAGATTTCACCCGATAACTACAATACTTTATGGGTTCATTAGCATTTTTCACGAATTGGAGAAAATCGCATTTTACAGTTTTCAGCCTACATCATACATCAAGTCGTTGATGTACAGTAATCACGTTATTTGCAGTCAATATCATAGTGTGACCCAGAAGAACCATGCGGTTTTGTTTTTTATCTATACGACATACAGTACATGTAATATCATATGTTGGCGTTCCATAGTCCAGTACTATATCTATAATACCTCCGAGCAAGCCGAAGCTAAAGTAGAGGTAGTAGATGCTGGTAGCGAACATGCTGATGACGAAGGAAGCGGCGGACACGAGACAGCCGAAGATCATGGCCACACGGCAACCAAGCTTGTCGATCACCATACCGGCAAACGGACCTACGAATAGACACTAGTTTAGCTGAACAGAACATGCTTTTCTTTACTAGACACCAGTACATTTCGAGATCGAATTCTGTCAAGCGTTTACTAATTTCCAGGGCCCAGTTTCTCCAAGCCTATGTTAGCTTAACAGACTGTTAAATCCTTAACACTGTTAAGGATTTAACAGTATGTTCAGCTAGAGCAACCGGGCCCAGGTCTTTCAATTGAATGTATTGGTTCTGATTATTTTGGTGCCACCTTGTTTGAGATCTTTTTGAAATTAAATTAATGAAAGTCTGCATTGTGTCTAATTAACGTTAGTCGATTTAAATATATACTGAAAGGATAAAGAAACGCAGGGTAACAATATACGCAATAATTATTTAAATGCTTGGCCTAAAATTATGAAAACCGGTCAGGCGACTATCTTGGTCACTGTGCACCCAAACCGGTGCCTAAAGTTACTCAACCGTGTAATGCACAAAAACCAAAAACACGTGCAGCATGATGATGATAAGTTCGTCAAAACATTTTGTCATACCACTTGATACACATCGTTTTCCGCGATTTACACTGAATTTATAGCTCTCACAATCATGGTACGTCTAACGGAAGTTCAGAGGGGTCAGGCTATTGCATTGCAAATGCAAGGTCAAACGCAACAGCAGGTTGCTATGCAGTTCGGTGTGAATGTTTCCACCATAGAACGTCTTGTCCGTCCTCTGAGAGAGACTGGAAGGGTTGCCGACCGACCGAGATCGGGACGTCCGCGCGTAACGTCGCGACGTCAAGACAGGGCTATTCGTCTCGCCCACCTGCGTAATCGCCACGTTACTCCCACTGAAACCGCTATTAACACGGTAGGCAATCATAATCGCCACATTCACCCCAAAACTGTAAGAAATCGATTGCGCGAGGTTGGTCTGCGAGCACGTCGTCCCTACGTTGGTCTGCCTCTCAATCGTGCACGTCGCGCGCGTCGTATGGCTTGGTTGGCGGCACATACTCCCAGAAGATTTCCAATGAGGCAATGGAGACAAGTCTTTTTCACCGATGAGTCCCGGCTTACTCTTTTTCGTCCGGACGATCGACGTCGTGTATATCGACGTCGTGGGGAACGCTTCGCCAACGCTTGTGTTCTTGAGAGAGATAGGTTTGGGGTGGCTCGGTTATGGTCTGGGGAGGGATATCTGACGGGGTAAAGTCACCGTTGATTGTGGTAGCCGGGAATTTAACCGCCGTAAGATATAGGGATGAAATCCTCCGCCCGGTTGTTGTTCCATTTGTGCAACAGCGTCAACTAATTTTCCAGCATGATAATGCCCGGCCCCATGTAGCCAGAGTTTGTCAAGACTTTCTCGCTGACCATAACATTAACCCACTCGACTGCCCAGCGTACAGTCCCCAATCGAACATATGTGGGACGAACTTGACAGCAGGATAAGGGGGTGTCGGAATACCCCTTCTAATCTCGACCAACTAAGGACTGCATTGTTGCAATAGTTGAACAATATCCCAATAAGAAGGATAAATGCACTGATGAATTCCATGCACAAGAGAATCAGGGCTGTGACAGATGCGCGAGGGGGGGGGGGGGGGGGGCATACGAGATATTGACAAAACAGTGGATTTCACTGTGCGATATTGGGGAGGGGGGAGGGGGGGGGTGGGGGTACCGTCAATTGTGATTCAATTACTAATGAATTATCGGTCAAAACCTAATGCAATTTTGGTAATGTGTTGACTAAAGATGTTTTTTTAATACTCATATAAAATATTGTATATAACAGCAAACACATCACTTTAAATCACCTCAAATGTTTACCCTGCGTTTCTTTATCCTTTCAGTATACTTTGCGTAGGAATAACATAACTACTGTGGTGTAGACTACTTGATAAAACACAACACAGCCAAGTCGCAGTTGATCTACATCACATATGCTAATATTTCCATCATCTGTACCATTTCTGTTTGTAACATGTCTCAATTATATAGCCCGCCTAAAATTAGGTCCCCGATATAGATGTAACTTTGTATTGTTTGTGTGTTACTGACCGGAGAGGCCGTACGTGCCGAACATTATGCTGCCGATCCACGAGGTGGCGCCCTTGTCTCGTTGGAACTCTGCCAGGAACTCGATGTACAACAGACCGTAGGAATACCGCACCCCGTCCCCCAACACGCTGTAAATAATACGCATGGGTATATGGGTACTAGTATATAGTACTCTAACCATTTTAACACTACATGCCTGTACAGTGGTGTTGGCAAATAGTGTAGATCCAGATGAGCCGGCTCGTGACGAGTCATCTCATCAAGATCTGCACTTTTTGCAAGTAATTTTTGTATTTTTCTGAGAACAAAAAAAACCCATCTCCGTTTGATAAATGGACTAGTCCGAGAATCACTTTGTGAAGTAGTATTATAAAGGCTGGGACTGACACAGATCTCCCCTAGGGCCCGCCCCACTCCCCCGCCCCTGGCGGTCCACCCTTATTTCTGACGATGGCTGGAGATTACACAGTTCTTCCCCGAGGGCCCGCCCCACCCCACCCCACCCCACCCCACCCCACCCCACCCCACCCCATGGCGAGCCCCCATCACATTTATGAACAAGGCCGGTTCTGGCCCAGTTTACCCCCTAGGGCCCGCGCCACCCCCTGGCGGACCCCATCCCATTTCTGTCAATGGGGAGCCCACACCACACACACCGCCCACCCCAGACACGCAGCCACAGACGGCATATTTGTTCTACCCCAATCGAGCTTCCTTCGACCATCCCTGACGCGCCCCTCAAAAATATCCCGAAGGACGGCCCACCGCCATCGCCGGCCGGGCTACTAACGGGATAATACATCACCGCAAACAGCGTAGATACAGATGAGCCGGCTCGCGACATCCATGGACAACATACACATAGGGTGCGGTTTACAGAATTCTGCTGGGTTACGCGGGCAAATCGATATCGTTGATTTACAAATAATGATGCGCTTATATTGTGCCATTTCGCCCTGTAAGGGCTTGTCAGAACGCCTGGCAGGACGTTTATGGCTCGCATTAGCTTAACTAGTGTGCCGTACGTACCGAGCGGGACTGCGCCAAAATTATGCGAGAGTCATAGACTGAATCGCCGGCCATGGTCTACCGCGGAGAAGGCTCTTCTTTGCGCCACTGGAGCACGAGTTTTTTAACCTCATCGTCTATCAGAATATGTGGGCGAGTGGCCTTGGTCTGGATGTTCTCTTTCAATACCTGTTTCATTCATCGCAGACCGTCTTAAACTCTTCGTTCGACACTTCAATGTCTTGGATGGCCTGAGATATAATAGCGTCAATGCTATACAAAGCAATCCAGCCCAGGCCGCCACCGCGCTCAAGGCCACTGCAACTGGCGCGGCTACGACGGTCGAAAATAACGAAACGCTCCTCACGCCGCTCACAACCGACGTCGATGCGAGCGCCGTGTCGATACCGTCAACTGCATTCGTGGCCCGTCAATACTTTTTGGCGAGGCCAGCGCGGGCAGTCTCTTTCTGGAGAAGAAGAATCTGGGTCTCCACAATCCGGTTGAGCCGGAACGCAATAGGATTACCCACGACCGTCTCGCCTGCGGCAGACGGCAGATCAGGATGGTGGAAGAGTTAGCTGGGTCGGCGGTCTTGGTGACAAAGTTTATAACACTCCCCGCTGGAACTTCAATTGGTGTGGCGTTGACTAATGTAAATGCCGAGCTATGCCCTTTATGTTTGGTAACGCCATAGTTCTGTTATATCCCGTTCAATACCAGGTTCACACAAACTACTCCCGTAGCATGTCCCTTAAAGTTCACTGAACATACCGACATTCGGTGAACCTGATATATATTCCACCAGTTTTAAAATTATGAGTGCCCGCTATACAGATATAATAATTTAATAATATTTATTTTACTGATAGTGACTCACGGTGGCATATTTTCATATGCAAATGAGGCATGATATTTTTTAATTATTTATACTAATTAAATTCGTCAACAGAAACAAATATTTCGGCACATTATAAAATATGATGATTGCACATCCAAAAAATAAATACAGATAATGAATAGTAATGTTCGTTAAAATTTTAAGGAAACACGGTTATCGCCCCTGATATCAGTGTGTAAACTCATGTCTGATACAAACTGTATAATAATGCCAATCAATACGTCAGGTAATGGTGAATGGATGTTTTTTTTGTCAGAAAAAATGTCATATTTACAGATTATACAAAAATATCTGTCTCCCTATATTATACCCTGGCATGTGGGACCCCATCTTTAATTTGTATAGCTTCAACCCTTTCAATCCTAAGTAACTGAATGGGCTGCGATATGTTCGTTTTGCAACCAATCCAATCATCGCAAAATGATTTTCAGACTATTCCATTTATAAAAAGGGGGTATTTGTTTTTCTCAAAAATATGAAAATTACTTTCAAACAGTGCAGATCCTGATGAGACGGCTCGTTACGAGCCGGCTCATCTGGATCTGCACTGTTTGTATAAACCGATATAGCGGGCTTTCGGGTTCAAAGGGTTAATTTGTATAGCCAGCATCCATGTTGGGTGCTAACTTTCCAACACAGCTATCAGCTATCAATCATCTATCAGTCCCTGTGTATTGTCGGCTTAAGTCCACAATTAACGTTGTTCTATGTGTGGGTATGACTAGATAAACGGGGCTTATGGGTTTTGGGACGAGTGTAGATCCAGATCAGCGATTCCATCAATTGAACCAAACAATATAGATCATAAGTAGGTTACAAGAGTGTGTTATTTAAAGAGGTGCTACACCGGTTACATTCTTACAGTCAATCTAGCAACATCTTAGCAACATGACAGGTTTTTCACTGACTGAATAGTGAACAGTGCAGACCCTGGTCAGATTGCGCGCATGCAGGCTGACCTGGGTCACCACTGGTCGTAAAAGCCCCATTTTTTCCAGTCGTGGCAAAGGGTTTTCATTCTTTTAATATTTCCTACTCTGTATGACAGCATTATATTACCATTAAGTGTGCACATGTATGTGTACGTGTTACGTCTGACACGCTGTTCTGCTGGCTATGCCCCATATGCGATAGAGCAAGGCGGGCACGTTGCGTTGCTGTTTAGGTTCCGTACGTCCGTCCATGTACATTTACGTCAAAACAAACATACATGTAATGTCTAGTTTATTTCTTGTATTGGCGAGTTTATTGTATTCCTACTTGACACGATATGAATACGGCATTTGGAGGAGTCAGTGACCTTTGTAATCGTTATGTAAATGAGTCACATAAGGTCACGCTCGGCAGGCACATATATCTGTGGTCGTGACTAAATAAATGGGGCGTACGGGATTTAGTGCCCAGTTTAGCTGCTCGTCTACCAACACACTCATGTAACCTGGGCATATCAGGATTATTTTAAACAATACTAGAAACAATAAAAACGTGTTTTCATCAAGGCCCTGTGTAACGTGGTTTAATTAAAGATATAGGACGAAACTAGGACCGCTTAGTATGGAACAACAGAACTGTCTTAACTCAACTGATATTGTTATATTATGTGAATTCATCTTTATTTTACGTGGTATCATCTTCATGTTATGTGGAATCGTCTTTATCTTATGTGTATTCATCTTTATCTTATGTGGATTCGTCTTTATCTTATGTGGTTTCATCTTTATCTTATGTGGATTCATATTTATCTTACGTGGATTCGTCTTTATCTTATGTGGTTTCATCTTTATCTTATGTGGATTCATATTTATCTTATATCGATTCGTCTTTTATCTTATGTGGATTCATCTTTATCTTATGTCAATTCGTCGTTATCTTATATCGATACATCTTTATCATCTTTATCTTATGTGGATTCATATTTATCTTATGTGGATTTGTCTTTATCGTATGTGGATTCATCTTTATCTTATGTCAATTCGTCTTTATCTTATGTGGATTCATCTTTATATTATGTCGATTCGTATTTATCTTATGTGGATTCATCTTTATCTAATGTGGTTTCGTCTTTATACTATGTGTATGCGTCTTTATCTTATGTATATATATATAGTAAATACATGGTTAGTGCCGTCGAATATAAAATATATTCGGTTGAGCCTTAGACAGCTTTATTGGGGCGGGCTTTAGCGAGCCCCTATAAAGTTGCCGGGGCGAAAGCGAATATATTTTATATTCGACGGCACTAATCATGTATTTAATTTATACCGCATACTAAACTTAATCGTTTGAACGTGCGTGACGTCGTGTTTTGACGTCATTCCCTCGCCATACGTCAAAAATCTAGCGACGTCATTCAAAGCAAAATGGCGGCGTCCACGCTAGGTAGATTCGATATTGTGTCTGATTAAATCTCCAATTTATTTACGATGAGCTTCAATATTGGCTGGTTTTAGACTTCACAGTTGTCATAATAAGCATTGCAATCATAATGGACATATCCATGTCGTTGGTTACGTCGCATATGCTGTACAAATGGACAAAATTCAACTGAACAGACAGCGTATTCGATTTTAAAAATATCCGCCGTTTTGAATTTGCTGTTGAGACTGACCAATCAGAGGCCGCGATTAGGGGTCAAAGGTGAACAAATAAAGGCAAAAAACAGCACTTCATGTATATTAGGCTACTTCAAATATTAACAACATTTATTCAACCCCCTTTATTATACTACATGGAGCAATGGTTGCGGTATAAATATTTATCTTATGTGGTTTCATAGTTATCTTATCTGGCTTAGTTTTTATCTTGTGTGGGTTCATCTTTATCTTGTGTCAATCATCTTTATTTTTAATATGTCAGCTCGTTTTATCTTAAGCCGGAACTGCACTTAAGATAAATACAAATCTACATAAGATAAGAAGAACCGTCCCGGATCAGTAGGCTAGAGTAGTGTGTAGGGTGGGAGTACGTTTATCCCCGGCGTGCGTCGTAGGGCGGAGGGCGGAATTACAATGTAAACGTATGGGGATCGATTAATAGATAACTCGAATATCTAGGGTATGCGAGAGTTATCGGTCTTGATCCTGGGAGGTAATATGACTTCCCTTACCGTTACCGATTCCTGAGAAAAGGGGTCTTATGATCGTTGAGAGTTATCGTTCTTGATCCTGGGAGCTAATATGACTTCCCTTACCGTTACCAATTCCTGCGAAAAGGGGTCTTATGATCATTTATAGACCGATGTATATCTCGAAATATGCACGTACGTATTCGTCGGTAATTGTCCGTTCGTCCGCCCGTGTGGACGTTCGTCCGTCCGTCCGATCGCTCGATATTAGCGAGACGGGACAGACCAAAATGGCGGACGAGTTCGTATTAATTGTTGATTGATCATCATTATCGACTGGCCAACAGCGTAGACCAAAATGACGGACGTTCACAAAATGACGGACGTTCAGCGCGTTCCTCTTCGAACTTTCATACACCGCTAGTACGAGCTATTAACTGTACTATATTAATATAATATGGAATAGTGTAGACCCTGATCGTACAGTCCGTCGATCGTTTGTCAACATTTTTCGTAATTTACGGACGTACGTTAAATTTCGTAATTCTTTTTTCGAGGAAAAATCGCAGCACAAAATGACTGACGTTCAGCGCGTTCCCCTTCGAACATTCATATACCGCTAGTACGAGCTATTAACGGTACTCTATTAATATAATATGGAATAGTGTAGACCCTGATCGTACAGTCCGTCGATCGTTTGTCAACATTTTTCGTAATTTACGGACGTACGTTAAATTTCGTAATTCTGTTTTCGAGGAAAAACGCAGTCGTCCTAAGGTAATATAATCATCGTACATATCGTATTCGAAACATATGCTGACAATGAAATCGAATTTGATCAATATGGTTCACTTTTATTATTTCCCGTTATAGCAGCAAATAAAAATGTCCGTGTTTCATAAAATTGAATTAAATGATATTATATCAACACGAATGGTACATTCTATTTATTGCATAAGCACATAATCATACAGATTATGTAGTCACATATAATGGTTTCTGTAGTCGTGTCATTTGTATATGCACTACACTAGTCTAGTGTATTATGATTCTTAATTTGCATGTACGGTTCAAGCCCATTTAATGCAATAAACGCTAATAAATAAATGTGTTAATACACGAGAACTACCCATTTCATGCAACAAGACGATTATTTTCCATAGAATGAAAGCAATTATTGTCAGTTGTGACAGGACATTCACTGCTGTATGAGTTTAAAATCACGAACATTGTAGACCAAGTCAGTGTTGTCTATAGTACATGTAACTGGCGTTACGTTGATCGATTTCGTAATTCTTTTCTCGAGGAAAATCGCAGTCGTCCTAAGGTAATATAATCATAGTACATATCGTATTCGAAACATAGGCTGACAATGGATCGAATTTGACGGGGGTTAAGCCGGCCGATCAATGCATCTTAAATCAATAGTGACCAATATCGATGCGGAATTTAGCGTGTCCATAGAGACGGTCGGATAGTGTCGACGGTTATACGTACAAAGAATATACATCAAAGAACATATTTGGGCTGACAATGGAATCTAGCGAACAGTGTAGACCCAGATCAGCCTGTACCCGTATCACGCTGATCGATATTCGGTAATGGTACTCGCTCCGGTAGCATAAATTACAACGGTAAAACGTTTTATTCACATCGTCACGTTGACCGAATAGCGAACAGTGTAGACCCAGATCTGCCTGTACCCGTATGACGCTGATCGCTATTCAGTAACAGTACTCGTTCCAGTAGCATAAATTACAACGGTAAAACGTTCTATTCATATCGTCTAAACATACTTCAAGTTTCACCCTGTCAGTCCGTCCGTCTATCCGTTTAATTTTTAATACTTTCGCAAAACCTTCACCTCGGGTAAATGACCTATCTTTTCATTGCTCGGAATTGGTTCATAGTTCACACACGCATTGTCCTAATGGTTCTCTAACGCCCTGTGACAAATATACGTCCGCGCCCATAAACCCAGGGGCAAGGTTACATACTTTACGGCGTCCAGAAGTCTTAACGCTCTGGATTATTGGTCGCCATAGGGATCCTATGTGTGTCGACTGGCCACATTTGCTAGTTTATCCTCGGTGTTCGTTAAGCACGATTACAATTTGTTTTGTATACATACGGTATAGCGTACAGTGATCAGTAAAAGTCGGTGTTATGAGACGTTTGTGTCATGCATTCCGCATGGACTCTGTTGTTGTTATTTTTTAATTTTTTTTGCCAACTTTTGACGTTGACATTCGCGGTACTCTATTAATATATTATGGAATAGTGTAGACCCTGATCAGATTGCGTAAGTCAGTCCTTTGCATTAACTATATTCAATTCCTTCCAACAAGTAAATGTCATACAGTTCAGGGGCCCGTTTCACTAACAAATCTTAGTTTGTTCATAAGTTCGAACTTAAGTTATAACTTATGACAAAAGTTATGACCGACTTAAGTCATTGCTTATTTGGTTTCACAACACAAACTTAAGACGGTCATAACAAGTCCGTCATAAGTTACAACTTAGTTGTTGTTTACAGCTTTGGTATGTGCCGCGCGGGTTCAAATCCGCTCGGGTCTTATATTTTGATGATGACTTTACTTTCTCTTTATGTGTGTTGGCATCTAAAATAACGGATTTGCAAGCATAATGTTGAATATTATTAATTTTTAAAAATAATCTCGTGTAGAATATAAATTTTATCTCAATATTCCAACGCCATTGAATACATGTGGATATATTTATTGCCAACTAGTGAACCTTATACTGTAATATAAACTGGCATATCATTAGGACATGAAACAGCAACAAAAGAAGCATTTAACAATGTTTTTAATTTTACATTCCAATAAAATGGTAGTTTGACCATTTTTTAAATTTTACTTAGATTACCTCATTAACTCAGAAATCACGTTTCAGAGTCAGCAGAACACATGTACTGTCGATTATTAATGGTATGCCCGGTCAGATATGGATGTATCTGATACAACTACCGAATGACATATTATATTTATTTGAACTGGACACCGGTAATTTGTTGATTACATGTAGAAATGCATGCACTGTGTGAGTCAGTGTCACACATATAGGATTGCCCCTGAACATGTTAACCAGTATAGGACTGGATTAATGCGCACGTGCATTCAGCGGACGGGTCTGAACTTTTTGTTAAATACGCCAGGACTGTTTCTCCATCTAGTCTGAAAACAAGGTATCTCCTTATCAGAAACGAAACACAGGCTAACAGTGTCCGCAAAAGTTATACTCCACTTTCTAGAACCACTTGATTTGCTAATGTTGTATATCTCTCCAGTAGCCAGGAAATTATCAGTTGCGTTAAATCGCAATGCAGTCAACACTTGCAATGACACTGACAGACTGTGTGATCTCAGGGTTGACCGTATAATGTCAGCATGTGCAATGTCGCATACTTGTAGAAAAAAATCACGAGACAGCCTGCATTTCGATATTTGGTCCTCGTTATCCATGAAGTCTAGGGGATTGGTTCGGTCCTAAAGACTCGTTCCCGTCGTAAATTGCGCGCCTAGATTATAGCAAATGCAGCTGCCATCGTTTGTATGTTCTGTAAAGAAAGAACACACAACAGTCGGATAGTCAATCAGACGGATGGACGGACGGACGTTCATACATGACACACCATTAGGTGGTATATTCATCGTTTTTAAAGAAAAGAATGACCACTTAAGACACAATAGGCTTCGGTTACGAAATATGTTGCATTGAGTTCGTTTGTCTTAGGCGACACCTCCAACCACCTAAGATCCCAAACATGTGCCCGGACGAGGGCAGGGCAGGGCAGGGCAGGGCAGGGCAGGGAGGGAGGGCAGGCAGGGCAGGGCAGGGCAGGGCAGGGCAGGGCAGGGCAGGGCAGGGCAGGGCAGGGCAGGGCAGGGCAGGGCAGGGCAGGGCAGGGCAGGGCAGGGCAGGGCAGGGCAGGGCAGGGCAGGGCAGGGCAGGGCAGGGCAGGGCAGGGCAGGGCAGGGCAGGGCAGGGCAGGGCAGGGCAGGGCAGGGCAGGGCAGGGCAGGGCAGGGCAGGGCAGGGCAGGGCAGGGCAGGGCAGGGGGGCAGGGCAGGGCAGGGGGGCAGGGCAGGGCAGGGCAGGGCAGGGCAGGGCAGGGCAGGGCCAACTGACACCATCCTTCACTGACCGACACCAACCGACACCGATTCCGAGAGACCGACAAACACCGACCGACCAACTGACACCGACACCGACCGACACCGATTGACACCGACCGACATCGATTGATACTGATATACACTTATAGACACCGACCGACACCGACCGACACTGATTGACACTGACTGACACCGATTGATACTGATAGACACTGATAGAGACCGACCGACAATGACCGACACTGACACTGACACCGAGAGACCGACAGACACCGACCGACCAACTGACACCGACACCGATTGACACTGACCGACACAGATAGACACTGATAGACACCAACCGACACTGACCAACACCGATTGACACTGACCAACACTAATTCACACTGATAGACACGGATAGACACCGACCGACACCGACCGACACTGATTGACACTGACCGACACCGATTGACACTGATAGACACCGACCGACACCGACCGACACCAAGCGACACCGACCGACACCGACCGACACCGACTTACTTACTGACACCAAAAAACCTTCCACGATTGACACCAACCGACCGACCGGGATTCCGACCGACTCTGAAGAACCGACACCGACCAAACACCTTACCACCGGGACCGCCGAACCGACGCCGACGACACCGACCGGACACTGACCGACCCGGACCAACCGACACCGACCGACTGACACCGACCAACACCAACTGACACCGACTGACACCGACCGACCGACCGACCGACCGACCGACCGACCGACCGACCGACCGACCGACCGACCGACCGACCGACACCGACCGACCGACTGACACCGACCGTGCGAAACCAACTGACCGACACCGACATACCGACACCGACAGACTGACTGACCGACTGACCGACCGACCGACCGACCGACACTGACAAACCTACACATACCGACACTGACCGACCGACACCAACCGACAGACTGACACCGACCGACTGACACCGACCGTGCGAAACCAACTGACCGACACTGACCGACCGACTGATCAACCGACACTGACCGACACCGACCGACCGACTGACAGACCGACGCACACCGTCCGACACTGACCAACTGACACCGACCAACTGATACCGACCAACTGACTGACACCAACCGACAAACAGACATACATGTACAGCATACAGATGGTTCGTTACGAGACGGCTCCTCTGGATATACAGTGGTTGTAAATGTTGTTGATAACTGGGCATAACGAATACTGGTAACGAAATGACCTACATCATAAATAGCAATACACGGGTAACTAGCACAAGTGTGGCTATCTATATGTAAGCATATATGGTTTATATGGCAGATAATTGCAAAAATAAAATAGTACGTATGAAGTGAACATTTACTGTTGTCAGTGAATTGTTTTCTCCACCTCGGCTCACATGGGGGCATCCATCTTTGTTTATTTCATAAGTTCCGACTTAAATATTTAAGTTATAACTTAAGACTGCTAGCTACATGTCTTAGTTTTCCATCGTAAATTTCGATTGTCGTTCTTGCAAAGATGTTTTGTGAAACGGACTAAGCACGTACTCCGGACTTAAGTTATAACTTATGACAAAAGTACTTGCTTAGTTCGTTAGTGAAATGGGCCAGAAATTCATAACAGCGAGGTAATACCAGACCAGTACCAGGTATTCAGAAATGATAGGTCTGATGCACATGGTGGTGTCCTGATCGCAGCACGCAACAACCTCATATGCAATGAACTGTCAAAGCCAAGTGACTGTGAAATGGTTGCAATTGAAATTGATTGCAAGAACAATCCTCTTATTATTGCCTCCACTTACCGACCAACAAACAATGACAGCGACTACGCAAAAGCATTAAGTATCGCTATTGAGAACTGGTGCAGATCACACCAAAAAGCGACAATATGGGTGGCCGGTGACTTAAACCTACCAGATATAGCCTGGAGTACAAACAGCATAGTTGGCAATAGATACCGCCATGATATTAACCAGAGCTTCCTTAGCGTTTTTGATAATAGCGGCTTAGAACAGCTAGTAAACTTTCCAACCAGGCTAAGCAACACACTCGACATTTTTTTTTGCCACTAATAGACCATCACTGACTAGCAAATGCCAACCGATGCCAGGTATCAGTGACCACGAGATTGTTTATATTGAGTCGGACATCAGTGTCAAATACCAAAGACCAGTACGGCGGAAAATCAACTTATGGAAAAAAGCAGACCTACCCGCATTGAAGTCAGACATGTCTGATTTCAGTAGTGAATTCACCTCCATGTACTCAATGGACACACATAGACTCTTTATGGGAATGCTTCACAACAAAGCAACTGAACTCATGGGAAAACAAATTGTGCCGTCCAAACTCACGACCACCAGATTTAGCCAACCATGGATCAACTCGAATGTGAAACAACTATCCCGAAAGAAAAAGCGCCACTTTAACAATGCACGGACAACAAATTCTGCCACAGACTGG
The DNA here is from genome assembly GCA_029237695.1 of Conchocele bisecta. Taxonomy (NCBI): domain Eukaryota; kingdom Metazoa; phylum Mollusca; class Bivalvia; order Lucinida; family Thyasiridae; genus Conchocele; species Conchocele bisecta. Next base: position 225,399,434 of record CM055265.1, read on the forward strand.
GCAACATATAAGGAAACAAAACAAGAGTGCCAGAAATCCTCCAGGAAGGCATATAATACATATGTCGGCGACATGATGAGCGAAGACCAAACAGGCAACCCCAAGAAATTCTATTCATATGTAAAATCCAAGAAGTGCGATGCTACCGGAGTATCACCACTATACAGTGACGGAATGACACATGTAATGCCAAGAAGAAAGCAAACATTCTGAACAATCAGTTCTCTTCTGTCTTCACTATGGAAGACACCAATAACATCCCGGCTCTCAACACTACAGACCACCCAACAGTCGATCCAATCTCAGTCCACAAAAATGGTGTCATCAAATTATTGAAAAACCTTAATCCTCATAAGGCGACAGGCCCAGACAAACATTTCAGGCATGTTCCTAAAGGAACTCCGCGAAGAGGTGGCTGACATTCTGACTCTAATATTTCAAGCATCGTTGCATCAAGGTACCATACCTACTTCATGGAAAGAGGCCTTCATATCACCGATTTTCAAGAAAGGAGACAGAAGCAAGCCTTCAAACTACCGCCCCAGTATCACTGACTTCAATCAGCTGCAAAACTACTTGAGCACATTGTACACAGCCATGTCATTTCACATTTGGATGAGAAACACCTGCTGAATGATGCTCAACACGGATTCCGCAAAGGAAGATCATGCGAGTCACAACTACTGTTGACAACACAAGATATCTCGAACTCTCTCAATGCACGGGAGCAAGTGGATGCGGTTTTACTAGATTTTAGCAAAGCCTTCGACAAAGTCCCACACCAACGACTTATCATCAAACTGAAGCACTACGGCATCAGAGGTACGTTGCTCGACTGGATCGCAGACTTCCTGAACAAACGCACACAGTCAGTTGTTTTACTAGAGGGTCACACTCTGCAACATCAGATGTGACTTCAGGGGTACCCCAGGGTACAGTGCTTGGCCCGCTCCTGTTCCTGGTTTATATTAATGACATGCCAGAGTCGGTTACATCCACCGCACGCTTGTTTGCAGATGACTGCTTGCTCCACAGAAAAAATCAAGTCCCCAGCTGATTCTGCAGCATTACAGAATGACCTTGACCAGTTACAGCTGTGGGAATCTAAATGGTAGATGAGCTTCAACCCAGACAAATGCGAGGTAATCCGCATAACCAACAAGCGGCATCCAATTGAAGCCAACTACCAGATCCGTGGACAAGACCTAGCCCTGTCTCCAGCCTCCAAATACCTGGGAGTAACAATCAGCCCCAACCTCTCATGGAACGAACACATCGACAACACTGCGAAGAAGGCCAACAACGTACTCGGCTTCGTCAGGAGGAACACATACGCCTGCTCTAAAAGCGTGAAGGAACAGTGCTACAAGACACTAGTGCGTCCAATATTAGAGTATGCGTCACTGTATGGGATCCCCACACCCAGTGTAAAATCGATGTACTTGAATCCGTGCAGAGGAGGGCAGCACGCTATGTGACAGGCGACTACAGCAGGCAAAGCAGTGTAACATCAATGCTATCAGATCTCAATTGGCTAACACTACAGAAAGGCGCCGCCAAGCAAAGCTAGTAATGATGTACCGGATAGTAAACAATTTGATCGCCATTCCACCGTACTATACCTCATCCCAGCTTCATTCAGAGTAACCAGAGGGCACTCCATCAGATTTGCCTATACCTCATTCTTCTTCCAATACACATCAGGCTTCATTCTTCCCAAGCACCATCAGACTCTGGAACAATCTACCAGCGTCCGTCGTAGCGGGCTCCCACCATGCCATCATTCAAGAGTGGGCTGTTGGCCGTGTAGAACGACGACAGTGCCTGTTTTTAACTGTAACATACCCGCTATTTTAACGTTCACGAGCGATGTCCTCGGACGGCTCATGTACATAGTCACCGTTCGAGAATACTCAGGTTACCTGAGGGATGAACGTATTGGAAGAAGAAGAAGAAGAAGGGCCCCAGTACTATACAGCTAGACAATAATACTGAGCTCATAAAGACACATTTTAAATTAAATTATCAGCAAGAAGAATGAGCATGTATACACAAGAATTACAATTCGTCTGCTACGGTATTAACTTGTATAGAGTTTATCGTTGTTTATTCGTCTGTATTTACAGGTAAACTGATTTAAGTCCAGTGTAGTTAGCCTCGAGACGTGTTTCAACAGATCGCTGTAACATGTCTCGACATGTTAATTTAACAGGGGTATATCGGAAATACGGTATCGATCTTAACACTCGCTCAATAGTGTGTATTGGTGTATGGTCTATATTTATTAAGCATTAAACGGCATCAACGGTATCGATCCCTGTATTGAATACAGGTTTGCACAGGTAGAAATTGTCGTCTGCTATTAACAGGTATAATACAGGTGAACGCCCTTATCGGTTGTTAGACTGCACCGACCGATACGGTTAATTTACTATATACATATAGTAATTCAGTGTCCTATAGAGACGTGACTTACTTAGTCTCTGACGCAAAGTCTCCGACATCGATTGATACTGATATACACTTATAGACACCGACCGACACCGACCGACACTGATTGACACTGACTGACACCGATTGATACTGATAGACACTGATAGAGACCGACCGACAATGACCGACACTGACACTGACACCGAGAGACCGACAGACACCGACCGACCAACTGACACCGACACCGATTGACACTGACCGACACAGATAGACACTGATAGACACCAACCGACACTGACCAACACTAATTCACACTGATAGACACGGATAGACACCGACCGACACCGACCGACACTGATTGACACTGACCGACACCGATTGACACTGATAGACACCGACCGACACCGACCGACACCAAGCGACACCGACCGACACCGACCGACACCGACTTACACTGACTGACACCAAAAAACCTACACCGATCGACACCAACCGACCGACCGACCGACCGACACTGACCGACCGACACCGACCAACACACCTACACCGACCGACCGACCGACACCGACCGACACCGACCGACACTGACCGACCCGGACCAACCGACACCGACCGACTGACACCGACCAACACCAACTGACACCGACTGACACCGACCGACCGACCGACCGACCGACCACCGATAGACCGACCGCCGCGATCCGACCGACCGACCGACCGACGACGACCGACCGACCGACGACACCGACCGTGACACCGACCGTGGAAACAATGACCGACACCGACATACCGACACCGACAGACTGACTGACCGACTGACCGACCGACCGACCGACCGACACTGACAAACCTACACATACCGACACTGACCGACCGACACCAACCGACAGACTGACACCGACCGACTGACACCGACCGTGCGAAACCAACTGACCGACACTGACCGACCGACTGATCAACCGACACTGACCGACACCGACCGACCGACTGACAGACCGACGCACACCGTCCGACACTGACCAACTGACACCGACCAACTGATACCGACCAATGATGACACCAACCGACAACAGACATACATGTACAGCATACAGATGGTTCGTTACGAGACGGCTCCTCTGGATATACAGTGGTTGTAAATGTTGTTGATAACTGGGCATAACGAATACTGGTAACGAAATGACCTACATCATAAATAGCAATACACGGGTAACTAGCACAAGTGTGGCTATCTATATGTAAGCATATATGGTTTATATGGCAGATAATTGCTAAAATAGTACGTATGAAGTGAACATTTACCTGTTGTCAGTGAATTGTTTTCTCCACCTCGGCTCACATGGGGGCATCCATCTTTGTTTATTTCATAAGTTCCGACTTAAATATTTTAAGTTATAATCTTAAGACTGCTAGCTACATGTCTTAGTTTTCCATCGTAAATTTCGATTGTCGTTCTTGCAAAGATGTTTTGTGAAACGGACTAAGCACGTACTCCGGACTTAAGTTATAACTTATGACAAAAGTACTTGCTTAGTTCGTTAGTGAAATGGGCCAGAAATTCATAACAGCGAGGTAATACCAGACCAGTACCAGGTATTCAGAAATGATAGGTCTGATGCACATGGTGGTGTCCTGATCGCAGCACGCAACAACCTCATATGCAATGAACTGTCAAAGCCAAGTGACTGTGAAATGGTTGCAATTGAAATTGATTGCAAGAACAATCCTCTTATTATTGCCTCCACTTACCGACCAACAAACAATGACAGCGACTACGCAAAAGCATTAAGTATCGCTATTGAGAACTGGTGCAGATCACACCAAAAAGCGACAATATGGGTGGCCGGTGACTTAAACCTACCAGATATAGCCTGGAGTACAAACAGCATAGTTGGCAATAGATACCGCCATGATATTAACCAAGAGCTTCCTTAGCGTTTTTTGATAATTGCGGCTTAGAACAGCTAGTAAACCTTTCCAACCAGGCTAAGCAACACACTCGACATTTTTGCCACTAATAGACCATCACTGACTAGCAAATGCCAACCGATGCCAGGTATCAGTGACCACGAGATTGTTTATATTGAGTCGGACATCAGTGCCAAATACCAAAGACCAGTACGGCGGAAAATCAACTTATGGAAAAAAGCAGACCTACCCGCATTGAAGTCAGACATGTCTGATTTCAGTAGTGAATTCACCTCCATGTACTCAATGGACACACACATAGACTCTTTATGGGAATGCTTCACTAACAAAGCAACTGAACTCATGGGAAAACATGTGCCGTCCAAACTCACGACCACCAGATTTAGCCAACCATGGATCAACTCGAATGTGAAACAACTATCCCGAAAGAAAAAGCGCCACTTTAACAATGCACGGACAACAAATTCTGCCACAGACTGGGCAACATATAAGGAAACAAAACAAGAGTGCCAGAAATCCTCCAGGAAGGCATATAATACATATGTCGGCGACATGATGAGCGAAGACCAAACAGGCAACCCCAAGAAATTCTATTCATATGTAAAATCCAAGAAGTGCGATGCTACCGGAGTATCACCACTATACAGTGACGGAATGACACATGTAATGCCAAGAAGAAAGCAAACATTCTGAACAATCAGTTCTCTTCTGTCTTCACTATGGAAGACACCAATAACATCCCGGCTCTCAACACTACAGACCACCCAACAGTCGATCCAATCTCAGTCCACAAAAATGGTGTCATCAAATTATTGAAAAACCTTAATCCTCATAAGGCGACAGGCCCAGACAACATTTCAGGCATGTTCCTAAAGGAACTCCGCGAAGAGGTGGCTGACATTCTGACTCTAATATTTCAAGCATCGTTGCATCAAGGTACCATACCTACTTCATGGAAAGAGGCCTTCATATCACCGATTTTCAAGAAAGGAGACAGAAGCAAGCCTTCAAACTACCGCCCAGTATCACTGACTTCAATCAGCTGCAAACTACTTGAGCACATTGTACACAGCCATGTCATTTCACATTTGGATGAGAAACACCTGCTGAATGATGCTCAACACGGATTCCGCAAAGGAAGATCATGCGAGTCACAACTACTGTTGACAACACAAGATATCTCGAACTCTCTCAATGCACGGGAGCAAGTGGATGCGGTTTTACTAGATTTTAGCAAAGCCTTCGACAAGTCCCACACCAACGACTTATATCATCAAACTGAAGCACTACGGCATCAGAGGTACGTTGCTCGACTGGATCGCAGACTTCCTGAACAAACGCACACAGTCAGTTGTACTAGAGGGTCACCACTCTGCAACATCAGATGTGACTTCAGGGGTACCCCAGGGTACAGTGCTTGGCCCGCTCCTGTTCCTGGTTTATATTAATGACATGCCAGAGTCGGTTACATCCACCGCACGCTTGTTTGCAGATGACTGCTTGCTCCACAGAAAAATCAAGTCCCCAGCTGATTCTGCAGCATTACAGAATGACCTTGACCAGTTACAGCTGTGGGAATCTAAATGGCAGATGAGCTTCAACCCAGACAAATGCGAGGTAATCCGCATAACCAACAAGCGGCATCCAATTGAAGCCAACTACCAGATCCGTGGACAAGACCTAGCCCTGTCTCCAGCCTCCAAATACCTGGGAGTAACAATCAGCCCCAACCTCTCATGGAACGAACACATCGACAACACTGCGAAGAAGGCCAACAACGTACTCGGCTTCGTCAGGAGGAACACATACGCCTGCTCTAAAAGCGTGAAGGAACAGTGCTACAAGACACTAGTGCGTCCAATATTAGAGTATGCGTCACCTGTATGGGATCCCCACACCCAGTGTAAAATCGATGTACTTGAATCCGTGCAGAGGAGGGCAGCACGCTATGTGACAGGCGACTACAGCAGGCAAAGCAGTGTAACATCAATGCTATCAGATCTCAATTGGCTAACACTACAGGAAAGGCGCCGCCAAGCAAAGCTATAATGATGTTTACCGGATAGTAAACAATTTGATCGCCATTCCACCCGTACTATACCTCATCCCAGCTTCATTCAGAGTAACCAGAGGGCACTCCATCAGATTTGCTATACCTCATTCTTCTTCCAATACACATCAGGCTTCATTCTTCCCAAGCACCATCAGACTCTGGAACAATCTACCAGCGTCCGTCGTAGCGGGCTCCCACCTTGCCATCATTCAAGAGTGGGCTGTTGGCCGTGTAGAACGACGACAGTGCCTGTTTTTAACTGTAACATACCCGCTATTTTAACGTTCACGAGCGATGTCCTCGACGGCTCATGTACATAGTCACCGTTCGAGAATACTCAGGTACCTGAGGGATGAACGTATTGGAAGAAGAAGAAGAAGAAGGGCCCCAGTACTATACAGCTAGACAATAATACTGAGCTCATAAAGACACATTTTAAATTAAATTATCAGCAAGAAGAATGAGCATGTATACACAAGAATTACAATTCGTCTGCTACGGTATTAACTTGTATAGAGTTTATCGTTGTTTATTCGTCTGTATTTACAGGTAAACTGATTTAAGTCCAGTTGTAGTTAGCCTCGAGACGTGTTTCAACAGATCGCTGTAACATGTCTCGACATGTTTAATTTAACAGGGGTATATCGGAAATACGGTATCGATCTTAACACTCGCTCAATAGTGTGTATTGGTGTATGGTCTATATTTATTAAGCATTAAACGGCATCAACGGTATCGATCCCTGTATTGAATACAGGTTTGCACAGGTAGAAATTGTCGTCTGCTATTAACAGGTATAATACAGGTGAACGCCCTTATCGGTTGTTAGACTGCACCGACCGATACGGTTAATTTACTATATACATATAGTAATTCAGTGTCCTATAGAGACGTGACTTACTTAGTCTCTGACGCAAAGTCTCAGACAACCGTCGTGGATCCGCGGAAATCTGTGACTAGCAACGGTGGAGGCAAACACTTGTCAAAATTTCGTGCGATTGGTCGTTGGAAACCGTATATTAACACCATGCTGCACTGTTGTGTGCGATGTAGACGTTGGTCAGCGTGCATGTCTATGCCGGTTAAGCGTCGTGCATTCTGTATTGGTTGATTATGAAATTTCATGAGCGCGCGTTCTCGGCGCGCTGTACTCAAATTCGAGAAATTTGACTATTCGAGAAACCGTAATAAATAGTATATTTAAACAAAAAGTTGGGCCGTTAAGCACCACTCCGTTCCATTCCAATTTGCGACTACTAGTATGACCATGAACCAAACAACAACAACGTTAACTCAATGTATGTATATTTTAAGTGATCGTACATTTTTAAATTTATCTAATCATCTCATTATTTGGTAGCTGGCCTGACACTAGTAGCATGGTATACTTTTATTTCATTTGCAACATTATATCATCTACCATGCTTGGCCCTAACTGATACTTTTTTGTGTCAATGGTCCGTTAAGCGTCAGTCCATTCCATTCCATTTTGCAGACTACTAGTATGGCCATAAATCAGATAACATTATTAACTCAATATACGACAGCAACAACACGTATGTATGATGTTGTTGTCCGTTACAATACGTGGACAGTATATACATGCATATATTACATGTACATCATCATATACATGTATATAATGAATTTTACGCGAACGTGTGCCACTACGGACGAGACAGCAATAACAAACGTAATCAGTACTTTAAAGACACAGGATGTCAGATATGCCCAGAAAATGATGATTAATAAAACAGATTACTAAAACATAATTTTATTGCACATTTATTATGGTATTGATGAACACCAGTTTAACTATCCGTCAGCCGAAAACAATTTGGTAAAACTATGTTCATAGTACTGACAAATAACTAGCATTGAGCTCGCTAGGTTTTCTGCAATCATGGTTACTGAGTTAATTTAACTAGTAGATCTATCTAGAATTGAACGTATTTACATAGGTGGCAAAGTTACCGGTCTAACCCGTTCAGTCTCAATTAATGGGCTCGTCCAAGAAATGTGATGGCTATCACTATCAGACCGACGCAAAATACAAAAGGTAGTTCTCGTATATAGAAAAGGCAGGTAAGCTTCCAACATGTCTACATCAATTATTACCACAACTTGTCGGAGAAAGTAGTCCATATGAATTGCGTAATTGGAGCAATTTTATTGAATTAGCCAGACGAACAGAAAGTTACTCGAAATAATTTATACCGTCTTCTATGATAATATGGAACGAGTTTGTTGAGGAAATTGAGAGTTCTTCTTCGATAGCCGTTTTTCAAGACAGGTTAAAACAACTATTCAAACCGCATATTGTTCCAGAATACTATCTGATCGGTGATAGAACGCAATCTGCTTTTTACCACGCCCGAATACGAAAGCAATGAAGTAAACTAAATTTAGACGGTTTTTTTATGAATAATCTGCGAGAATCACCATTGTGTGACTGTGCACTCGATGTAGAAGATGCCGAGCACTTCTCTTTAAAATGCCAGTCATTCCACCAGCAACGCCAGAAACTAATTACCGCAACCCGTCAACACTACCCGTTATCTATTACATTGTACTCAAGTGTGGGGAGTTAACAGATTTTGAAGGTAATGTTACCTCTTATTTTTGATGTCCAAGGCTACATTAATCTTACTCGTCGTTTCAATAATCAATGTTATCCTATTCACACGTTCCTGCTTTGTGAAAACTATGCTTACTCGGTGGCTCGATCTTGGGATGTCAATTGGTCCGTATTCACAGGACAGTGCAACAAGAATGATTGGCTATCTTCGCTTATTCTGACGATGACATACATGTCGGTGTGGGTGTTTAATAATATGTGACGATGGCTGGAGAAAAGGATATGATGGCACCTCTAGTCAATCAAATTGTTAATGCACCGGAACACCACCGTGGTCCATATACGTTTTATAAATACAAATTGTTCGAATAACGTGATCGTGTTATTGACTGAATGACTAGCAGCGCTAACCTTAACCAGACTGCGCTGTTGCGCACACTCATCAGGGCCTGCGCTGTTCTCATGGGACATATGCCTCGTTTGAAATCCTAATTCTACACGTATTTACGCTATACAAATTGACATTGCACATACAATGTAATAAACATTTATGTCTTAAGGTCATTATACCACATGTTATAGTGCATGCAATAAGTAATTGGAGAGGGCTGTAACTAATGTTGTTAAGACTTGTTGCCCATCCCGTTTGCTTTTCTTAATAGTAAAGTGTATATTTTGAAACTGTTGTATACTGTCTATACATAGCAATAACAATGTTTAAATCATAGGTGGTAATGTATTATCAATTCATAACTAAACGGTTCTATGTTTCCTGGTACAGTGCATCGTGCTACAGTAATAGCGGACATGCATTTCAGGTATCAAATTATTTACAATATTTATGAGACTCTACACATGTATATTGGGAACAAACACAACTCGTTGGACGTTTATCAAATAAAACGGTGAGTTCAGTGCATATATGCCATTGGCAGTACATAAAGCCAAAAACAAACGACGTATCGAACATGATGTCCGAGATATCATCCGAGACATAGTGACTTTAACATGATCATTCTAACCAGTGAGAATATCCATATTGCTGTACGGCCACGGGTACATTATCATCTGTGTGACTGTAACTGGGGAAATCTGGCTGAAAATACGCATAAATTCGAGGCCGGTGTATTTTCAGGACGGCTGCCATAGATCGGTCACCTGATATGCGCTTGCTAGATGAATATGGGTGGTGTTTTACGAGCGAACAGTTTTTGTCTGAGGTGGGACCCGGCTTATTAACGGAACATCAGCATTTGCCACGTGCGGCTCGTCTCAAACATAATACGGTACATTGTGTCAGCCGCGGTGTATACCACACTGTAATGAAACAAGAAAGGTGAAACGGTATTTCCGGGTTGTTTTAAACCTTGAGAAAGAGACACGCCGTTTCTACTCATATATGTTCTTACTCTTAAATAACGTAATAGCATCACATACATTTATGTAAGCTCTATGCTCCGTACATGGAGTCTGCCCAGAACCATAATCGGACTGCGTGAAGTGTTACTAAAGTACATGTTCATCGTATCTGTAATTCGCCATACTGCGAAAATGGACTTCCTGGTACCCACCCAGCATGGTTGTTTGGGGAACTGCGCTATTTATGCAAGCGTGTCCATAACGGCGGTGTTAGTTTTGCACATTGCGTAAGTCACACGACAGTTATCATAATGCATGGACGCCGGACAACAATTGGAAAGAGGTATTTAAACGTAAATGCTTTTGTAGTGATGAAAACGTCTGACGATCCGACGTAGATACCAACGGCATGCTGAACAGTCTGTTTAGACGAATACTCTACGTGCGTTATATTTCATGTACATGTATCTACATTTATTGTTGACCCGTTATATATATGCTTCGTATTAAACACAGCGTGTGTAAGAAATTGTTTGGAAACACACATACCAGCCAACTGATCGTACAATATTCTCCGAAACGGTAAAACTGGCATGGTAAACAGAACTACTTTCCCGAGCGGACGGAAGGTCGTCCAGTTGTTTATGGTATTTCTGTGCACCGTCGACTTACTTTTCCCAGTCTTTCTGCGCGTGTACTACGTGTTATGTTTACTTTTTTCTCGACACTCAAATGATGTGTATACACTGCGTTACCGCCCGAGTCTAGTTCGTTGTCTATGATTTGTGTGGTGTCATATTGTACTTGGCGATGGGCATTCGCTATGAACGTATTCCATTATAGAGTTCGCTAGATGCAGTTTGGGACGTAGAGGGCAGCGACTGGAGTATTGAAACACTCGCATTTTTTTCAGACTATCTACGGAATAACTCACCTTTTTGTCTGCATACTGAAGAGAGCAAAATGCAGGACTAGTGTATGACCCGATCAGAATGCAAAAGGTCACGATTACGAGTATGTGTCAGTCCGAGATGCGCACATTTTGTAGTCTGACTATCTACGGAATAACTCACCTTTTTGTCTGCATACTGAAGAGAGCAAAAATGCAGGACTAGTGTATGACCCGATCAGACTGAAAAAGGTCACGATTTTACGAGTATGTGTCAGTCGAGATGCGCACATTTTGTAGTCTGACTATCTACGGAATAACTCACCTTTTTGTCTGCATACCGAAGAGAGCAAAAATGCAGGACTAGTGTATGACCCGATCAGACTGCAAAAGGTCACGATTACGAGTATGTGTCAGTCCGAGATGCGCACATTTTGTAGTCTGACTATCTACGGAATAATTCACCTTTTTGTCTGCATACCAAGAGAGCAAAAAGTCAGGACTATGTATGACCCGATCAGACTGCAAAAGGTCACGATTACGAGTATGTGTCAGTCCGAGATGCGCACATTTCTTAATAACACCGTACACGACATTTAACATCGGCTTGAGCGTAACTCGATGTTTAACTCGTAATTCCGAAAAAGTACGTATTGAAAATCGCGAACGGGGTTTGGTTCCGTTCGTTCATTTCCACCGCAGAATTACCGTAATGGTAATTCTATGATGCAAACGCCACCTAGCACCGAGTACTGACATATGATTATACCTTTAAAGTATACTCAAGCGTAAACGATATGTACAGGTTCAGTGTTTTCTTTTAAATACTACAAGTATGTTGAGAACTGGCGTTAAAAGCACTCAAAAATGTTCCTCAAGTGAAACCGGGTAGTAATGGATCAAGATTTGCAAGCAGACTGTGCCTGTGATCTCAAAACACCCGCACTATTTTGTTATACTGGTCTACTTTTGCGTACCCCTTTGGTGATTTCGCAAAATTTGGTATTCTCTAACCTAGAAAAGGTCAACATATTTTCTATTCTAAGAATGGAAACCGAAAATTGTATTAGTGCACCGAGCCATGGAGTTACGAATCGCGAATAATCGAATGTGGTGGTTAATCGTCGCACTCTTAGATTCAACCCGCAAAATATGTGCTGCGACCGACATAATTATGCTCATTTGCATAAAACCTAAGACCTCAAATTTGGATGTTGGTTGTATAATCCTTCGCCAGCGCTCGAATACTAAATACTCACAAGGGAAGACGACTAAGAACAAAAATGGACAATCACAATGAAACTGAAATGGTTTAAATACTTGTATCATGGTGATTAAAAGAAACAATGAAATACCGCGTCACTAAATCTTGCCTAGCATGTACTAGACAACTTTGTCCACCAAAATATGTCGATCCATCGTTCCTTGTGCGTTACATATATGTGTGCTCGTGGATCTCAAGTTTGTCATACGATTGTTGATTTTCTAACTAGGACCTACCAAGTTTTGCCGAGGTCTGCTTTTGATAGAGACCTTTGAAATATCTCATCACGCCATACGTCATCACTATGCGACTTAAGTGATACTAAGGCTCATCTATCGTTACAAGCATACATGTAACACCAGATGCAAATGTACTGTTGTAACTTCAGAATCTGCCTCCATATATATAATACAGCGTTGCTTCTTACAAGACAACATCATCCGGTATATCTAAGTTTCCTGCGCAGGTCAATATACAGTAGTGCTAGGGATGATACACTGTGTACATTTGTGTCTAAACATCATGAACATAATTAAGCGTATCGTTCACATCATACCATCCCCATGACGGGTTATTGACCTGTGGGTTCCTACTGCTGGGTATGGAAGCGTCCTAGTGCCAATACTAAACTATATGTATCTACTAAACTAATTAGGACTTAATATCTCCTAATTAGGACTTAGTATCTACTAACTACTAATTATGAGTAGGAGATACTATCTCCCAATTAGGAGGTAGTATCTCCTAATTAGGAATTACTATCTCCTACTTAGGACTCAGTATCTCCTAAGTAGTACTTACTATCTCCTAATTAGGACTTATTATCTCCTAATTAGGAGATACAACATATTTTAGCATTTGCACCAGGACGCTTCCATAGCTAGGCCGTGACTGATGGCTGGACGTTATAAAATGCATCTTTCACGAGTGATGGTTCCATGTGATGGTTACATATATACCATAGTCTTGTTTCTTATGAAATCAGTCAGCGAGTTCGATAAATACCATATTAAATCACCACAGACATTATATTATATTTATTGCATATTAAGCACCTCCAGAATACATTGAAGTTGTTGTTACATGCATCACATAACGTATGTTTTTCTTACACTAGTGTATTATAATTGTATTACACTGTTATATCACAGAGAACACGCATGTTATGCAATAAACATACACAGTGAAACCTCTCTAAGCTGGAAACCCTGGGGACCTCCCAGGGTGTCCAGCTTAGAGAGGTTTCAATGCAAATCAGGCAGCATTTGATCATTCTGAGCCATACTGGTGTGCTATGCGATCACGAATAAACATTATCACCTGCGATAAATGACCTAGAAACTCATCAAAACAAAGATCACATGACTTTTCTTAGTGTCCGGTTTAGAGAGTTTCCACTGTACTAGTATGTATTGAATAATATACGCTTCATACCGCAGTATACATTGTTTCATATACAAAACAATTGACGTTATAGCTTTTATTTACATGTCTAAAACAGTATATTATACCATCCTATCACCAAGCTGACCTCTCTGACCAAGCTGTGTGTGTGTGTGTGCGTGTGCGTGTGCATGTGCGTGTGCGTGTGCGTGTGCGTGTGCGTGTGTGTGTGCTGTGTGCGTGTGTGCGTGTGTGCGTGTGTGAGTTGCGTGTCGTGCGTTGGGTGAGGTGGTGTGAAAAGGTTTCATCACCGTTGCAGTGCTGTGCATATAGTGAGCACAGCGGACACATTCCAACCTTAAACCTCTCTATCAGTTTGCTGAATACAGAAATGCGCCAACTCATGTAATTGTACCATTGTATCTGAGACCTAGGAACAACACTGTCACTGTCACTGGCAGTAGGCGTGTCCACTGTAACTGGGCGTGTGTACTATCACTGTGCGTGTCTACTATCACTGGGCGTGCGTGTCCACTGTCACTGGACTCGGCGCTATCACTGGTCACTGGACGTGTCCACTATCACTGGGCGTGTCCACTGTCACTGGACGTGTCCACTGTCACTTAGCGTGTCTACTGTCACTGGACATGGCCACTGTCACTGATAGTATGCATCTCCACTGTCACTGGGCGTGTCCGCTGTCACTGGACGTGTTCACTGTCAATGGGCGTGTCCACTGTCAATCGGCGCTGCTACTGGTCACTGGTCACTGGACGTGTACATTGTCATTGGGCGTGTTCACTGTCACTGGGCGTGTTCACTGTCACTGGACGCGTCCAATGTCACTGGGCGTGTCCACTGTCAAGCGGCGCTGCCACTGGTCACTGGACGTGTCCACTGTCGCTGGACGTGTCCACTGTCACTGGGCGTGTCCACTGTCGTTGGACGTGTCCACTGTCACTGAGCGTGTGTGCGTGTCTACTGTCACTGGGCCTCTCCACTATCACTGTTAAATGGACGTGTCCACTATCACTAGGCGGGTCCATTGTCACTGGATGTGTCCACTGTCACTGGGCGTGTCTACTGTCACTGGGCGTGTAAACTGTCACTGGCAGTGGGCGTGTCCATTGTGACAGGCAGTGGGCGTGTCCACTGTCATTGTGTGTGTTTAATGCCACTGTGCGTGTCTACTGTCGCTGTGCGTATCTACTGCCCCTGTGCGTGTTCACTGTCGCTGTGTGTGTCTACTGTCACTGGGCGTGAGTCCGTCGGCAGTGCGGGACGAGAATGAGCAGCAACCCGCCCAGACAATACTCCACCCCGGCGATGATAAACGAAATGAGGTAGGTCCCGCTCTCATCAAATATCCAACCTGAAATACACAATAATAATAATTATATTATAGCAGTGTACATACCATGTATATTACCGCGTTATAAACCTACATTCAGTTCCGAGCTCGCAACCTTGCCCCGAAAACCTGGTCGAATTTTCGAATTATTATTTTACCACATAATTTTTACTGCATCGTCAGATACAGTTAAGTCAGTTAATGTATGTTTCTATTTTTAGGGGGTATCGCCATTTATCTATTTTACTTTTAGAAGCATTAACTATGGCTGTCGTTCGCCATATTTGACGGTATCTGGTTAATTCATTCTCATGTCAATTCAGAGCATCAGAGGAATGCACTTGTAAAATATGAAGCCGTTACGTGAAAGAGAACAGATATTATAAGACCATTTACCCGAACGTTAAAGGTACATGCTCACTCAGTAGGCACAAAATGTTCTATATATCATATACATCATCTGAAACATTTTCTGGCAAAATAAACATTAATTCACCATTACCCCATGCAGGTGCCTCATTTAATGATTATAAATAATTTAAAAATACCATGCCAGAGGATCTTGGATTTGTCATAGCAGGATAGAGGACCATCAGATGAATGCATGTATATATGTGTAGTAGGAGGGGAATGTGCTATAAAGTGAAAACGATCTTGTCAGCGGCTGGGTAGAGTGTTGGTCTCTCATGTAGGCGGCCGGGGTTCGACCCCAGTCGCCGACAAGATATGTTTCACTATATAACACATTCCCCAACTACTACAGTGGTGCCAATGAACCAGGACAGATTACCCTTCGAGCCAATAGGCGAAGTCATATCTGTAAATATCGTCTCTCATACATATATATAGAATGTCAATTGTGCATCATGTGTATACAGTTAATATGTTGTACTGGTAAAATTATGTGCACAATTGGTGAGACGTAAATAAATAAGTATTGTTGTTTTTTTGTGACATCGCAGATGACATGGTCATAATGGGTAAATCGCCTGATGATTTACAGCAGCTTAAATGTGTTAAATGACTATAATAATATTGTGACACGTGGGGCA
This sequence comes from Conchocele bisecta, assembly GCA_029237695.1. Lineage (NCBI taxonomy): Eukaryota > Metazoa > Mollusca > Bivalvia > Lucinida > Thyasiridae > Conchocele > Conchocele bisecta. The sequence continues at coordinate 225,415,725 of CM055265.1, forward strand.
TAGAAGTAAATTGTAACAAAAGAAAGATAATGGTATTCAGAAAAAGAGGTTCTACTCAATGAGGTACGGACAAATAATGATCGGGTCATTGAAGTTGTGAATGCATTCAGTTTCTTAGGAGTGGTATTTAAATACACTACTAATCAAAAGAGCTTAAACGGATTCACCTCAAATTCTGCAAGTCTGTCCTGTGTGTTCAGGCTTCAACTAGCAACGCATGCATTTATGGGGAACTGGCACGTTACCCATTGTATGTACATACTTAGGTACATACGAATGTGTATTCAAACAACGTATAACAGACTGTTTCATACAAAAGTGGAAACAAGATATTGAGGACAATGACGTAATGACGTTCTACAAACATATACAAGCGATATTTGAATTTGAGAACTGTTTAAGTATTGTGTATAATGATGAGCTAAGGAAGTACCTACCGTCTGTTCCACGTTTTTCTGCCGACGAACTTTTGGCTATTAAAGACATTAAGTGTAAAAAATATTTAAATTCATCAATAACAAAAAAGTCACCCTCCCCAAAACATTTAGTTTCAAAGACGCCTATCTTTTTTTTATCATATGTCCCTCTCTTACACATATTAGATCACAGTATATTGCATCATTCTACAGGTTGAGACCAAGCGTATTTAATTTTACCTCGCTATTAGCTACATAATAAAAGGACGGTCGTAAAGTTGTGTAAATATTTAAAAGGAGCATTCGAGTACAGACAATCAGCCATTCTCTAATGTAAATGTGTTCTCTCTTGGAATACTATCTATTAATTTGTATATACATGTATTTGTTTATATGACGAGAAACAAAATTTATAAGTGAAAGCACTAAGTATGTGACCTTGGCCTTGGGTTTAGCGGGAGTCTGACGATCGTGGATTTTTCACAGGAAAGGAACAAAAATTATGTGACATTTACCCGACCGTTAATGTCTTTAATGCACTAAGTATGCGACCTTAACCTTGAGATTAACGGTTAACCAAGGATCGTGCATTTGTCACAGAGTGATAACGGACCATCGGAGGAATGCATGTGTGAAATATAAAGCAGTTATGTGATATGAAGCAGAAATTATAAGAAATTTACCGGAGCGATAATGTTTTTAATGCACTAAGTATGTGACATTAACCTTCGGTTTTGCGCGGGATCGAGGATCGAGGATCGTGAATTTGTCACAGCATGACAGAGGACCATCATAGGAATGCATGTGGAAATATAAGGCAGTTACATGAAAAGGAACGGAATTTATACGAAATTTACCTGAGTGGGACGTACGGGACGGGGCGGGGCGGTAGTGGGGCATAGAAACACAGACATAAAGCATACCTGCTAACGGCGCTCCTATTAGCTCGGATATTCCACTGGCGAATAGTATCAGTCCAAACGAATCCGCTATGAGATCATCCCCAAATATGTCGCCCAAAATCACGGGCAAAAGAACAAGGGCTATACCTACAAAAGTAGCAAAGAGAAGATCATCACCAGAGGCTGGTGCATAAAGTGTCGGCGAATCGTTTCAGACATCTCACATCAACTGGAAACTCGTTTGAGCTCCTTCGTATATGAAACGAGGTTATTGATTTCAATAAGGAATGAGAGTACTCGTCAGATAATCAAAGACTCATACATTGAATCTGCACCCATTCATCCGGCGAGTACACTTCTGGGGACCGTTTCATTAAACTTCGTACGACTAAAGTGCACATTTAGGATCGTCTGTAAATTTCAATTGATGGATTTAAATTTATTGAGCAAAGGCTGCATATGCAGCCTATGCTCAATAAATGTAAATCCAATAATTGTTTACAAGAAGACAGTGTTAATGTGAAATTTACAGACTATCATAAGTTTGCACTTACGAACAGTTTAGTCGTACGAGGTTTAGTGAAACGGGCCCCTGTACATTTACATATATATTACACTACTGTATGTTCCAAATTTTGCTGCCGACGAACGTTTGTCCACATATCGTTGACAGCAAAACGTGGAACAGATAGTAGTGTATTATGAGTTATAATACACTGCAAAAGATGACGTTTGCAATAACGTGATATGCATCAGTAGTACGTTAGTATTCGCATATTCATACAATATACGTATCATCCAGAATACAGTACATGTAGTTGCATAGAACAGTTCAAGAGCTTGTTGGTACCGATGTTGGAGTAGTTGCAGACATGTCACTCAGCAAAAACTCCCGTATCTTACATATCACAGACGATACGGGAGTCATGACAGTGGTACGTGTTCTCAGCTATTGCTGGACGTATTACAATGCTGTATTCAGAAACACTTACCTATTGCAAGACCAAATACAGTGCAAACAGCCATGAGAACGAAGTAGTTTCTTGCCAGTGCCATCGCTGCTATGGATAACCCTGCTGTCATTGTACTGGCCATGTAAACCTTCCAGCGACTGATACACGTCCGATCGCCCATGATTCCGGCAGGCACCCGGACAACAACGTTCGCGATCCCTGTAACACGACAGCCGTCTCATTTAAGGAACAGCAAATGATTTAGTATATCTGTGAAGTTCAATATCGAAATTGAAATACGTATACTCACCTGTCTAGAGCCAGCATAAAAACATAGAAATTGCACGCACACTATGTGATGCCGTACGAAACAGCCAAACGTTTCATATATTTATATTTGACAATCACGACGTACATTTGTAATATGACGACCCCACGATATATTGGTATGGATCAACTTCCCAAATGTACCACGAGATCATCAGATGCAGTACTGTGCTCTAAAAGTATCTAAGTTGTTCCTGAGTATTATTAGGTATTTTTAATACACTAACAATTTAGACGCTAAGCAATATGTAGCCATTGCAATACCAGATTACGCCTATAAAAGGAGAACTAATCTGGTATTACACTGGCTACAGTAGTACGAGAGCATATATGCCGGAGAGCATCGTGACTCGCAGAAGACTCTTGCCAAAAAAGAAAGAGAGAAAATTAAAATATCACCTAACAAGTACATCGTTATTGCACAGTCCTCAACAAACATACAAGACGTTTGTTTTTGTTCCAGTATTGTGCATTGGCACACCAGTGTGAAATCAATTAAAACTGAAGGTACCCAGTCGTGTTTTCTGATAGGAACTCCAATTATGGATGTTGCAAACAACATTAGATCAGAATGCAGTAACATGCAATCAACATGATCGTATAAAGGTTAAACGTTCTTTGTTGACATTACCTATGGCTGTCAGCATCCACGTAGCATCTTCACGCGTCAGCCCAATAGACACCATCATGTCTGGCAGAAATGTGAACGGAACCATGAAAGATAAACCTATGAATATGATAGATAACATAAATATTAAAATCCCACCGTTTTTAAGGAGTTCGAAGTGATATATCGTTCCCAATGCGTCCGCTACAGTTTTGCAGCTAAATCTAGATTTCCGTTCCGAGGGCGGAATATCATCGTCACTGTTAGTCTCAGTTCGCTTTCGCTTACTATGAGCTCCTGTCTTCTGATGCTCATTTGGTATGGATTGACATTCAGATTCCACACTCACGTCAGCTGCAATAGCATTGGTAGTGTCATTATGCTTTGGCGTGTCCTTCAATGGTCTCATCACGCTTCCAAAGATACCAACATTCAATAGTAGAGCAGCTTCTATAAGAAGGGCTCCTCTCCATTTATATTCGTCAATGAGAAATTTCGACAGCGGGTTGAATATAATGGTACCGACGCCTGAAAGATAAATAAAATTATAGAACCCATGCATATAACTGAGTATTACCAGTTTCATATCTGAGAACAGAAATAGTCAAGGGCCGTTCGTATTTTTATTATGTTTCTGTATGTATATTACGAACGCCATATACCACACATGTAACAGACGTATTTGCAAAAATATGCTTGTCAATAGGCAAGTTCCTATTCAAATCTAGCAATATATACCTAATTAGTCCAGATTTGAGGACGCGCAGTGGTACCAACTACAATGTACTTGATTGCATAGTTTAATTTAATACAGTATTAGTGCAACTATTACAATTACCACTGTGTAACCTTTCTAAACCGGAAACCACGAAAACACATCCGATCTTATTTTTTATGAGTTTCTTGGTCATTTACCTCAGGTGATAACTGTCTGATTCGTGATCGTGTGTTGTTGTTCGTAGAGGATGTCAACTGGTAACTACGACGCTAATGTGAGGGTAGGCTCGAAAACGTCCGATATGTGAGTTTTGTAGAGTTACTGTCCGCAACGAATTCACATCGACCATGTATGGGTAAAACAAATGAAGGTGGCTTGTGTGTGTTGCTGGATAAATGGGGCGTATGGGATATCTGACCAGAGTAGCTGCTGATAAAATAGCACAATCATTTAGCCTGATAACAATGCAGATCAGACTGTACGGATACACAGGCTGATCTGGATATACACTGGTCGAAATACACATAAGCCCAATTTCTCCAGTCACAGCCACATATACACAGGCATGAAGTGTCCAATTATTATATCTTAAAACTAAACTGTTATTACCAAATCCTACTATAATCCAAGAAAAAGACCGAAACTGAAGTAAGGGATAGTATATGATGGCAGCAGGCCTTACGCAGGAATTATTTTAGGGGGGGGGGGGGGGGTGGTGGGTGCGTCATCGACAGCGCGAAGGGCTAAACATTGTTTTTGCACATCCACGGACAGACCTCGGCAGATTAACCCGTTCATCCCTAATAATGTAGCAGCAGCACTTAAATAAGTGCTCTAGTTAAGGAGATGAGTCAAGCGGAAGTACCACATTAAGTGTCATATATAAAAATGTTCGTCAGGATTCTGAAAACCAATGTTGCAATTGTGGCAATTTTGTGCCGGCTGAGATTTTGGGGTAAAAAGACGGAATTTTAGATAAAAAGTGGGGAAAACTGGAATCAACAAATATTACGAAATTGTTACATATACAATCCACATATTCATATCATCTACATATTATCTACATACGGTATTATACAATATAATTAAAGCATGTTCTGGCATATAAACCATACATGTTAGTTAACCGTTCCAAGGTGGTTCCCATTTTCTCACTTTTGCAGTGAAAATACGAATACGTATGGAAGCCAATGATGCCAGAACATTTCACATTTACATTTTCAAGTACAGGAATGAAATTTGTAATATAAGTGTATTCACAACATCTTCAATTGTTCTTGTGTTAATTAGTACACGAGTCGGTACCATTTAGAGCATAAACACATCAATGTGTCTCAAAAAGTGGCACACTCGGGATAAAATTGCGGACCAGTTTACATCTGGTACGGGGCGCCAAGTGGGACATGGCTCAATTTTGTCAACAAAATTCATTTTTGTGCCACAAAATTCAATTCTGTGTCACAAAATTCACTTTCGTGCCACAAAATTCAATTCTGTGTAACAAAATTCAATTCTGTGTTAACAAAATACAATTCTGTGTCACAAAATTCACTTTTGTGCCATAAAATTCAATTATGTGTCACAAAATTCAATTCTGTGTGTCACAAAATTCAATTCTGTGTCACAAAATTCACTTTTGTGCCACAAAATTCAATTCTGTGTCACAAAATTGTATTCTGTCAATTCTGCACACGCATGTAAGAAGGACTACCATTGGTCAGAAACTGCACTGGAGAAATGGGTCACGGTCGCCGATCTACACATTCAATGTCGATGATTCTTTCATTCTGCCGATGATTCATTTCTCATTCCGCCATTTTGCTTCAACTATCTCCAAACAGTCAAACGTTAACAAACCCATTCGTATTTAAGCTCATTTGCGTTATAATTGTACACATAATTCATGTACATGTAGATCTCCCGCGAGTACTGACGTCATTTATTGTGTATCGCAAGGTACATCTGCCCCAGTTAAATCAATAATACATGCGCTGTGGCCTGTGTTCTGACTGCTGTCTGTGTTTATAAACAGAATGTGTGTATTGGGCCATTTGAGGAAAACCATTTGTAGTATTTGTGTAGATACCATGGATACTAAGATGGTGTATACTGTAAATAATGCATGTAGACACATAGTTGCGAACACGTAACTTCGCAACTAGTAGACACAGATCCAATACCATTTGTTTCACAAGGTTAGCTCTACTGTTAGAATACAACGTCATCTAATGTAATTTTCGAGCATAAAACGTTACCTGATACATGTAAATAGAATACCAGGCTAGTGTATTTTAATATCAAGTTTATCAGGCTCGGCTCGGAAACGGTAGGAATTCCTCGGCAAGCCTCGGAATTCCTACGCGTTTCCTAGCCTTGCCTGATAAACTTGATATCAAAATACACTAGCCTGGTATTCTCTATATATGGGCATGCTCTCAGGTCTAGCTATGTCCCGGCTACTTTATGTTTGACCCTGTTTACATAATTGATGGAAAATTCTGAATATTTTTCTTATTTCTCCTTCAAAGTATATATGCTTATATGGTGTGACCACTCATTTGTAATCATAATATAACCAAAATAACTGTCCATAAAGAAGTTTAATATTGATATATTGGGTTATATTTTCGCATTGAAATATTTAAACCTGCAAGTGTACTCCACCATCTAGTAAAATGGACTAAGACCTATCTCAACCAATCAACGTAGAGATGACATAGACTATCCTACGCAAACTAATTTTTGTGGACAAAAATGAATTCTGTCCCACAAAACTGAATTTTCTTCACAAAACTTAATTCTGTCTTACAAAATTGAATCCTTTATAACAAAAATGAATTTTATATACGAGACGTATGCAGAATTGAATTTTGTCACACAGAATTGAATTTTGTTACACAGAATTGACAGAATTGAATTTTGTGGCACAGAATTGAATTTTGTGACACAGAATTGAATAGTGATTTTTAGTGTTACAAAAATCAATTTTGTACACATAATTAACCTGTCCTGCATGGCGCCCCGTATCTGGTAAGTAAAGTTGTCTTAATTCATCTAACCAACTGTATTAAATAATAAATGATTGTTCTCTATATTTAATAAATACATATCTCCTTATCTGTCCCAGATAATTACCTGGTGGCGGAGCTTGAAAAAAGTGAAAGTGGTAAAGTTTTAATTTAAGTTCAAGCTCCATCTACCAGGTGTTTATCTGGGACAATAAATACCTCAATGGAGGTATTTACTACTTATCTAATATGGTTTAGTGATCTGAAAATAAGTGAAATTCATGAAACCAAGAAACCAATTCAAATTCTCCTGCTGACTAATTCATGAATATTCATGAGACCTTGTCAATATTGATGAGTCGGGTGACTAAATTGGTCGAATTAAATGGTATAAGCGTACGTTTGGTGGGATGTTATATGCGACTTCGCTAGATGCAACAATCAAAACAGTAACCATCGTGGCGTCATATGTTCTACCGAGAGATTTATAGTGTAAATAGAAACACTGAATCAATTTAGTGTACGTGATTGGTCAAACCTTACCATTGTGTTGCCACAAAAACGTTTTGAAGCAATATTAGATTCCATCTTATTGCATCTATGCATCAAAATAAACGGGGCTAATCATGTTTTAGACCAGCGTAGCACCTGCACAATACTTCCACTTGCCATGACGCATATACTAGTAAGAGATGGGATAAGCTCGGTCTTCTTGTCAGATCATGAGCAGACACATTTTAGGCACATCGTAAATATGGTGTGACTATAATCGCATGCGAGCATGATCATGATGTTAGATAATATACAAGATCTACATAAACTTACATGTAAAGTGCTCCAATATGTTTCTCTAATGTCCACCAATTTGCACCAATTACATTATGAAAATATAGGGTAAGTGGAAGATTTATCTTGTATTTCTAAGCTAAGAAGTGTAAAGATACTCCATGTCTGCAGGGTACCCATATGTATTGTTGCTCCCCACGACCCCTCGGATATTGTCTCCCCTTCTCTTTACATCTTCCATAAATAGGGTTACTAATTGTTTTGGAGAAGTATCACATATGTGAGTTATATTGTTGGATAGAGTATCCCCTATACTAACACTTATTGGGACATGTTCATTTATAAACTCTAGATCTTTAGTTAGGTTACGCTTTTCTTTACTTCCGTCTAAATATGCTTCAAAATCGTATACAATATGATATGGGTAAATCACTGTAGGAGGCTTTTCGAGTTCCTTTACATCCTCAGGTTTACAAATTGCATCATACTCGCATTCAAAAATAGTTACTAATTTACACTTACCCTCAATTGCTTCGTCTCTCTCGTTGGATCTTCTAAGCTTATTTTTATAATCTTTTAATCTTTACAATGTTTGGGACACCCGTGCCAATAACAGCCGTGAAATTGATAAACTGTATCAGTCTCGGGGCAATACCCATCAACTGGGGTACCAGCGATTATTCTTTCTCCGCCGTGACCGCATACTGCAGTGTGAATATGGGGCCCTGGTAAAGATTTTATCCAACTGATCGATTTCTTACTACAACCGGGTTTTGGGTGGAAAGCTTTTTCAAACGCTGATAGTGGGCGATCTATTTTTTCTCCTTTACCACGATACTTTTGTTAATCCCTTCATGCAGGTTAATGCGTGCCTGGTTAAATTGCTGGACTTTGTAAAGCGTTGTTTGCAGTCGAAACAACAATAATTGTTTTCAGCGGCTTTATTCATATCCGTAATAAGGAAGGCGTGATCGTTATAGATGCCTATTTTCATCTTTTTATTACCAATCTTGTCGTAATGAGCTGCTACTTTTCTTAAATACCATGTTCCCTCTTCTGTAGGTTCGTACGCATCAATACCTATTTTAAAACACTCTTCTATTTTCTTGATATCTCCAAATAGTATGGGGCCTTCTGGTTTCGGTAATTTATGGGTTTTACAAAACTGTAAATATTGCTGCTGGAGCTCTTTGGTCAACGTTAAACACCTATCAGCCCTAAACTTCGAAGTGTGGAGGGCCAAGCATCTGAACAAACAAAGATCATCATTGAAACTATCCAGGGGCTTCATCCCTTTCTTATATCGCAACCAGTCCGGCATTCGACTTCCTGCCACTTTTTCGGATTGCATTCCAGCATCACCTTTGGGGCTTTCATTTAAATACGCTGTTCCATAAACTATTTTAACGCTGACACCCATCCATCTTACAAACCTCCATTTTGTGCTTGGCCTATCTATTTTATCTATGTTTAATCTATGCTCTTCTTGTTTATTAATCCACTCTTCAACCTCATCGTAACCCCTAAGCCACGGACCTACGGATAATCTTTTATAAAATACCAACGTTGTCGGCTTTCCTGTCGCGTCTCTCTCCTCTTGGTGAATTAATTTGTAAGAAAAAGAGAATCTTAGATAAAAACTGTCGGTTAGCAAAGGCTCTAACTCGCCCATTATCCTTTTGCTGTTATTTATTTGAAGTTTTCTTTTCAGGGTTATTGTAGTTATCCTACGCCCTGTTACTATTTCTTTTTCTTTTTGTTTATAATCTTCTAATATTTCGCCCTCTTCCTCTATTAGCTGTTGTAATAAACGTGCTTTCTGCACTCGTTTTTGAGGTTTGCCAATGTTCCTGCTTCTAAGACTGAGGGAAGCCTCATCAGCTATATTCTGTGCTATCTTTTCTATATTCTTTTTTTCCACCCCCTTAAATACCCCCCGAGACATTATACGAGCCATTCTTTTCATAAATTCATCATTTTTTTCCTTATTTATTAGTGTAGTTAACCCCCTTTCCCTTAACCTGTTTGAAAAAGGTGTACCCATTCTTATTAATTCTGACCTTAATTCCCGAATCCTAGGAGAAGAACTTTTAGATGGATTTACACCCCTTTTATCGCTAATCCTTGTGCGAGTTAACTTAGGGTGAGGCGCTCTCATAACTTTTTTACGTATATCTGTCATTTTTCTAATCGTGGAAATTTATTGTTTTATATAAATACCTGTATGGCTTATGTTCAATAGGGTGTTTTTTTCATTTTTTACAATTAATTAATTATAACCTCATATAGAAGACACATATTTTGTCGGGGCTAGGGGGCTTTCTGCTAGTTTTCTCGTGTTAAAATCCGTGGCAAATCTGTACTGGTTTCAACTACCCTATTTCAACTACCAGACTATAGCAGCTCCTCATACGATTGTGATGGGTAGCCGAAACCGCTGCAACATTTTGTATGACATTTTATTTTTTACTGTGGGTTGTATTTATTTCGCTTTAAATTAACAGGAAAGGTACCTATGGGGCTACCCACTGTTTTCCCCCACACTTCGCGGTAACGAACTGACACGTTTAGAGAGCATTAAACCAAACTAATGTCATTGGTTAGGGTTATTTTCGATTTGAGCCAGAACCGGCATTGACCTTGACGTCCCCAAATGGATGATGTTTTCAGCTACCTAACACTGGTCCCAAATGGATGAGGTTTTCAGCTACCTAACACTGGTCCCCAAATGGATGAGGTTTCAACTACCTGCACCAAACACATGCGTATCCTCCCACCTAGCTCCCAATTGATAACTATTCTAATTTTCCATGCGTACCCACCTAGGTTAAAATAAGGACCCTGTAGGTGTACGTTATAAACTGGTTATGAATAAATACTAACACATAGACCGCATTATAACGATAACGCGATTCCAGCTACTTATATACCTAATGACTAACAAGGGCTCACGCACTTTATATGAGGGAATATTAAAAGTGGTGCAGAACCGCCATTCCCTTATATTACAGTATGACATTTTATTTTTTTACTGTGGGTTGTATTTATTTCGCTTTAAATTAACAGGAAATTTTACTATTTTTGGTACCTATGGGGCTACCCACTGCTTTCAATTATTCCCCCACAGTTCGCGGTAACGAACTGACTCCCTATATACTACTGATTGTAACACTTGTAGGTCAAGTACGTGAAATTCTGAAAAAAACGTAGAGTAACACTCAGGGTTATGCAGTCATTGCTGGGGTCACTAAATTTCATGTGTCGTGCAATAATCCCAGGTCGCCCTTTTTGTAGACGTCTGATTAACTCTACTTGTGGACTGGCACAACCACATCATCACCTTCGGATTTCCACTGGCATGCATTATGACCTGCAGACCTGGCTTAAATTTTTCCAGTCATTTAACGAGGTATCGATGTTCCATGATAAATTCTGGAGCACAAGTGAAGATCTGTGTTTATTTACAGACAGTGCCGGGGGTCGCGGAATGGGGTTTGGCGCAATTTTTCAGAATAAGTGAATCAACGGGGTTTGGTCTCGTAAACTATCGATCACATTCCTTTCGCATTGGCGCAGCTAGCTGGCTCGCGCAAAAGGGCGTTTCTGACAGCACAATCCAAAAGCTTGGCAGATGGCAATCAAATGCGTTCTGAAAATATATCCGTTTATAACATTTCAATTGTTTATTACTGCGCGAGTAAAGCCCGTCACCAATCCCGTATTTACAGTAATAATGTTGAACTGGAAAACCTCCAATTATGAATAACAATCCATTGAATATATTACAGATGTATGGTTGGTGTGTTCGTCATACATTTACTGGGCCGAGCGGAGAGCCTGCGTTCGAGGCATGCAAGAAACACTTGGCACACATCAGAACATTAGATGGATATCCCGCAGGGGCATGAAGTGGGTAGAATTAGTGCCAAAACTACAATATGAACTTTTGCATTCCCCAGCACCAAAAGTGATCATAATAGATCTAGGTTCAAATGACCTCTGTACAGTATCTAAGGGCGATCTGTATCGTGCGATGAAGCATGACCTTCTGCACATTAGAAGCGTATGTCCAGAGATCAAAATAGTTTGTTCAGCCCTTCTACCACGGATTGAATGGCGTGGTGCCATATCAACAATCGGTGTCGAGCGTAAGAGAAAGCACATCAACTACAGAATTCATGGTTTCCTTTGTTATGATAACAGGGGGATTTTCATTGACCACAAGGAAATTACGATCCGCGACCCAACATTATATTTTCATGATGGTGTACATTTGTCTGATGCAGGGTGTGACATTTTCATTGCCTCCATGAAACTTGCAATTGAGGTGGCTATGGAGTGATTTGTCAGTGAAATACAGTTAAGATTCTGATTACTCAAATTTTGTACCTCATTATAACTTACTGTCTGAAATAGTTAGGAATTTTTGGGGCAAATCTATTAGTAATAGGATTTGTGTGGCGGGAAAAATTCCGGTTGGCAACATTACCAATAGTAGTTTCCATTTTAACCGCCGCTATCCAGATTCGGGGACATGTGTGATTGTATAAATACATGCGTGTGTATCTCCATATGCGCTCGGAGATTATATTTGCGAAAAATTGCGGCGTGCGTAGCGGCGAGCGAAGTGTGCGTGCGTTAATTGGATGTAATAAAGGGTGCCACTCGTGTGCTCGCCAGGGATGTCCCTTTTGCTATCTTAGTGCGCATCGCCATTTTCATTTCGGGCACCCCTGGTGGACATACGGTTGGCATCACGCAAACACCGGCCACTGTCCCTGAATCTGGATAGTCGCCCATCAGCAGGAATTCTTGCGTCCATCAGTCGTTGATCTATCCCCAATCATTATACCATGTATATTAAACCAATAATCAAACATGTCTGGTTAAGCTTGTGTTGTGTTGCTCAATTGAGGCCATATTGATATAATGGGGACTATTTATGAACAATAGGACCGGTTTATATCTGGGCCGAAACAATGTTGGTACCCTTTGTTTTTGCAGCACCACCTTTGGTGGTGGCATACCGTAACCGGATAATTTTATCGGTGCAGATATCATGTTGCACCGCCGCAACTCACATCCGGCGAAAATTTGACAAAACAAATATAATAATGCTAATCAATGCGTGGGCTAATGGTGAATGAATGTTTATTTTGCTAGAAAATGTCTCCGATGATGTCTCCGATATAAAGAACAGTTTGTGCCTACTGAGTGGGCAGGTACCTTTAAAACAAGCAGGAACAGTGTGTATATGTGTGTGTAGTTGCGGGAAGTAACTCTGCAAAACTTACGGGAGTTTTGCAGAGTTAGTTCCAGCAACAAATGTAGATGTAATGTGTGTAACGTATGAGTAACGCGTTAGAACTCTAACACGTTAGAAGCTGTACTTATGACACGATCCACCAATATAAAAGGATTTGTAACGCGTTACAACCAATTTCTAACGCGTTACTCACTGTTAGTCTTGTAACGCGTTACTGTTGAGCAGTAATTAACGCGTTAAAAATATGTGTTTCACTATAGTACATCATTATAGTTAACATTACTTATAGTAACGCGTTACTTCACACAAGTAACGCGTTAGTTCTCTAACGCGTTAGAAAAGGCACGTATGACATGAATCGCCATTCATAGTAACGTACCTTATAAAAAATGACGCCGCAACAACGATCCAGCCCCATCCGCCGTCAAATTCCATTAAACCACGCTGTCCTGTTTGTATTTAGTAACGCTTAAAACCTTCGATTATTTGTTGTCGTCTGCTGGTTTTTCTTATTTTCAATATGTCTCAACAAAAAAGGAAACTATTCCCATGCACATGTTCACTCGTTACACAATGGCTTGAAAACACTGAATGTGAAAGAAGTATGCGATATCAACGTGTAAAGACGTGACAAAATTCATTCCGCTATTCAAGCATAAATAACGAGTTGGCGTTTCTAATATGTATATCAGGGGCGTAGCCAGGGAAAAATTTCTGATACGCACACATATCAAATGGTAGAACATTGGGTGAGCATGGCTCACTCGTCGACCTAGCGAAGTGAGGGAGATTGCTAGGGGGGTCCGGGGGCATGCCCCTCCCCCGTATTTTTTTTGAAACGGAGATCCTGTCTAACGCGTTTTCCTGCATTATTTACGGCACCATTTGTTTGTAATCGACATGTACGTTTGATACAAAATGCGTTCTGTTCCAGTCTCAATAACAACCCCCCTCCACCACCCCCAAGATTTTATTGCATATTTCGAAAAATAAGCCTTTTTTTTTATTTTATTCTTTTTTTTTTTCTCGTGCGTACGTGCGTATGCCTGGCTACGCCACTGGATATAACCAGAGGTCATGCATCTCTCTGTCGTATATTTGCAATCTTATATGTGTATTATATATCCTGTATGCATTGCGTTAGATGATATGTTTCCTCAGCTGTTTGGGGTAAATGAGAGAATTAAAAGTCATCGAGCCGTTTATCAATAATGCAAGTGCTATGCTGATTATTTCGTTTGTAGTCGGGTGATGCGCGTCATTCCGTGTTCACGCCTGGTGAACTATGTTACAACGAGGCCGCCATGGCACCGAAAACCATCACGCCGTGGAGTCGAGATATTCACAGATTTGCTGCTTTTACATGTGTCAGATTTAGAAGCCTATTATTCGCTAAACAACAAAAGGTAATATTTATTTTATTATATCAAAATGTTCTATAATGATGTATTGAGGTCACACATACATGTGTATGTCGTTTGCGTGTTTGGTGTTACCAAAATTGGAGTAATGTTTATTTACTTTCGTTTTCCTATCAAAATGTATGTACATTTCAAACTCGTATACAATTATATTCGGCCACACAATTTACTGTTTAACACATGCTTTGTTATTGTATTTTCATTTAACGATCTGCTAATATCTCCTTTGTGCAAAGGAATACGTTAGACCATTGCAAACTGAAGTTTGAAAGTATTACTTTAAGTCACGGAGTAGTTGACGATTGGTACGGAGTAGTTGACGATCGCTATCTTGCATCACGGCGTTTCTTTGATATCGTTACAGAGTGTGGTCGAGATATGGAGTACTCATACACAGAGGGACCAAGCCTAGTAATCGATGAAACTTACATCTCATTGAATATTTCTGTAGCTGAAGAGAATGTTTCTGTAAATGAAGAAATCCTCGAGACCCCTTGTGCTTCTGTGAGTGCACCGTGCCATTTTTATTTGAGATATTCATATTCTTACAAGCTAGAACATATGGAGGAAACTAAAAATGGAAAACCTATGACTATAATATTTCACAAAAATCTCGGTGGTAGCGAACCACTATCATCAATGAAAACCGTTAAAAAATGGCTGTCAGATAAGGAGCAAACACGAATAATGTCCGATAAAATAGACAGACCAAATACAAAGTGGAAGTTTGTAAGATGGGTAGAGGTTTTTGTAAAGCTAATACAGGGCAGTAGGGGAATAGATTTGGGACTACAATCCAAAGAAGCAGCAGGAGGAGAACTTCCAGAATGGTTGAGGAATAGAAAAGGTATGTATTCTTTAGATAAGTATAATGACGACCTTTGTCTGTTCAGGTGTCTAGCTACGCATATGACAAGTGCAAGGCCCGACAGATGCACAGAAAAAGCGAAAGAACTTAGTAAGCAATATTTCGATAGTAATGTGGTTTCACCAATTCCTTTTTCAGATCTGAAAAAGGTTGAAGAGTTTTTTAAAATCGGTATAGAAGTATATCAACCGACACAAGGTGATCTGTTTCCGGTTCGTGTAGGGTTGTATCAATGTAAACAGTGTGACAACAAAAATGGATTATAGTGAAAACTAACGGATTTTTGGACTATTCGGAATATCAGTGATAGTGAGTAATACAAATACTTATTGACTATGTTGTTGTAATCACCAAACATTACTATTTAGTCACTTATCACATTTTTTTTCAACCATACCCCACCCACCTTTTCCGATGTTAGACTGCCTGGAGGGGTGCTATTCAATTTTTTTTTTAAAAGTATACTAATCAAAAAAGTTAAGGAACAACATGTAATATGATCTCTTAGCGGACAGGGTCACTAAATGAAGATAACATATGTAATTTGATAAGTTTAAAGTGAATATTACATCAAACGAAATGAACTCTGAGGCCAGTGTGGAGATAAGTGCAGCTGATAACGAAGAGCTTGACAAAAAGCGCAAGCGTCACGAGGTTCCTAGTCTGAGTGACACTAGTGATCTGAGTTTTGATATCGACACACAACAGGAGGGAAAGGAAAACCGAGAACACCAAAGCGCCAAACCTAAAGACAAAAAAATGAAAAGAACACCGAAAAGTGACCAACAGGAAACAGAAAAAATGACGGACATAAAATGTATCGAGAGAAAGTTCACTGAAAGCCAAAAAACGATACAAGCAATACACGATCAAATGACAAATATGAACAACAAAATGGACAATTTGATTTGTAAAGACGAATTAGAGACAGTGTTTAAGAAACTGTTTGACAGCAAAGTGAACGATATCGTTAATAAAGTCAAGGAGGAAGTGTAAAAGTCAGTAACACATCGAATTGATATTGTAGAAGGGGAATTACACACAACGAAACTAGAAACTGACGCGCTACGCAAAAATATAAAGACATTGAATGACACCATAACGGAGAAAGATGATACAATAGCGAAATTAGAGAAACAAATCGAAAACACAAAACAGAACAACATCAAACGGGTTGACGAGCTAGAACAATACACACGACGAAATAGCGTGAGGATAAATGGACCTGGACTGCCGATCGAGAAGGAGGGCGAGAAGGAAACAGCGGAACAAACTACCAAAATGGCAGTGCAAATATTAAATGATAAAATGGGGATGACGCTAGAAGAACGGGATATCGATATCGATATGGTGTGACTATAATCGCATGCGAGCATGATCATGATGTTAGATAATATACAAGATCTACATAAACTTACATGTAAAGTGCTCCAATATGTTTCTCTAATGTCCACCAATTTGCACCAATTACATTATGAAAATATATAGGGTAATGAAGATTTATCTTGTATTTCTAAGCTAAGAAGTGTAAAGATACTCCATGTCTGCAGGGTACCCATATGTATTGTTGCTCCCCACGACCCCTCGGATATTGTCTCCCCTTCTCTTTACATCTTCCATAAATAGGTTACTAATTGTTTTGGAGAAGTATCACATGTGAGTTATATTGTTGGATAGAGTATCCCCTATACTAACACTTATTGGGACATGTTCATTTATAAACTCTAGATCTTTAGTTAGGTTACGCTTTTTCTTTACTTCCGTCTAAATATGCTTCAAAATCGTATACAATATGATATGGGTAAATCACTGTAGGAGGCTTTTCGAGTTCCTTTACATCCTCAGGTTTACAAATTGCATCATACTCGCATTCAAAAATAGTTACTAATTTACACTTACCCTCAATTGCTTCGTCTCTCTCGTTGGATCTTCTAAGCTTATTTTTATAATCTTTTAATCTTTACAATGTTTGGGACACCCGTGCCAATAACAGCCGTGAAATTGATAAACTGTATCAGTCTCGGGGCAATACCCATCAACTGGGGTGGTACCAGCGATTATTCTTTCTCCGCCGTGACCGCATACTGCAGTGTGAATATGGGCCCATGGTAAAGATTTTATCCAACTGATCGATTTCTTACTACAACCGGGTTTTGGGTGGAAAGCTTTTTCAAACGCTGATAGTGGGCGATCTATTTTTTCTCCTTTACACGATACTTTTGTTAATCCCTTCATGCAGGTTAATGCGTGCCTGGTTAAATTGCTGGACTTTGTAAAGCGTTGTTTGCAGTCGAAACAACAATAATTGTTTTCAGCGGCTTTATTCATATCCGTAATAAGGAAGGCGTGATCGTTATAGATGCCTATTTTTATCTTTTTATTACCAATCTTGTCGTAATGAGCTGCTACTTTTCTTAAATACCATGTTCCCTCTTCTGTAGGTTCGTACGCATCAATACCTATTTTAAAACACTCTTCTATTTTCTTGATATCTCCAAATAGTATGGGGCCTTCTGGTTTCGGTAATTTATGGGTTTTACAAAACTGTAAATATTGCTGCTGGAGCTCTTTGGTCAACGTTAAACACCTATCAGCCCTAAACTTCGAAGTGTGGAGGGCCAAGCATCTGAACAAACAAAGATCATCATTGAAACTATCCAGGGGCTTCATCCCTTTCTTATATCGCAACCAGTCCGGCATTCGACTTCCTGCCACTTTTTCGGATTGCATTCCAGCATCACCTTTGGGGCTTTCATTTAAATACGCTGTTCCATAAACTATTTTAACGCTGAC
>CM055265.1:225434289-225516483 GCA_029237695.1 Conchocele bisecta
ATGACTCCCGTATCGTCTGTGATATGTAAGATACGGGAGTTTTTGCTGAGTTACATGTCTTCAACTACTCCAACATCGGTACCAACAAGCTCTTGAAGTGTTATATGCAACTACATGTACTGTATTCTGGATGAATCGTATATTGTATGAATATGCGAATACTAACGTACTACTGATGTATATCACGTTATTGCAAACGTCATCTTTTGCAGTGTATTATAACTCATAATACACTACTATCTGTTCCACGTTGTCGACGATATGTGGACAAACGTTCGTCGGCAGCAAAATTTGGAACATACAGTAGTGTAATATATATGTAAATGTACAGGGGCCCGTTTCACTAAACCTCGTACGACTAAAATGTTCGTAAGTGCAAACTTATGATAGTCTGTAAATTTCACATTAACACTGTTTTCTTGTAAACAATTATTGGTCAATAAATGTAAATCCATCAATTGAAATTTACAGACGATCCTACATTTGCACTTTAGTCGTACGAAGTTTAATGAAACGGTCCACAGAAGTGTACTCGCCGGGTGAATGGGTGCAGATTCAATGTATGAGTCTTTGATTATCTGACGAGTACTCTCATTCCTTATTGAAATCAATAACCTCGTTTCATATACGAAGGAGCTCAAACGAGTTTCCAGTTGATGTGAGGTTTCTGAAACGATTCGCGGACACTTTATGCACCAGCCTCTGGTGATGATCTTCTCTTTGTTACTTTTGTAGGTATAGCCCTTGTTCTTTTGCCCGTGATTTTGGCCGACATATTTGGGGATGATCTCATAGCGGATTCGTTTGGACTGATACTATTCGCCAGTGGAATATCCGAGCTAATAGGAGCGCCGTTAGCAGGTATGCTTTATGTCTGTGTTTCTATGCCCCACTACCGCCCCGCCCCGTCCCGTACGTCCCACTCAGGTAAATTTCGTATAAATTCCGTTCTTTTTCATGTAACTGCCTTATATTTCCACATGCATTCCTATGATGGTCCTCTGTCATGCTGTGACAAATTCACGATCATCGATCCCCCGCGCAAAACCGAAGGTCAATGTCACATGCTTAGTGCATTAAAAACATTACTGTTTCCTGTTTCCTATCACATAACTGCTTTATATTTCACACATGCATTCCTCCGATGGTCCGTTATCACTCTGTGACAAATCCACGATCCTTGGTTAACCAAGGTCACAGACTTAGTGCTTTCACTTATAAATTTTGTTTGGTTTCACATAAATTTCACAAGTTTCTCGTTATATAAACAAATACATGTATATACAAATTAATAGATAGTATTCCAAGAGTGAACACATTTACATTAGAGAATGGCTGATTTTCTGTACTCGAATGCTCCTTTTAAACATTTACACAAATTTACGACCGTCCTTTTATTATGTAGCTAATAGCGAGGTAAAATTAAATACGCTTGGTCTCAACCTGTAGAATGATGCAATATACTGTGATCTAATATGTGTAAGAGAGGGACATATGATAAAAAAGATAGGCGTCTTTGAAACTAAATTTTTTGGGGAGGGTGACTTTTTTGTTATTGATGAATTTAAATATTTTTTACACTTAATGTCTTTAATAGCCAAAAGTTCGTCGGCAGAAAAACGTGGAACAGACAGTAGGTACTTCCTTAGCTCATCATTATACAAAATACTTAAACAGTTCTCAAATTCAAATATCGCTTGTATATGTTTGTAGAACGTCATTACGTCATTGGCCTCAATATCTTGTTTCCACTTTTGTATGAAACAGTCTGTTATACGTTGTTTGAATACACATTCGTATGTACCTAAGTATGTATATACAATGGGTAACGTGCCAGTTCCCCATAAATGCATGCGTTGCTAGTTGAAGCATGAACACACAGGACAGACTTGCAGAATTTGAGGTGAATCCGTTTAAGCTCTTTTGATTAGTAGTGTAGTTAAATACCACTCCTAAGAAACTGAATGCATTCACAACTTCAATGACCCCACCATTATTTGTCCGTACCTCATTGAGTAGAACCTCTTTTTCTGAATATTATTATCTTTCTTTTGTTACAATTTACTTCTATGCCCCACGTGTCACAATATTATTATAGTCATTTAACAAATTTAAGCTGCTGTAAATCATCAGGCGATTTACCCATTATGACCATGTCATCTGCGATGTCACAAACAAACAAAACAATACTTATTTATTTACGTCTCACCAATTGTGCACATAATTTTACCAGTACAAGATATTAACTGTATACACATGATGCACACTTGACATTCTATATATATTTATGAGAGACGATATTTACAGATATGACTTCGCCTATTGGCTCGAAGGGTAATCTGTCCTGGTTCATTGGCACCACTGTAGTAGTTGGGGAATGAGTTATATAGTGAAACATATCTTGTCGGCGACTGGGGTCGAACCCCGGCCGCCTGCGTGAGAGACCAACACTCTACCCAGCCGCTGACAATATCGTTTTCACTTTATAGCACATTCCCCTCCTACTACACATATATACATGCATTCATCTGATGGTCCTCTATCCTGCTATGACAAATCCAAGATCCTCTGGCATGGTATTTTTTAAATTATTTATAATCATTAAATGCGGCACCTGCATGGGGTAATGGTGAATGAATGTTTATTTTGCCAGAAAATGTTTCAGATGATGTATATGATATAAAGAACATGTTGTGCCTACTGAGTGAGCATGTACCTTTAACGTTCGGGTAAATGGTCTTATAATATCTGTTCTCTTGCACGTAACGGCTTCATATTTTACAAGTGCATTCCTCTGATGCTCTGAATTGACATGAGAATGAATTAACCAGATACCGTCAAATATGGCGAACGACAGCCATAGTTAATGCTTCTAAAAGTAAAATAGATAAATGGCGATACCCACTAAAAATAGTAACATACATTAACTGACTTAACTGTATCTGACGATGCAGTAAAAATTATGTGGTAAAATAATAATTCGAAAGTTCGACCACGTTTTCGGGGCAAGGTTACGAGCTCGGAACTGAATGTAGGTTTATAACGCGGTAATATACATGGTATGTACACTGCTATAATATAATTATTATTATTGTGTATTTCAGGTTGGATATTTGATGAGAGCGGGACCTACCTCATTTCGTTTATCATCGCCGGGGTGGAGTATTGTCTGGGCGGGTTGTTGCTCATTCTCGTCCCGCACTGCCGACGGACTCACGCCCAGTGACAGTAGACACACACAGCGACAGTGAACACGCACAGGGGCAGTAGATACGCACAGCGACAGTGGACACGCACAGTGGCATTAGACACACACAGTGACAGTGGACACGTCCACTGCCAGTGACAGTGGACACGCCCATTGACAATGGACAGGACACGCCCAGTGACAGTGGACACGCCCAGTGACAGTGGACACGCCCATTGACAATGGACACGCCCAATGACAGTGGACACGTCCAGTGACAGTTAACACGCCCAATGACAATGTACACGTCCAGTGACCAGTGACCAGTAGCAGCGCCGATTGACAGTGGACACGCCCATTGACAGTGAACACGTCCAGTGACAGCGGACACGCCCAATGACAGTGGAGACGCCTACTGTCAGTGACAGTGGCCATATCCAGTGACAGTAGACACGCTAAGTGGCAATGGACACGTCCAGTGACAGTGGACACGCCCAGTGATAGTGGACACGTCCAGTGACCAGTGATGGCGCCTATTGACAGTGGACACTTGGTCAGAGAGGTCAGCTTGGTGATAGGATGGTATAATATACTGTTTTAGACATGTAGATAAAAGCTATAACGTCAATTGTTTTGTATATGAAATGTATACTGCGGTATGAAGCGTATATTATTCAATACATACTAGTACAGTGGAAACTCTCTAAACCGGACACTAAGAAAAGTCATGTGATCTTAGTTTTGATGAGTTTCTAGGTCATTTATCGCAGGTGATAATGTTTATTCGTGATCGCATAGCACACCAGTATGGCTCAGAATGATCAAATGCTGCCTGATTTGCAGTGAAACCTCTCTAAGCTGGACACCCTGGGAGGTCCCCAGGGTTTCCAGCTTAGAGAGGTTTCACTGTGTATGTTTATTGCATAACATGCGTGTTCTCTGTGATATAACAGTGTAATACAATTATAATACACTAGTGTAAGAAAAACATACGTTATGTGATGCATGTAACAACAACTTCAATGTATTCTGGAGGTGCTTAATATGCAATAAATATAATATAAGGTCTGTGGTGATTTAATATGGTATTTATCGAACTCGCTGACTGATTTCATAAGAAACAAGACTATGGTATATATGTAACCATCACATGGAACCATCACTCGTGAAAGATGCATTTTATAACGTCCAGCCATCAGTCACGGCCTAGCTATGGAAGCGTCCTGGTGCAAATGCTAAAATATGGCGTTTCTCCTAATTAGGAGATAATAAGTCCTAATTAGGAGATAGTAAGTCCTACTTAGGAGATATTGAGTCCTAAGTAGGAGATAGTAATTCCTAATTAGGAGATACTACCTCCTGATTGGGAGATAGTATCTCCTACTCATAATTAGTAGTTAGTAGATACTAAGTCCTAATTAGGAGATATTAAGTCCTAATTAGTTTAGTAGATACATATAGTTTAATATTGGCACTAGGACGCTTCCATACCCAGCAGTAGGAACCCACAGGTCAATAACCCGTCATGGGGATGGTATGATGTGAACGATACGCCTAATTATGTTCATGATGTTTAGACACAAATGTACACAGTGTATCATCCCTAGTACTACTGTATATTGACCTGCGCAGGAAATTTAGATATACCGGATGATGTTGTCTTGTAAGAAGCAACGCTGTATTATATATATGGAGGCAGATTCTGAAGTTGCAACAGTACATTTGCATCTGGTGTTACATGTATGCTTATAACGATAGATGAGCCTTAGTATCACTTAAGTCGCATAGTGATGACGTATGACGTGATGAGATATTTCAAAGGTCTCTATCAAAAGCAGACCTCGGCAAAACTTGGTAGGTCCTAGTTAGAAAATCAACAATCGTATGACAAACTTGAGATCCACGAGCACACATATATTTAACGCACAAGGAACGATGGATCGACATATTTTGGTGGACAATGTTGTCTAGTACATGCTAGGCAAGATTTAAAGTGGACAGTCTCATTCCTTCATTCGTGACGCGGTATTTCATTGTTTTTTTTAATCACTATGATACGAGTATTTAAACCATTTCAGTTTCATTGTGATTGTCCGTTTTTGTTCTTAGTCGTCTTCCCTTGTGAGTATTTAGTATTCGAGCGCTGGCGAAGGATTATACAACCAACATCCAAATTTGAGGTCTTAGGTTTTATGCAAATGAGCATAATTATGTCGGTCGCAGCACATATTTTGCGGGTTGAAACTAAGAGTGCGACGATTAACCACCACATTCGATTATTCGCGATTCCTAACTCCATGGCTCGGTGCACTAATACAATTTTCGGTTTCCATTCTCAGAATAGAAAATATGGTGACCTTTTCTAGGTTAGAGAATACCAAATGTTGCGAAATCACCAAAGGGGTACGCAAAAGTAGACCAGTATAACAAAATAGTGCGGGTGTTTTGAGATCACAGGCACAGTCTGCTTGCAAATCTTGATACATTACTACCCGGTTTCACTTGAGGAACATTTTGGGGTGCTTTTAACGCCAGTTCTCAACATACTTGTAGTATTTGAAAGAACACACTGAACCTGTTGGGCACGTGATGTAAACATAGTTTATGTGGCAAAAATAATGTAAACAATATTGAATTCATGCAGATTCAGTACAGACTTTAAGAATTTTTATATTACCCTTTGGCAGCCATCTTGAAATTATGCAAATTAGGTGCTTTCCCCAATATGTATTTGGGTGCATTTTGGTTTACACACTCACCAGACCATGCTGAAGCATAATCTGAAATAAAAGCTTGGTAAGCAATTAGTGGTGGGTCAACCTAGTAATGCACTGTATCTTTACTAGCCTACTGATCCGGGTCGGTTCTTCTTATCTTATGTAGATTTGTATTTATCTTAAGTGCAGTTCCGGCTTAAGATAAAACGAGCTGACATATTAAAAATAAAGATGATTGACACAAGCTAAAGATGCACCCACACAAGATAAAAACTAAGCCAGATAAGATAACTATGAAACCACATAAAATAAATATTTATACCGCAACCATTGCTCCATGTAGCATAATAAAGGGGGTTGAATAAATGTTGTTTATATTTGAAGTAGCCTAATATACATGAAGTGCTGTTTTTTTGCCTTTATTTGTTCACCTTTGACCCCTAATCGCGGCCTCTGATTGGTCAGTCTCAACAGCAAATTCAAAATGGCGGATATTTTTAAAATCGAATACGCTGTCTGTTCAGTTGAATTTTGTCCATTTGTAACTGGCTTAACGATTGGGTTCATACTTTCCGGAACCCACTATACTGGATTTGGCCCTCATGTACATTTTTGGCTTTCTTGTATGTGAGAGTTGAGTCAGGCTATGCCCCATATATAAAAGTAAGATTAGCGCTAATCCTATTACTTTTAGGGGATGGGATAAATGATGCTGGTGTGGCGAGGGCCTGGCACCAGATCAGGTTGTTCTAATTTCAGGACTGAATATATATTTTGATTGTAAATATTGAGTTCTGAAGTTGGGATTTACCCCCCTCGGACAGGTGGATACGGGACTCGACCCCGTTGACCGTCTGCGTGTAGACTCCCTGAGGCTTGTACCTCTATGTCAGAAAAGCGGACGTTAAACCCTATTCACTCACTCACTCACTTGTACAGTATATGCGACGTAACCAACGATATGGATATGTCCATTATGATTGCAATGCTTATTATGACAACTGTGTAGTCTAAAACCAGCCAATATTGAAGCTCATCGTAAATAAATCGGAGATTTAATCAGACACAATATCGAATCTACCTAGCGTGGACGCCGCCATTTTGCTTTGAATGACGTCGCTAGATTTGTGACGTATGGCGATGGAATGACGTCAAAACACGACGTCACGCACGTTCAAACGATTAAGTTTAGTATGCGGTATAAATTAAATACATGATTAGTGCCGTCGAATATAAAATATATTCGCTTTCGCCCCGACAACTTTATAGGGGCTCGCTAAAGCCCGCCTCAATAAAGCTGTCTAAGGCTCAACCGAATATATGTTATATTCGACGGCACTAACCATGTATTTACTATATATATATACATAAGATAAAGACGCATACACATAGTATAAAGACGAAACCACATTAGATAAAGATGAATCCACATAAGATAAATACGAATCGACATAATATAAAGATGAATCCATATAAGATAAAGACGAATTGACATAAGATAAAGATGAATCCACATACGATAAAGACAAATTCACATAAGATAAATATGAATCCACATAAGATAAAGATGATAAAGATGTATCGATATAAGATAACGACGAATTGACATAAGATAAAGATGATAAAGATGTATCGATATAAGATAACGACGAATTGACATAAGATAAAGATGAATCCACATAAGATAAAAGAAGAATCCACATAAGATAAATATGAATCCACATAAGATAAAGATGAAACCACATAAGATAAAGACGAATCCACATAAGATAAAAGAAGAATCCACATACGATAAATATGAATCCACATAAGATAAAGATGAATCCACATAAGATAAAAGAAGAATACACATAAGATAAATATGAATCCACATAAGATAAAGATGAAACCACATAAGATAAAGACGAATACACATAAGATAAAGACGATTCCACATAATATGAAGATGATACCACATAAAATAAAGATGAATTTACATAATAATTATAACAATATCAGTTGAGTTAAGACAGTTCTGTTGTTCCATACTAAGCGGTCCTAGTTTCGTCCTATATCTTTAATTAAACCACGTTACACAGGGCCTTCATGAAAACACGTTTTTATTGTTTCTAGTATTGTTTAAAATAATCCTGATATGCCCCTTTAAGCCGCCGAAGGTAACACACGGGACTAGTGTATATACAAGTATATGTAGCCAGACAGCGGCGGGTGTAAGACGTGGACTGTAACTGGGTTATGGGTGTGGACGGTGGTTGGGGCTGGGCGGTCGTCGCCGCCGCCTTTATCGTCTGGTAAGTACGTGTATGCTTCTTTTGTTAACCCTTAGAATGCGGGAAAAGTAAATTGTCGTCTGCTGTTGTTTTATAATTGACTTTTCTTTTATCAATACAAACATGGTATGACAGCACTTTAGAATCATTTCAATTGGAAATGATTCTAAAGTCTTGTCAAAACATGTTCTGGTAAGTAAAATGGAAAATACAAATAAACAGCAGACGACAAAATTAATTGTAATAGTTGGGTATCTAGGCTAGCTGCGTATGTGTAAATAGGTCAGAGGTGTATTTAATTGAAGCAACATTATACTGGATTATTCCATAGTATTACATTTTAATGAACAAAATGAAATAGAACATAATAGTAGCATCCACCACGCTTCTCTAACAAACAATATAGATCCTCATCAGGTTACATGAGTGTGTTGGTAGACGAGCAGCTAAACTGGGCACTAAATCCCGTACGCCCCATTTATTTAGTCACGACCACAGATATATGTGCCTGCCGAGCGTGACCTTATGTGACTCATTTACATAACGATTACAAAGGTCACTGACTCCTCCAAATGCCGTATTCATATCGTGTCAAGTAGGAATACAATAAACTCGCCAATACAAGAAATAAACTAGACATTACATGTATGTTTGTTTTGACGTAAATGTACATGGACGGACGTACGGAACATAAACAGCAACGCAACGTGCCCGCCTTGCTCTATCGCATATGGGGCATAGCCAGCAGAACAGCGTGTCAGACGTAACACGTACACATACATGTGCACACTTAATGGTAATCTAATGCTGTCATACAGAGTAGGAAATATTAAAAGAATGAAAACCCTTTGCCACGACTGGAAAAAATGGGGCTTTTACGACCAGTGGTGACCCAGGTCAGCCTGCGCATGCGCGCAGTCTGACCAGGGTGTGCACTGTTCACTATTCAGTCAGTGAAACACCTGTCATGTTGCTAAGATGTTGCTTGACTGTAAGAATGTAACCAGTGTAGCACCTCTTTAAATAATACACTGTTGTAACCTACTTATGATCTATATTGTTTGGTTCAATTGATGGAATCGCTGATCTGGATCTACACTGGTCCCAAAGCCCCGTTTATCTAGTCATACCCACACATAGAACAACGTTAATTGTGGACTTAAGCCGACAATACACAGGGACTGATAGATGATTGATAGCTGATAGCTGTGTTGGAAAGTTAGCACCCAACATGGATGCTGGCTATACAAATTAACCCTTTGAACCCGAAAGCCCGCTATATCGGTTTATACAAACAGTGCAGATCCAGATGAGCCGGCTCGTAACGAGCCGTCTCATCAGGATCTGCACTGTTTGAAAGTAATTTTCATATTTTTTAGAAAAACAAATACCCCCTTTTTATAAATGGAATAGTCTGAAAATCATTTTGCGATGATTGGATTGGTTGCAAAACGAACATATCGCAGCCCATTCAATTACTTAGGGTTGAAAGGGTTGAAGCTATACAAATTAAAGATGGGGTCCCACATGCCAGGGTATAATATAGCGAGACATATATTTTTGTATAATCTGTAGATATGACATTTTTTCTGTCAAAAAAAACATCCATTCACCATTACCTGACGTATTGATTGGCATTATTATACAGTTTGTATCAGACATGAGTTTACACACTGATATCAGGGGTGATAACCGTGTTTCTTTAAAATTTTAACGAACATTACTATTCATTATCTGTATTTATTTTTTGGATGTGCAATGATCATATTTTATAATGGGCCGAAATATTTGTTTCTGTTGACGAATTTAATTAGTATAAATAATTAAAAAATATCTTGCCTCATTTGCATATGAAAATATGCCACCGTGAGTCACTATCAGTAAAATAAATATTACTAAATTATTATATCTGTATAGCGGGCACTCGTAATTTTAAAACTGGTGGAATATATATCAGGTTCTCCGAATGTCGGTATGTTCAGTGAACTTTAAGGGACATGCTACGGGAGTAGTTTGTGTGAACCTGGTGATGAACGGGATATAACAGAACTATGGCGTTACCAAACATAAAGGGCATAGCTCGGCATTTACATTAGTCAACGCCACACCAATTGAAGTTCCAGCGGGGAGTGTTATAAACTTTGTCACCAAGACCGCCGACCCAGCTAACTCTTCCACCATCCTGATCTGCCGTCTGCCGCAGGCGAGACGGGCGTGGGTAATCCTATTGCGTTCCGGCTCAACCGGATTGTGGAGACCCAGATTCTTTTTCTCCAGAAAGAGACTGCCCGCGCTGGCCTCGCCAAAAAGTATTGACGGGCCACGAATGCAGTTGACGGTATCGACACGGCGCTCGCATCGACGTCGGTTGTGAGCGGCGTGAGGAGCGTTTCGTTATTTTCGACCGTCGTAGCCGCGCCAGTTGCAGTGGCCTTGAGCGCGGTGGCGGCCTGGGCTGGATTGCTTTGTATAGCATTGACGCTATTATATCTCAGGCCATCCAAGACATTGAAGTGTCGAACGACGAGTTTAAGACTGTCTGCGATGAATGAAACAGGTATTGAAAGAGAACATCCAGACCAAGGCCACTCGCCCACATATTCTGATAGACGATGAGGTAAAATAACTCGTGCTCCAGTGGCGCAAAGAAGAGCCTTCTCCGCGGTAGACCATGGCCGGCGATTCAGTCTATGACTCTCGCATAATTTTGGCACAGTCCCGCTCGGTACGTATGGCACACTAGTTAAGCTAATGCGAGCCATAAACGTCCTGCCAGGCGTTCTGACAAGCCCTTACAGGGCGAAATGGCACAAGATAAGCGCATCATTATTTGTAAATCAACGATATCGATTTGCCCGCGTAACCCAGCAGAATTCTGTAAACCGCACCTATGTGTATGTTGTCCATGGATGTCGCGAGCCGGCTCATCTGTATCTACGCTGTTTGCGGTGAGGTATTATCCCGTTAGTAGCCCGGCCGGCGATGGCAGTGGGCCGTCCTTCGGGATATTTTTGAGGGGCGCGTCAGGGGTGGTCGAAGGAAGCTCGATTGGGGTAGAACAAATATGCCGTCTGTGGCTGTGTGTCTGGGGTGGGCGGTGTGTGTGGTGTGGGCTCCCCATCGACAGAAATGGGATGGGGTCCGCCAGGGGGTGGAGCGGGCCCTAGGGGGTAAACTGGGCCAGAACCGGCCTTGTTCATAAATGTGATGGGGGCTCGCCAATGGGGTGGGGTGGGGTGGGGCGGGCGGGCCCTCGGGGGGAGAACTGTGTAAGCCCCAGCCATCGTCAGAAATAGGGTGGACCGCCAGGGGGGGGGGGGGGGCGGGCCCTAGGGGAGATCTGTGTCAGTCCCAGCCTTTATAATACTACTTCACAAAGTGATTCTCTGACTAGTCCATTTATCAAACGGAGATGGGTTGTTTTTTTTCTCAGAAAAATACGAAAATTACTTACAAAAAAGTGCAGATCTTGATGAGATGGCTCGTCACGAGCCGGCTCATCTGGATCTACACTATTTGCCAACACCACTGTACAGGCATGTAGTGTTAAAATGATTAGAGTACTATATACTAGTACCCACTGAATTGGCTCCATTACAAAAGAGGAAAGTCCACTAACATTCCTATTTTTCGGAGGCTGATTTGCATTTTTTAATGCTCTTTTTGATCCATTTCTGGACCCCCAGGGTGGAGATTTTCACCCATATGGAGTGATTTTATCAACACAAAAATTACACTTTTAGATATAAGGAGGGGGCGGGGGAATTCACCACCCCCCCCCCCCCCCTCAACCAATCCATCCGCATTCATTCGGGATAACGTAAAGAATTTAAAGAAAAAAAAGTGATAATAAAAATCATTTAATTAAATAAATATATTAATATGGGTCTATATATAATGTACAAACACGAAATATCAAATGTTCACATAATATACATACAAACAACGACAAAAAGTAGCAGAAACCAACCAGTGGAGGGGGGGGGGGAAATTCCCCCCCCCCCCCTGTGAGAAACGTATCACAAATTTGATGCTTTTCACATAATATTCACATACCATACAATCAACGACAAAAAATAGCAGAAATCAACCAGCAGCGAGAGGGGGGATCCCACCCCCCTGTGAGAAACATAGTGAGAAACATATCACAATTTTGATGCTTTTCACATAATATTCACATAGTATACAATCAACGACAAAAAGTACCAGAAACCACAGTGGAGGGGGAGAAATTCCCCCCCCTGTGATGTGAGAAACATATCACAATTTTGATGCTTTTCACATAATATTCACATAGTATACAATCAACAACAAAAAGTAGCAGAAACCAACAAGTGGAGGGGGTGGGAAATTTCCCCAACCCCTGTGAGAAACATAATTAACGCTTTCCCAAATAAAAAGGGATTTTCCCATAAAATCCCTATTATACAGTATAAATCAGTGTTCTGGATACAACCGATTTCCATTATTGGTACTTTTTTAGTAGCAATGTATGAAATTTCATAATCTTTAAAAACCATATTTTCAAATCAGACCCAACAATGTACATGGTTTTGGATTAAAAGAGTACCATTATCTGAATATATACACATCAAAGCATGCCCATTTTGTATTTGTTTAATAAATAATACAAATAATAAAATACAAAACATTTGCGAACGTATGAAATTTCATACAATCAAATTCAGTCAAAGTGACAATTGTATGAAATTACATACGATCGAAAAAATCATAATGGATTCCAAACTTTAAGTCTCAAATAACAAGTACTTGCGAACGTATGAAATTTCATACAATCATATTCAGTCAAAGTGACAATTGTTATGCAATTAAACAATACGATCTGAAAGAATCTACAAATTGAATTCCAGAAACTTTTAAATCACAAAATAACAAGGTATTTGCGAACGTATGAAATTTCATACAATCATATTCAGTCAAAGTGACAATTGTATGAATCTACATACGATCGAATAACTATAATGGATTTCCAACTTTAAGTTCTCAAATAACAAGTACTTGCGAACGTATCATGAATTTCATACAATCATATTCAGTCACGTGGACAATTGTATGAAATTACATTACGATCGAAAGAATCACAATTGATTCCAAACTTTAAATCTCAAATAACAAGTATTTGCGAACGTATGAAATTTCATACAATCAAACACAGTCAAAGTGACAGTTTTTCCATTGATTGTAAGAAATTGCATACGATCGAACTAAATAATACTGGATCCAAGTATTTGCGAACATATGAAATTTCATAAAATCAAACACAGTCAAAGTTATAGTTTTTCCTGGTGATTGTATGAAATTACATGTGTTCGAAATAAATTACATACAATCCAAAAAAATAATACTGGATTCTACAACCGTAAGCCTCAGTTAACAAATGTTTTTTTCACTGGTGAAATTATATACAATCAAAATAGATAATACTGCACTCTGAGACTTCAATTAAGGCTCAATAACTCATTGCACACACATCTTGCTGAACGAAGAAATTTTAAATTTAATAGAATCAAATTCAGTGACGGTTCGTCTATTAATGGCTGTATGAAATTATGATCAAAATAAATAATACTGGACTCTACAGCTTTTTAATTAACATGATTAAGTCTCGGAAAATAAAAACCAATCATTTTGTGAACGTATGAAATGTCATACAATCAAACACAGTTGTTGTGACTGTTTTCCTTGTCGATTGTATGAAATTACATAGTGAAATACATACAATCAATTATTTATTTATTTAATGTATTGAAATATGGTCATTTTAGGCCGGGTTAACAGGGTCGAAACGCAAATTGAGAACTGAATACTTACAGAAAACTAGAAAATGTGGTCTGTCAACGCACTTAGGGCCCCTAGGTGATTTTAGAAACTCTTACAAAAACTTCCAAAAAATAAACGTACGAACGGACAGACAGACCCTAAAAATATATATTCAGGCCAGACAGTAGCATAACCTGACCTGCTGCCAGGTCCTCGCAACACCAGATTCACTTACCCAGACTCCGTAAAAGTAATATGATTAGTACAAATATGTATTACATTGTACTTTGATAATCTGTATAATTGGATTCAACTCTCAAGTAGTAAGAAAGTCAAAAATGTACCTGAGGGGCAAAACACGGTTATATGGATTCAGGACAGGATGAAACTCCCATTGTTAAATTTACCCTTTGCATGTTCCTAGCCAACACAGTTGTTAAATTGTTTATTTACATCTCATCAACTGTACATCATACATGTAAAACAAAGAACAATAGTACAACACAGCACACATACAATTGCCATTCTAAAAGAATTACAAGAGACGGCTCGCTAAAACATTTAGCAAACAGTAATACATTTCAAGAAATACATATACAACATTACATGTACTTGTTGCATAGTATGGAGCTGCATGCATATACACTCCGGACTATATATACACTTATGCATATTTATGCATGCACATGCATATATACTCGTGTTATGTGATAAACGCAGTCATCCTATGGTGTCCACAAAACTGCAGCGCCCCAATCGAACATTTCACAAGATCGGTATTAACTGCGATGCCATGCTACAACATGTTTGTAACACGTGACTCGTGTGAATATATGAATCAGCTCCATACTCGCATCAAATTAATATTTGTATATTTATTTTTTTTACTAAAAATGACTCCGCGCAAATCAGCAAGAAAACAATAAGCCATTGAAGTTGACCTTGCCACTGCGCTTAGCCTGGTTAAAACAATCAGAGGCAACGGCAACCGCTGTTGGGTTATTTCTTTCTAGCGTCCCACATTGTATAGCTACCGCTAATTACGGGGCGCCATGCAGGACAGGTTAATTATGTGTACAAAATTGAGTTTTGTAACACTAAAAAATCACAAAATTCAATTCTGTGTCACAAAATTCAATTCTGTGTCACAAAATTCAATTCTGTGTCACAAAATTCAATTCTGTCAATTCTGTGTCACAAAATTCAATTCTGTGTCACAAAATTCAATTCTGCATACGTTTCGTATACAAAATTCATTTTTGTTATAAAGGATTAAATTTTGTAAGACAGAATTGAGTTTTGTGAAGAAAATTCAGTTTTGTGGGACAGAATTCATTTTTGTCCACAAAAATTAGTTTGCGTAGGATAGTCTATGTCATCTCTACGTTGATTGGTTGAGATCGGTCTTAGTCCATTTTACTAGATGGTGGAGTACATTTGCAGGTTTAAATATTTCAATGCGAAAATATAACCCAATATATCAATATTATGCTTCTTTATGGACAGTTATTTTGGTTATATTATGATTACAAATGAGTGGTCACACCATATAAGCAAATATACTTTAAAGGAGAAATAAGAAAATATACAGAAGTTTCCCTCAATTATGTAAGCAGGGTCAAACATAAAGTAGCCGGGACATAGCTAGACCTGAGAGCATGCCCATATATAGAGAATACCAGGCTAGTGTATTTTGATATCAAGTTTATCAGGCAAGGCTAGGAAACGCGTAGGAATTCCGAGGCTTGCCGAGGAATTCCTACCGTTTCCGAGCCGAGCCTGATACACTTGATATTAAAATACATTAGCCTGGTATTCTATTTATCAGGTAACGTTTTATGCTCGAAAATGACATTAGATGACGTCGTATTCTAACAGTAGATCTAACCTTGTGAAACAAATAGTATTGGATCTGTGTCTACTAGTTGCGAAGTTACGTGTTCGCAACTATATGTCTACATGCATTATTTACAGTATACACCATCTTAGTATCCATGGTATCTACACAAATACTACAAATGGTTTCCTCAAATGGCCCAATACACACATTCTGTTTATAAACACAGACAGCAGTCGAACACAGGCCACAGCGCGTGTATTATTGATTTAACTGGGGCAGATGTACCTTGCGATACACAATAAATGACGTCAGTACTCGCGGGAGATCTACATGTACATGAATTATGTGTACAATTATAACGCAAATGAGTTTTTAAATACGAATGGGTTTGTCAACGTTTGACTGTTTGGAGATAGTTGAAGCAAAATGGCAGAATGAGAAAATGAATCATCGGCAGAATGAGAAATGAATCATCGACATTGAATGTGTAGATCGGCGACCGTGACCCATTTCTCCAGTGCAGTTTCTGACCAATGGTAGTCCTTCTTACATGCGTGTGCAGAATTGAATTTTGTGACACAGAATTGAATTTTGTTACACAGAATTGACAGAATTGAATTTTGTGACACAGAATTGAATTTTGTTACACAGAATTGAATTGTGTGACACAGAATTGAATTTTGTTACACGAAAGTGAATTTTGTGGCACAAAAGTGAATTTTGTGACACAGAATTGAGTTTTGTGGCACAAAAGTGAATTTTGTGACACAGAATTGAATTTTGTGGCACAAAAATGAATTTTGTTGACAAAATTGAGCCATGTCCCACTTGGCGCCCCGTACTAATCGTGACAGTGCAAATAAATCCTTATATGTTTTATTCACCGGTCTAAAAGTGTGTTAAAATATATGAAATCAACCACAAATGAGTGTCTATGTACAAAGGCATCTTACTACGAAAAGGCTTAAAAAATTAATATCATCTCAAATCAGATTTGAAATGAACTGATTAGCAGTAGATATACAATCAGGCTTTAGAAGGAAGTTTTGTTTGTTTGTTTATTGGTGTTTAACGGCCTATCAACAGCTAAGGTCATGTAAGGCCGGGCAAACGGGTTCAATCCTGTTTTAACCTGCTGCATTGGGGTGAAAATTCCAAAATCAGAACTGAATATTTACATCGAGAAACAATATATTCAGCCCTGAAATTAGAATAACCTGACCTGGTGGCAGGTCCATACCACACCAAAGTCACTTGGCCCCTTCCCCGAATATCGTAATACTCACATAAGGGGTATAACCAGCTTAGAAGGAAGTAAACGGTATGTGTAATAAAAAATATTTGTATTATTTACAACCATGTGATTAAAATTTACACTGGACTCTTTAAGACTTCAATTAAGTCACAGTACACATGTATTGCCGAACGTATATGCAATTTTCACAACAAACAAGTATTTATGGGGGTTTTTATTTTAATACCTAAAAATTGATCAACCCATCTGCTGAATCTTTGTTAAACCCTAAACCGTGTGATATTTCATTTTAAACACTCAACAAACAAACCAATGTACCAATTTCCGTACAACAAAACATGTAAACTTGTAGAATGAATTGATTGATTTATTGGTGTTTACCGGTCTATCAACAGCTACGGTAACTTAAAGCCGGGCTAACGGGTTCGATTCTGCATGTAACTTGCTGCATTGGGAAAAATATCCAAAGATCAGAACGGAATATTTACATCAAAATAAATATATATTCAGCGCTGAAATTTGAATAACACGACCTAGTGCCAGATCCATATCACACCAAAGTCACTTGGCCTCTTCCCCTAAAAGCAATAGGATTAGGAACAATCGTATTACTCGTACTCATACAAGGAGTATAACCAGATTAAAACCTCACATACAAGAATGCCAAATACGTACCGGAGGAGTTCTAAAAAATGTATACTGGAGAAAACAAAATAATCTCATCTTAGTTGCTGGAAATCACAGTAACAAGAATTCCGCGGAATCAAACGTCTCGCCTTGTTCCACCTTGACCCTGGGGCCTTGACCATGACCATGGGGCCCCGAGAATAGTCCTATATTTATCTACATATCATAGTAAAGGTATGTATAAAGTTTGATGATTATAGCTGATGAAGTTTTGAAGTAATGACAGTAACGCGAAAACTTAACATTGAATGATTACGACGCCGCCGCCGACGACTCCGGAAAAGCAAAACGTTAAGTCTCGCTTTCCGCTTTTGCGGGCGAGACAAAACGAGACATTGATTGATTTGATACATAAAATATATCCAACACAAGATCATATCCAAAAGGGAACACATCTGTATGCCGGGAGTACTGTACATACAGCACTAACATTCAGCACTGTCAATTTGTTTATTTATTGGTGTTTAATGGTACATCAACAGCTAAGGTTCATGTAAGGCTAGGCAAACGGGTTCGATCCCGTTTTAAATCTGCTGCATTGGGGTAAAAATCCCAAAATAAGGAGGAATATTTACATCGAGAATAATATATATTCAGCCCTGAAATTAGAATAACCTGACCTGGTGCAGGTCCATACCACACCGAAGTCACTTGGCCCCTTCCCCTAAAATAGGATTACGAATAATCGTAATACTCACATAAAGGGTATAACCAGATTCAACTGTCAGATACAAAATGGCAAAGATGTATGTGAGGGCCAAACTAGGTTTCCAGTCGGGGATACCGGTAAGGATGAACCCTGATCGTTAAAATTACCCATCACAATCTCCCACCTGCCACCCACTGCATCTTTGGTATAACATATCACTTGGCCTCAGGTGTGAATCAACGTCAGAAAATGTGGCTACACTGCTGAACGGCTGGCTTTATTCTCAAGGTCTCCAGATGTGATTGGCGAACTCTGAAAATAATTACAAATATATCACTTGAATGTTGAACAAGAACATTTATAAGTGAAATCAAGTGTGCAATGGCTAACAGAAACATGTAAATGCTGCATGAATTGCCTAAAATTTCATATTTGGCCTTAATCTTAGGCATGTGTGGCACATGTGTGGCGCTATGGGTGACTATAGAAAAAATAAAAAGAATTGGCGCTGTATAAAATACATACAGTTCATGTCAATCATACTGTTGTGCAATGACACCTGACAAAGTTCATGTATATTATCTACTAGATAATCAGGGGCGGCGGAAGTGGGCTCACACCCATAATTTTGTTGGGCCATGCCCCCCCCCCCCCAATAATTCTGTAATAAAGCGCATGTTATCATCCTCAAACTTGCTTTTAATGCAGGAAATGGCGTTTAGATTTCCAAAATTGAGCATGCCCCAGGACCCCACTAGCAAAATTGGGCCCCCACAATAAGTTACCCATTCCGCCGCCTATGATAATATCTAGGGCCTTGATTGGGAAGTAAAAAATGTCAAATTTCATAAAGATGGTTTAAAATTGCGGATGTTCAGTTAGCAAAAAAACAAACAAAATTAAACATGATAAAATTGGTAATACTGTTTAGTTATGATCATCACATAATAACTGTGGGTGAAAAGAAGTCTCAAGATGATAGCTTATGCATGATTATGATGTAAAATGTTATCTAAACAAGAGGGCCATGATGTAGCTAATTCGCTCACCTGACTCCATGAACACCAGAGGAGAATGTGACATTATTGAGTTCATGTGTTTTAACAAAATTGTGCTATTTTTAGATGGCGGTCATCTTGGATTAAGCGATGACTCATTTTATCAAATCTGAAAATGCTTCACCCAAGGATTTGAACTTCCTATGAACTTTGGCCAGCATCGGCTATGTGGTTCCTGAGAAAAAGACGTTCATAATCTTGAATAAATGGACCTTTTGGTGGCCATCATGGATGACATAATCATCCGATTCCGACAAATATTGCACCAGAGCAATCGCCTCATCGATACCTTCAATTTGATATATGACATGAGCATATTCGGTCCATATGACCCCAATTTGCATTCGGTCCAAAAATACCCCACGCCCCACGGGCCACGCCCATTTTTGACCCCGGGGTCACCATTTTCACAACTTTGAAAGAGCATTGTAAATAAAAAATTCCTGCCAAGTTTAGTCAAAATCCGGCTAGCGGTTCATGAGAAGAAGATTTTTTAAGAATTTATGCTATTTTTAGGCGGTGGCCATCTTGGATTAGCGATGACCTCCATTTTAACAAATCTGAAAAGGCTTCACCCATGGACCATAACTTTTAAGTTTGGCTACCATGGGTCAAGCGGTTCATGTGAAGAACAATTTTGAAATCTCTAATAAAAGAACGACCTTTTGACTTTTCGGCGGCCATCTTGGATGACATAACAATCCGATTTCGACAAAAAATGCACCAGAGTGATCGCCTCATGATACCTTCGATTTGATATAACATGACCATATTCGGTCAACAATAAAATTTGACCTCACGGGCCACGCCCATTTTTGACCTTGGGATCACCATTTTAATAACTTTGAAAGAGCATTGTACATTGATCATTCCTACCAAGTTTCGTCGAAATCCGGCCAGCGGTTCATGAGAAGAAGATTTTTAAAGAATTTATGCTATTTTTAGACAGCGGCCATCTTGGATTAGCGATGAGCACCATTTTAACAAATCTGAAAAGGCTTCAACCATGGACCATAACTTTTAAGTTTGGCAACCATGGGCGAAGCGGTTCATGTGAAGAAGTATTTTGAAATCTCTAATAAAAGAACGACCTTTTGACATTTCGGCGGCCATCTTGGATGACATAACAATCGATTTCGACAAAAAATGTACCAGAGTGATCGCCTCATTGATACCTTCAATTTTATATATAACATGACCATATTCGGTCAAAAATAAAATATGACCCCAATTTGACCCCACGGGCCACGCCCATTTTTGACCCCGGGGTCACCATTTTAAATTTCCCCCCTCCACTGGTTTGTTTCTGCTACTTTTTGTCGTTCATTGTATGTTATGTGAAAAGCATCAAAATTCTGATATTTTTCTCACGGGGGGAAATTTCCCCGTCTCCACTGGTTTGTTTCTGCTACTTTTTGTAGTTGATTGTATGTTATGTGAATATTATGTGAAAAGCATCAAAATTGCATCAAAATTGTGATATGTTTCCCCCCCCCCCCTCACAGGGGGGGGGGGGGGGGGGGAGAATTTCCCCCCCTCCACTGGTTGGTTTCTGAATACTTTTTGTCGTTGTTTGCTATACTATGTGTTTATTTATGTGAAAAGCATCAAAATTGTGATATGTTTCTCACATATGTTTCTCTAGGGGGGGAATTATTTCACCCCCTCCACTTGTACTGTTTTTTTTCTGCTAATTTTTGTCGTTGATTGTATGTTAGATGAATATTATGTGAAAAGCATCTAAATTGCATCAAATTTGTGATACGTTTCTCACAGGGGGCCTCCTCTGGTTGGTGTCTGCTACTTTTTGTCGTTGTTTGTATGTACATGTATATTATGTGAACATTTGATATTTCGTGTTTGTACATTATATATAGACCCATATTAATATATTTATTTAATTAAATGATTTTTATTATCACTTTTTTTTCTTTAAGTTCTGTACGTTATCCCGAATGAATGCGGATGGATTGGTTGAGGGGGGGGGGAATTATTCCCCCCCCCCTCCTTATATCTAAAAGTGTAATTTTTGTGTTGATAAAATCACTCCATATGGGTGAAAATCTCCACCCTGGGGGTCCAGAAATGGATAAAAAAGAGCATTAAAAAATGCAAATCAGCCTCCGAAAAAGAGGAATGTTAGTGGACTTTCCTCTTTTGTAATGGAGCCAATTCCATATACCCATGCGTATTATTTACAGCGTGTTGGGGGACGGGGTGCGGTATTCCTACGGTCTGTTGTACATCGAGTTCCTGGCAGAGTTCCAGCGAGACAAGGGCGCCACCTCGTGGATCGGCAGCATAATGTTCGGCACGTACGGCCTCTCCGGTCAGTAACACACAAACAATACAAAGTTACATCTATATCGGGGACCTAATTTTAGGCGGGCTATTAAACTGAGACATGTCACAAACAGAAATGGTACAGATGATGGAAATATTAGCGTATGTGATGTAGATCAACTGCGACTTGGCTGTGGGATTGGCTGTTGTTGTGTTTTATCAAGTAGTCTACACCAAAGTAGTTATGTTATTCCTACGCAAAGTATACTGAAAGGATAAAGAAACACAGGGTAAACATTTGAGGTGATTTAACGTGATGTGTTTGCTGTTATATACAATATTTTATATGAGTATTAAAAAAACATCTTTAGTCAACACATTACCAAAATTGCATTAGGTTTTGACCGATAATTCATTAGTAATTGAATCACAATTGACGGTACCCCCTCCCCCCCTCCCCAATATCGCAGAGTGAAATCCACTGTTTTGTCAATATCTCGTATGCCCCCCTCGCTCGCGCATCTGTCACAGCCCTGATTCTCTTGTGCTTGGAATTCATCAGTGCATTTATCCTTCTTATTGGGATATTGTTCCACTCTTCCAACAATGCAGTCCTTAGTTGGTCGAGATTAGAAGGGGTATTCCGACACCCCCTTATCCTGCTGTCAAGTTCGTCCCACAGATGTTCGATTGGGGACAAATCGGGACTGTACGCTGGCCAGTCGAGTGGGTTAATGTTATGGTCAGCGAGAAAGTCTTGACAAACTCTGGCTACATGGGGCCGGGCATTATCATGCTGGAAAATTAGTTGACGCTGTTGCACAAATGGAACAACAACCGGGCGGAGGATTTCATCCCTATATCTTACGGCGGTTAAATTCCCGGCTACCACAATCAACGGTGACTTTACCCCGTGAGATATCCCTCCCCAGACCATAACCGAGCCACCCCAAACCTATCTCTCTCAAGAACGCAAGCGTCGGCGAAGCGTTCCCCACGACGTCGGAATACACAACGTCGACCGTCCGGACAAAAAAGAGTGACCGGGACTCATCGGTGAAAAAGACTTGTCTCCATTGCCTCATTGGAAATCTTCTGGGAGTATGTGCCGCCAACCAAGCCATACGACGCGCGCGACGTGCACGAGTGAGAGGCAGACCAACGTAGGGACGACGTGCTCGCAGACCAACCTCGTGCAATCGATTTCTTACAGTTTTGTGGTGAATGTGGCGATTATGATTGCCTACCGTGTTAATAGCGGTTTCAGTGGCAGTAACGTGGCGATTACGCAGGTGGGCGATACGAATAGTCCTGTCTTGACGTCGCGACATAACGCGCGGACGTCCAGATCTCGGCAACCCTTCCGGTCTCTCTCAGACGACGGACAAGACGTTCTATGGTGGAAACATTCACACCGAACTGCATAGCAACCTGCTGTTGCGTTTGACCTTGCATTAGCATTAGCAATGCAATAACCTGACCCCTCTGAACTTCCGTTAGACGTACCATGATTGTGAGAGCTATAAATTCAGTGTAAATCGCGGAAAACGATGTGTATCAAGTTGTATGACAAAATGTTTTGACGAACTTATCATCATCATGCTGCACGTGTTTTTGGTTTTTGTGCATTACACGGTTGAGTAACTTTAGGCACCGGTTTGGGTGCACAGTGACCAAGATTTTCATAATTTTAGGCCAAGCATTTCAATAATTATTGCGTATATTGTTACCCTGCGTTTCTTTATACTTTTAGTATATATTTAAATCGACTAACGTTAATTAGACACAATGCAGACTTTCATTAATTTAATTTCAAAAAGATCTCAAACAAGGTGGCACCAAAATAATCAGAGCCAATACATTCAATTGAAAGACCTGGGCCCGGTTGCTCTATACCTCTGTTAGCTGAACATACTGTTAAATCCTTAACAAGTGTTAAGGATTTAACAGTCTGTTAAGCTAACATAGGCTTGGAGAAACTGGGCCCTGGAAATTAGTAAACGCTTGACAGAATTCGATCTCGAAATGTACTGGTGTCTAGTATATTATGCATATAGAATGCATATAGTAGAGAAAAGCATGTTCTGTTCAGCTAAACTAGTGTCTGTTCGTAGGTCCGTTTGCCGGTATGGTGATCGACAAGCTTGGTTGCCGTGTGGCCATGATCTTCGGCTGTCTCGTGTCCGCCGCTTCCTTCGTCATCAGCATGTTCGCTACCAGCATCTACTACCTCTACTTTAGCTTCGGCTTGCTCGGAGGTATTATAGATATAGTGCTGGACTATGGAACGCCAACATATGATATTACATGTACTGTATGTCATATAGATAAAAAAACAAAACCGCATGGTTCTTCTGGGTCACACTATGATATTGACTGCAAATAACGTGATTACTGTACATCAACGACTTGATGTATGATGTACGCTGAAAACTGTAAAATGCGACTTTCTTTAATTTGTGAAAAATGCTAATGAACCCATAAAGTATTGTAGTTATCGGGTGAAATCTATCTCGAGTTGCCAAATTAGCACAATCCGTGTTTCGGGCGATCTTATAGGCGTTTTAAGTAACGTTTAAGCCAACAATATATTGTTGGACAGAGACACAAACTTATGAATGTATTTACATGCACAAAAATTGTCAATTCCATACTGGTGTCATCAGTCCCATTTTGGGAATTGTGTGTTCATGTATGAATACCAATCGTTAATATGAGTGCCAAAATGTGTCATAAAGTATCTTAAAATATAAAACAGGTTCAACATTAATATTAATTGTTGACGTTGTTTTACATTTTACTCTTATTATTGTTAATATGGCGGCCATTTTGTGCTTGAAAAAGACTATCTAAATACAAGATCAGGAGAGTGTTTGCTTTTACAAACAGATGACACGGAAATATGTTTAAGACCAATATAGCTCCCACTATTAATTAAATAGAGGATCATACATGAGTAATCATTTAATATTATATTTATTAAACGGGTTTACTGATTTCATAAGGAACGCGACTATGCCGAGTTTCTTATGAAATCAGTCAAAGAGTTTAATAAATATCATATTTAATCAATACAAGTGTTATTTTCTATTTATTGCATAAGCACATCATCATAATTCGAAGCTGTATTGAATACCCAACATGTTTTCTGTTATTAAACTGTGAAAGCCCATGTTATGCAATAATGCTGTTTACTGCTTTTGCACAAAAGCACATTTAATTTATGACTGTTCACATTCAGAATATTACACTGTAAATCAACAGTCGATACAGTCCTTTGTTTCATGATATTTATTGTATTGGTGAAAACATGTATTATTGTTTATAACTAAGTTTAATATGTATCATGATTAACACACGGACGTAGACGTACAACCATTTTCAACAATGTTCTTATCGGAGAATATTCGTCGTATGTCTAATAATTATGCTGAACACAGTGGAATTACTGTACTTGTTATAAACCATTGCATAGAAATACATCCTGCCGATGCCTGTAAGATAATCACCAGTGAGTGATTATCTTACAGGCATCGGCAACGTGTTCATGATGTTACCCGTGTTCGTGGTGATTGTCCAGTATTTCGACAAGAGGCGGTCCCTCGCCATGGGCATCACTGTCTGCGGATCAGGTAAATACAACTAATGAACGGCGTAGCAACACATGATTACTTGTACAATGTAACATGTTCAATTCTAAATTTGAGTGACTTCTGTACCATGCCCCAGGAAACAAATACAGTGCTATTTGGGAATGCAATAACAGTCAGCATTTCTGGTCACAAGTGGGATCCATTTTAAATGATCATACTTTTAGACGTAATCTAGATTTGCATTCAATAAGTTTTGGACAGTATAAACAGAACATATATTCTTAAAGTTGTGCATTGTAATTGGAAAATATGTTATATAGTCTTGTAAATTGAGAAATACACAACCAAACCTTTCTGATGTTAAAAGCTATTTAAAAAATATATTGAGAGAGCAATAGCTATAACTAATCAAAGTACTGAAGGTACTGAACATAGGGTACTACAAGATTAAACTAGATTGATTGATTGATTGATTGTTGGTGTTGCAGTTTCATTAACCCTTAAAGGTACATGCCCACTCAGTAGGTACAAAATGTTCTTTACATCAGAGACATCATCTGAGACATTTCCTGGCAAAATAAACATTCATGCGCCATTAACCCACGTACTGATTGGCATTATAATACATTTTATATCAGACGTAAATTTGCACACTGATATCAGGGGCGATAACCGTGTTTCCTTAAAATGTTAACGGACATTACTATTTAATCTCTGTATTTATTTTATGATGTGCAATGATCATACTTTAAAATCTGTCAAAAATATTATTTGTTCAGGTGACGCATTTCTTTATTACAAATAATTAAAAAATGTCATGCCTCATTTGCATATGAAAATAGCCTGATACCACCGCGCATCACTATCAGTAAAATAAATGTTACTAAATGATTATATCTGTATAGCGGGCACTTTAGAACTGGTGGAATAGTGACACAGTTA
This sequence comes from Conchocele bisecta, assembly GCA_029237695.1. Classification (NCBI taxonomy): domain Eukaryota; kingdom Metazoa; phylum Mollusca; class Bivalvia; order Lucinida; family Thyasiridae; genus Conchocele; species Conchocele bisecta. The sequence goes on from CM055265.1 coordinate 225,460,552, forward strand.
TACACTTATTTAATTCCTATAAATGACATTTTGGGCTTACTGAGTGGGCATGTACCTTTAAAGCGCTGGAAACGACAATTGTCGTGTGCTGTTTTAAATTTTAAATATTTTTATATCTCAAAAAAATACTGAGACGATTCTACTGCGCTACCAAAACAGGTTTTTAAAGAGATTAAAATATACAAAATGAGCAGACGGCAATTTTATTTTTCAATGGTTAAGGGGTTAAGGGGTAAACTATTGATATGGCACAACTTGAAGTACAGTATGCACTGCTACAGTACTGTATGTACAAACACATTCAACAACATTACAGATTATGCATAGCAATATCAGAAAGATACGGTAACACATATACAAGACATCATTAATTCAAGTATACAGATTTCAGATATCTATGATCATTATAGATATATTAAAAACTGATTGAAGAGTAATAGTTACAATAATTCCGCCACGGAAGCGTTGTTGCGCCTGAAAATGCCTTACCGGTACATCGCCAAGTTTACTTCTGTTTTGTGAATGAAATAGTTGGCCCCGGATCGAGTATATTAAAACATACAAATGACGTCATTGGGGAAACCGCTGACAAAATGTTCAATGAATGGAAGCCCAAACTTGTTAGATTTATTTTTGTCGTATTTCAGTACTTGCATTAATATGGGTATTAATATACGCTGGATGTGTTATACTGTCATTAATTTGTTCCCTGACTGTAAGTTATCACCTTAAAGACTGACTTATTGACCCCTTCCCTGAACGTAGAATTGACACTCATGTTGGCGTGTATTGGCCACCATAGACAAATGTCAATCAGGCCGAATTCGGGAATGTCACTAAAGTCCGCTGTAAATCCATCGATAGAGAGAGAGAATGAGGATTAAACATCAGTTAGACCTACACGTGCGAGTTTTGTTTCGCACAGGTGTCGGAAGGTCAAACTTGATGTAGTTTGTGTGTTAAACGCGTCGCTTGTTTCGGAGGGGAGTTAACTCTGTTACTAACTTTTGCGATGACCGCACGATTTGTGCCGCAAATGGTGGCAAATCACGCGCAACAAAATAATCCGATGTATTTTTTGTACGTAGAACATCCGTTGTTGATATTGTGCAGTGCAAGTAGTTTTTCATAATATTATTTTCAATTAGCGGTTGCGTATGACAGTTAAACGTTGAGTAACACAATGCATTTTGTTGTTATGGTTACTCCAAGATATCACTACCTACCATCGCATCGAGAGGGGTCTGGTGCGTAGCTAACTATCGGAGGCAATACATAGGTATACCCTATGTAAAAATACAGTTGCTACCCATGAATGAAAGTGGGATGGAATACAACTAGATTAAGACTGTATTACGTACATAAAATGCTCTTGTTTGATAGAGACCCGAAGTAGAAGACATACTAATGCTTATTACGACGTTGCTCAATTCAAATCTATCATCTCTTTCCACCTCACTCTCCTTTTCTCCGTTCTCAACTCTACTCCTAAACTCATTATAATGTAATCATTAACATTCTCAAATATATTTATTTATCTATGCATGTTGATTCACATGGATACATGTCAAGGTACAGGATAATAATAATTGTATAGTATGTTTATATATATAATTATATGTCTAAATGTTTAAGTTAATTTCTGTGTATACGTGAAGTAGTATATAGGGAGTCAAAATGATACCACCTAACGGTGGTATCATTTCCCCACTCTATATACTACCCCGACCACCCCCGAAAAACTCCAAAATTGGTTAACGAGGAAATTGTCACCCGACAGCAAAATCGTGACAATTGGTGTCATAAATACATAAGTTGAAAAGAGGTCCAATTGAGCAGATAAATCTCATAGGTTATATACGCCAGAAATAGAAAATCCGTGGCAAATCTGTAATGGTTTCGGCTACCCAACGAAATAGCCACCCGATAATGCGCCGGAGGGGGAAAAAAAAAGAAATGTTTGTTCAATTGGACTGCATTTCGAAAAAAAAATAAATGTATGTTCAATTGGATTTTGTAGAATTCTATACGTCCGCGCGTGATAGTTTATATTTCGTATTTTCCTCCTCCGATATAGCTAATTTATTTTGCAGATCAGCAACTAATTCTACCAGCTCTAGTCTACCGCGTTCACCTTTAGCCACAGGGCAGCGTAGTTGCTTATGTCTACAAAGAGTTTGGGCACTAACGAACTTACAAGGGCATCTGGGGCATTGAAATTGTGGGGCGACACAAGGAAATTTTCTACGTCTCGATAGATGCCTTCGTAGATAGTCTTTACACGCAAAAGTCTTACAACAAGTCGCACACTCCATTATGTATATATATGTATATGTTTATATTCAATTGGACGAGAAAAAAAAATCATGTTCGTCCAATTGAACAGATAAATGTCATAGGTTATATACAGAAATATGATAACGTCAGAAATCGAAAGTTTGAGAAGAGAAGCCGAATCTCTAGGGATTACTTATAGTAAACGGTTGGGAGTTAGGGGGTTGACAAATCTTATAAACTCCACAAAGAATGAGGCGGTGTTTACCCGCGCCCACAAACGAGGAGCCTTTAAAGACCTCTCACTAGCTGAGGAAGTTGCTAACAGAATTCAAAAAGAAAGTATTGCGGGGTTAAGGGCCAATGTAATCAAACCTTCAAGCACATCCCAAATTAGACGCACAGGCGACCCAAATAATAAGAAAAAATCTATCGTTCGCGCGATAGTGGAAAAAGGTGAAGAAATATTGGGGGCTCACGATGAAACGTTGGAAAAGGTAGAAAATGGAAGACGGGTAGTTACATTATCCTTTCGTAAAAACATTGACATTAACGAGTCTGAACGCATGTCCGATAAAATCGCTCCGTATCTAACAACCAATTTTTATTTGAGATATTCATATTCTTACAAGCTAGAACATATGGAGGAAACAAAAACTATAATATTTCACAAAAATCTCGGTGGTAGCGAACCACTATCATCAATGAAAACCGTTAAAAAATGGTTGTCAGATAAGGAGCAAACACGAATAATGTCCGATAAAATAGACAGACCAAATACAAAGTGGAAGTTTGTAAGATGGGTAGAGGTTTTTGTAAAGTTAATACAGGGCAGTAGTGTAATAGATTTGGGACTACAATCCAAAGAAGTAGCAGGAGGAGAACTTCCAGAATGGTTGAGGAATAGAAAAGGTATGTATTCTTTAGATAAGTATAATGACGACCTTTGTCTGTTCAGGTGTCTAGCTATGCACCTTGATAAAAAGATCAGACCTGACAGATGCACGGACAAGGCGAAAGAACTTAGTAAACAATATACCGGTAGTAATGTGGTTTCACGAATTCCTTTTTCAGATCTGAAAAAGGTTGAAGAGTTTTTTAAAATCGGTATAGAAGTATATCAACCGACACAAGGTGGTGTTTGGTGGTTGAAAAAGGTACCAGCGCACTATGATGCACTAGGCAATAAACCAATGACAATAGGACTGTTTAATAATCACGCATTTCTGATAAAAACCTTAAAAACCTATCTATCTAAAATTTACGCCTGCGACAATTGCAAACAGAAAAATTCACGGAAAGCGAGTAATATGAAGAGACCGGACCAAAATGTATGAGAGGTGAGACAAAAGTAATATGTGATGGTAATTATTTAGAGCGCCCGCGTTCGTCGTTCGAGAAAGCGTTCTACCCAAAAAGTTCTAACAGTTATGGTGCGATCGATTGGATGTACTCTGTGGAAAAGCGGGAGGGAATTCACATTCACCATGAACAGTGCGGACACGGAGGTAAAAGATGGATTTTAGGAGCTCCAGTAGATGGATACTGTCCAGAAACCAATACCGTATATCAATATCACGGCTGTTACTGGCACGGGTGGGAGATTCATGCAAAGCATAAAAAAGAAGAACGCGCATCCACAATGAGAAGAGATAAATTTATTAGAAGCAAAGAATTCAACCTAGTAGTTATGTGGGAATGCGAATTTCAAAGAACGGGTAAAGATATAAAGATCGGTTGCGACGCTAGTCTTTATCCATATCAGATAGTATACGATTTTGAGGCGTATCTCCAGCCAGAAGTTGAAGCTATCGGTAATAGTTTAGAGTACGAAGCTGAGCACGTTCCGGTAAGCGTTAGTAGAGGAGATAATTTTTCAGGAACTCATATTTGTGATAAAGATCCTGCAAAACTTATATAAAAATTTGTAGAAGATTTGAAAGCCGGGGGAAAAACTATAAGAGAAGAAGTATGGTCAAGATATGAGTTTAATACAGAATATTTACGTGAAAAACAAATCGCCCAGATCGAACAGTGGATAGAGCAAGTACCGGTTATAGGTTTTAACAGCAGTAAGTACGATATAAACTTAATAAAGAAATATTTAGTAGGTAAACTGTCATCAACAACAAAGAAAGTAATGGTTGGAAAAAGGGCGAACGCAACAATATTTCTATTTACTCTGGAGTTTAGATTTCTTGATGTAATAATTTACCTAGGACCTTGTGTAAGTTACGATAGTTGGATAAAAGCCTACGACTGTAAAGGACAGAAATCTTTCTTTCCTTACGAGTGGTTCGATTCTACAGACAAGCTGGATTACCCAGGACTACCGGATATAGAGAATTGGTATTCCAAACTATCTGGGAAAATGTTAATAGATGAAACAGAATTAAGTAAATGTCGTAGAATTTTCGAAGAAAATAATATGAAAACTTTCAGAGATTGGTTGAAATATTATAACGATTTAGATGTAGCACCGTTCCTAGAAGCTGTGGGAAAAATGTGTGAATTTATAAACACAGGGGTGTAGATATTTTCCCAAAGACGCATGGTAACACTACCGGGTGTGGCATACAATATTTATTGAGAGGAACCATTAAAGAACAAAAAATCTTCAAAGACGATTATACCGGAGGATGCTCTATGCGCACCGAAAGAAGAAACATACAAAATGATGAAAGACGCTCTAGTTGGTGGTCCATCAATAGTATTTACACAATATGCAGAAGCCGGTGTTTCAAATATTAGAGTGGGTTCCAAACCTTGCAAGGCTGTTTTGGGGTACGATGCAAACGCGTTATATTTATCTACGTTAAATAAAGAGATGCCGTGTGGAAAATAAACTATACATCATATAGATAACCCACATAATCCTAAACTTATTAAAAAGTTTAGTAAAAGAGTTTTATCCGGAGACTGGTTTGGGTTTGCGGAGGTGGATATAGAAGTTCCCCGCAACTTGGTGGATAAGTTTTCTGAAATGTCTCCACTTTTTATAAACAGAGAAGTAGAGGTTGATGAAGTTCCCGCACACATGTTAAAATATTTAAAAGATACTGGCCGAACTAGAGGAAACGGAAGAAAATTGGTGGGATCTATGTCGGCCACTAAAGTATTGCTGTACGCGCCACTGTTGAAATGGTATTTAAAACACGGCCTAGAAATAACGGGAGTTCATCGTGTTATAGATTATATTAGTGGTAAACCCTTCGAATGGTTCGCTAAAGAAGTTACAGCCGCAAGACGAACGGGGGATGTAGAACCAAATAAGAAACCAGTAGCGGATATAATGAAATTATTAGGAAACCCGTGTTGTGAAAAAATGATAGAGGCAACAGAGAGACATTTAATACGACATATACACAAGACGAAACTTGTGTTGACAAAGCATTAAGATCCGCGTATTTTGATGATTTGGAAGAGATAGGAGATGCGTACGAAATATCTTCAAGAAAACCCCGGTGCTCAGTAAAGAGACCATTCCATTGTGGAATAGCGGTTTATCAACTAGCTAAATTGAGAATGTTGGAATTTTACTACGAATTTCTAGACAAATACGTAAAAAGAGAAGACTTTGAATTAATACAGATGGACACGGATAGTATGTATATAGGAGTTAGTGGAAAAACGATAGAGGAATTGATTAGACCTAACTTACTAGACGAGTTTGAAAAAGAAAAAAAGAAATGGTTGGCTTGGGATAAATGGAGCGAAAGAGAGCCAGGACTTTTCAAAATGGAATTTAGCGGAGATAGGGCGATAGCGTTATCTAGTAAGTGTTATTTCGTAGAAAAATTTAATTCAATTAATAAAAACTCTGCGAAAGGAATGTCCAAGAGAACTAACAATTTAAATTGGGATAGATATAAACGAGTACTAAGTGAAACTACAGAAGATGGAAAACACATTATAGATGTAGCACAAAATAGAGGATTTAAAATGAAAGACGGTGTTATGAAAACGTACTGTCAACCAAAATTAGGACTCTCGGCGTACTACGATAAAAGACGCGTGTTATCAGACGGAATACATACGGAACCTCTTTAATTAATTTTAGCAATCTAAAGACTCTGACGATCCGGGGGTAACTGGGTGTCAGAAGGCACCGCAAGAAGTTCTTCGCGAACAAACCCTCGAGATGGCCCATCATCCAAATAGTAGAGCACGGGCTCATCGGGTTTGGTAATAGATCGATCTAGATGATATACATTGAGAGACCACACGGGATCAGTCGCGCGGCGGCTGCCACTTTCGAGCTCTCCCGGTTGATAGAGGTACCGGACGTCAATATCCGATGGAAGTGCAATCGGCGATTGCTGCTCCTCTAAACCAACGGGTCGCCCGCGCGAGACGGCAGAGGGCTTGCTCGTCACCCTTTTAAACTTGATAGCATCTACGGGCTTCTTACCTATCAATCTGGTCACCTCTCCGTTCAGTGCGGAGACCACGGCGGGCAGTCTGGCCACCCACTCGGTCGATCGCGAATGAGGGTCTACAAGTTCTTTGGCATATTGGTGTCCGAACAGTCTCTCAGCCAGGGTTCGATTGAAGCGCTCCATTATCCCCTGGTCCCGGAGGATGTTGATGCGGCCGCGTCTGACAGAAACTTTGTGTTTAGCCAATAGATGAGAGACAGCGCCCATGAACTCGCGGCCGGGATCGACCTGGAGAAGATTCGGCCATTTGAGAGGACTCCTCTTATATTTTCGGGAAAGAGCCTCGGCCACCTCCTTAGACTCTTTAGTGGCCAACGGCTCAGCCCCCTTATAACGACTCGCTACTTCAACGATTGTCAGCGCGTACTTGTACGTCTTGCGACCGACGCGATCGTGAGGGAGAAACAGGAGATCCGCTTGGTGAACTTGGTTCGGCACCGGCACGTCGAATTTCGGGCGCGGAGAATATTGTGAGGCGCGGGTAAATAGATCTGCCAGATGGCCTGCCTCTTGAGCCATTCCTTGACAGCGTTTTCGGAAACCTTGGTCGCCGCCGCGAGGTTCTTGATGGCCGCGAGTCCCTTCCAGTAGCCGCGTGGGCTATAGTACGTATTCGCCAGCTTGCGCGTTAGTTTGGTATCAAGTTTGCGCGTGTTCCATCGTATGCGAAGTATTCTAATATATCGGACAATCTCCAACGTCCGGTAACTGCGTCGTTAATAATAAACCTTTGTTGGAAGTACAATCGCGATTGATTTTGGAGGTTAAGTTCTGAAGGAACTCGGTGGAATCCAATCCCCCAGGATTGGTGGGGGAATCTAACATCCGCTTTGCGAAAAGGGTGGCCGTTTTTTCGTCCTCGCGCCACGTCTCGAGAGAATCTTGGGCCAGACGGATCATAACCCTTTGTTGCCAGCTATACGGTTGTTTAAGGGCCGTGTAGCCATACCTCATCGATCAAAGCGTAAATAAAGATTCGTCAAACTAACAATCGTTATTATATATAATATATATTTAAACCAAGTTTCAATTGCTTATTTCAATCTCGATTGAATATATAGTAGCCGACGAGACCCGTCGCAGCCATTCCCACGACGATGAACGCGATCTCGCGGTCTTTTTGGGCCTCTGACGGTACATAGAAATCTGAAAGTTGGGGCTCGCGATCTAGTCCAAATTTCATTGGATCGAGACTTCTCTGCGGATATGCCAGCGCGTACTCGCGGTTGGCTTCTTCAACGTTCTGGAAAGTTTGCGCGGTGTGATTCTCGCGGCTAAGCTCTTCGTTGACCCAGTCGAGATGGGCGGTTCGTTTTTGTGACCACGCTTCCTTTGCGCTATTGAGTTGTTCTACAGCTAAATCGTGACGCTCGCGCTCCTCATCCGCGTTCGAGTTTTGTAGTTTAGAGAATAGAAAGTTGCTGCCGCTGAACGCCAATGCGTTCACGAGAGCTCCTCCTACTATTATTCCGATCGTAGCCATTTTATTTCCATATATTAACGGGTAGAATTCCAGCTTTAATTAGATAATCTCGAGTCCAAACTGCGGCCGCTACATCTAAGGTCACGAGCCCTCTATCTCTCACAGTAAAGTCCAATTTGGGGACGAACCCTCCTAAGGCCACCTTCGATAGTCGAGCAAACCCGATACTGAGACCCGATATCACCACGGCGTGATAAAGCGCATTCACTATCATTTTACCATCGTGTTCAGCCATTATAATTATTGCATATAAAAGGGATCGCGTTTAATGTTTAAATGGGGCGCATCCCTCAACATTGTTGAACGCGATTGGATTGGAACCGCATCCAACAGTGTTGTTGTTTTGCTTTTTTTCAATTTCAACCTTGATGATAGGGGGGACCTGTTGTTGAAACGGTAAAGCACATACAGGGTGCCCACAACCGACAGACCACCAACAACAACCCACGGGATCCAATCGAGATTGGGAGTTGGAGCAATCGGTTCCAATCCAATCGCGATTGGGGGAGAAACAGCTGCCACCGGGTGTTTTGCCGTCTCTGTCTCCGATTGCAACGACCGTTTGGCCTCTCGAAGCTCGGCGAGTATTTTATCTTGTTTAGCTTTTCGTGTGTGGCAGCAGCCGCTCTCCCAGCCGCCTGTCTTTTGGGATTTTTTATATGCGGTATGTCACCCGGTGGCAGAGTAACACTCGGGTTCGATTGTGTTGGAGCAATCTGGTTCAACTCCGTCACTCTCGCTGGTGTGTCTTGTGTCATCATTTATAATATTAATATTAGGGCTTATAGTTCGTGGGCATATATGTCCAAATTGACAGTGTTTACCCGTGGTCAACGCGGTTGTCAGCGGAGCTAAGTACATTCCAAACTTGTGATAAATTGAGCAGCATGCTGTTCTAAGAGTGTGTCCTATAAAAGGGTCAGTCTCTAGATCGCGAATCAACCCCGCGGTGTGGCTAGGGAGAAGTATACTAACGGTGGTAGCGTACAAATGAATAGCCGCCGATCCGAGAGTGTTTGTCATCTCCGCACCTAATTTGGATTCGTATCGCGCATACATTGTATCGACCTCCGCATCTGACATCTTATCCACCTGACAAACTGACAGACGCCTACCGATAATGCTCCGACTGTCCCCCAGCAACCAGCGCAGCTAGACGCTCGCGACGCGCCGCGTTTTCATTTTATTTTGGGACCGTATCGGCAGCCGTGCCGGCAGTCGTGCTGACAGGTGTTCCTACAGTTTCAGTCGTGTCGGCAGTCGGAGCGACTGTTTCTTCCATTAGCTGATCCAGAAGTTCGTCGCAGTTCATTATTGCTAAAATTATTCTTACAAGTCTCATAAGTCTAACATATTGCCAAGTGCACCACCAGATACTTATGATCACCGTTATGCTCAGCATTGTTAAGCATTTTCTCAGCATTGTTAAGTATTTGTTAAGCATTGTTCAACATTGTTCAGCAATTGCTCAGCATTGCTCAGCATTTGTTCCGCATTGTTAAGCATTGTTAAGCATTTGTTCAGCATTGTTCAGCATTTGTTCAGCAGTTACTAATTAATTACATTATAAGCAGTTGGTTGATCAGTCCTTAGCAGAAGCTTGGTGTGCTTAGTTTCCGAAAGTATCTGTCGAACCACCAGGCGCTCCTCGCGCGTTGGGATAACGTCGTTCTCTCTAAGACATTCATCGAATGAGTCTCGGTCCTTGCAGTGGAAGAGGGCGACCCATTTCGTTTGCTCGCACAGATCCTTGAGGACGGCGTTGTACTTTTGAGTGGAGATCCATACGCTTTGCCTCGCATGGCGGCCAGAAAATGCGAGCTCGGAGAGCATGTCCTTCTTTTTGGTCATCGCCACCTTGGCCGAGCAGTCGTCAATCACGTATAGGGTGGGCTCTCCCTGGAATATTTGATAGAAGACACGCAGCCAACCGTGAAGCCTGTCGCCGGGGTCAATAACGTATACCTCAGGGTCGGTCCATATCCACGGGCGCCGCTGATAAGTATCGTTGTGCCGCACAGTGGGACACAGGATCACAATGTGACGAAAGGCATCGCGGTAGGAGCCCTCTAGCAAGTCCAGGATGAAAACTGTTTTTCCGCATCCTGTCTGCCCACATATTATGGCAGAGTGGGCATCTCCAATCGTGAATTGGTATTGATTGCTAATATTAGTATAAAGCTGAGACGTATCGGCCATCTTCTATATTGAGTTGCGCGTCTGTTATTATATATAAGTACACGTTCAATGGCCCGGCTCCATCCGCCTCTTTGGTTATCTGGATCGTCACACCCTCACTAGCGTTCTCAACTTGGCGTCCGCTACCGTGCATTTGGTCGTCGTCTCTGGCTCGCATGTCTAGCCATAGAGCGTATTTGGTAGTCAGAAAATCCGAGAGGGAGACGTCCGAGAGCTGCAGGTCTTTGGCAACCGCGGCAACCTCCGGGGAACGCTTAGAGCCGGAAGCAAAATGTTTTCTTACTTCGTCCCACTGCTGGTGCGCGCGAAGACCCGCGCTGTAGAGTTGATTGGGTACTCCCTCGATCGTCACCTCTACCTTCGTGATTTTGGGGTTATAGAATTTGTCGGATTTTCTAGCACCGAGCGCGAACCGACCCTCCTCAAACAACATCAGTATACCTTTCATCGAGCGGGCGGGTACGTTGACATTAATATTCCACAATGTGTCGCTTTTGTCTTTCGTCATCTTGCGGTGGCGAAGAACTCGGTCGTAAAGTATGGCAACGCGCCCGACATACTGGGATCTGATTAATCGCGTGAGTTCGGGCATCGTGACCATGTCGTACTCCAGCGACACATTGTCGATCGTATACTTCGATGTCATGTCAGTGGCTATGATAACTCGGCCGTAGTCGTTGAACGTTAGTTCGTATTCGAGGCGGTCAGCCAAAGCGCTCTGATAGTAGGGCATGTGACTCTCCAGCAACTCAAAGTCGAGCGGGATGTAGAATCGGTTGCCGTAAGCGGCCGCGACCGCGTTGTCGCTCGCGACGTTATCTGCCTTGTCACCAGCCCCGATTCTAAGTCTGGTTACGTTCTTATTTCGACTGGTGTCAATACCTTGATATACCGCATTTTCACGCTCTTGCGCCGTCTTGCAGGTCCTGGTAGCAATGGTAGACGTCGCTGTCATCGATCGACATCACCTCATTACCAGAAATCTTTATCATAGTCTTCTTGACGATGGCGCGACCCAGGTTCTGAACGATGGTTCGGTCCGCGTCCGTCGATGTAAGCGAAATAGTGAAAGCGAGGCGAACAGTCCCCGGCATAATGACGTCGCTAGCTCCGAGGTTGGAGAAGCGGACTAAGAGCTGCTGGTTCTGGTCGATCGTCGATGGGTTGTTCGTAATAACGACACTCTGTCTCACACCTTTGCCCCGAGGGGCTCACGCAGTCTGCGATATGGATTGAGTTTGCGACCGTATTGACTCGAAGACATAATCTATTAAACCTGTATGGTTTTGTCTTTAATATAATAATAATTATTAAAGATGGCTGTCTCGATATTGCATGGACAATTCGATCGCGCTAAACGGGCGAAACCGAGACGATTACCTTCGATGGATGATGAACGTCGAGAATATGCTCCGATGACTTCGAAGAAACGACCTCATAGAGACACCACCTTAGAAGTATCCGTTCCCCGGGTGGGCACACAATAAGACACGTTTTGTTGACACATCCCGAGAAGTATCGGGGTTAATACACCTTTACAACGTGGGAGCCCCTCCCGAAACCGTCATGGGCTGCGGCCGACATTCCTGCGGGATCTCTCCAGGGTGAGCGGGCTCTCTCAGGGAAACGATTCTCTGGTGAAACGTGGGAGAGTAATAGTGCCAAACACGGACATCAAGGAGGGAAGGAAGGGGCGAAGGGGGAGGGAGGCAGGGAGAGGGCAGCGCGTCAAGGGCCCACGTTGGAGTTTCGCAGCACTAAAAGAGGAGACCTGTGGGTTAAATGGGCAATAGCGAAGTTGCTGACGTACAAGAACGACCCGGATCAAGTTCCTCAACCCCTCCATACAGTGAGCGATATGGACTACCTCCTCGAGCTCTCGGAGTGCTCGATGATCGGTCGCAGGTGCCTAAAAAAATGTAAACACCATGCAGGATACCGACGAAACGCTGGCGAAGACGCCGCCGCTATAAGAAACGAGTGATATCACAGGTATATCCCACCTGACGCGATTACCACAGTGGAAACCTCTGTCAATGAATTTACGGCACGAAGTATGAACCACCACTACCTCTTCAGAGAACTACTGTGGACTCAATAAGGTTCTAAAACGGACCGTGGCGAACTGGTTAATAAACCTCGTCCAAACTCACGGAGCTGGATCACCATATCGAGCAAAAGAAATAAAACTTGGGGAAGCCCGAGCGATAGAAGAATCTACCGAGCGGATCAACAAACTCCTGCGGGTCGTTGCGGGATGAAAGAGGAAGCTCGCATAGAGCGGCCTGTCTCAATAACCGTGAGACACTCCTGACAATTAAGTCGGAGCACTCTGTTCAGAGAGAAGGCCCTTCACAATAGTAACCTCCTCACAGCTTTCACCATGATTCTATCGAACCCTAATTCTTCTATGTCTCTCTAGTTCGTCTATCACGGGTGGTTTCGCACCAGCACACCGACGCCAGCACCAGCGCCACAACAGCTCCATCCGGGTGGAGCCAAAGAATGGATAAAAAAACACTAAAATACCTCGGCCAACTCCTGGCTAAATTAGCCGAAAGGTGGCTGGCCGCGCTGCTGGGTTGGATCGGGGTATCGTCCTCCATCTACTCTATATTAGCAAACAGCCGGAATGGCTCGCAGAGAATGCTTGGGCTTTAATCGTGCTATCGCCGGTCCTCCTACTTTTAGCCCCCGAGAGTTCCTAATCCAAAGCACCAAATAGTCCGACCGCCACGAGGGCTACGACGAGTCCCTAATTTCACCTCCTCGTGGGTTGTGAACTCTATTTTTCCCCTAGTTCCAATCCATCGCGATTGGGGAACTTGCTGGTCCATTGCAGAGTGAAAACAGGGTGTTTTTAATTTTAGGAATCGGTGGAACACTGATTTTCAAATGAACTTGATTGGGGGCCCAATTCGTGAATTGGGTGTGGGTAGTGCTTTGCGGTTTTATGAAATCGTTCCACAAGTTGGGTGCGCTTATGATTATCCACGTTCACGTTCCTGTGTGGCTGATTTTTTGATTGACGGTGGCGATACGAATCTGATTTATTGTAAAACCGGCAACCGGGTCGTCTCGTAGTAATCATATTGCTCGTTGCCATATAAAGACCTATATCCAAAATACATAGTCCAACTGGGGTCTGGGCATTCTGCAAAACGTAGAATAGAAAGCACGAATCGAGAGTCATCGACAGCTCTATCTTATCTCCAGGTCCACAGGGATTAGCTGAGGATGGGGGCTCCTCCGTCAGAGTGCCTTTTTGATGTAGTGTGTGCTTTGTGGCGCGGTGGGCGAAACGCCGTGGTGGGCGCACAACTCTATCACACACACGAACTGCGAGTTTGCTTCTGTGCGCCGAGATGGCCCAGACGTATGTCCGAATGGAGTCGTTTAGGCGAGAAACAACCAGCCTGCCGTGAACCCCATACCCTTATCTAACATTAAATGTACCCCAACGCGTCCCTGGACCACTCAAGCAGCCTGCTGTATGTAATATATGTAGCTCGTTTCGGAGGTAACCAATTGCAGGATGAGACACCGCAGTGCCGACCTCCAGATACTTCCGGCCAGAAGTCTCGTCGCGGGATCAAAATTCCCGGCGTTCCGACTGACGATGTGGTCACCAGAGTGACTTGTCTATAATCAGTTCTGCGTCCAATTCCCGGACTGCCCCCAGAATGAAAACGTCCCCAGAGGCAGTGCTGTTAGGAAATACTTTCGTCTCCAGTCCGCATCTTTGAAACGTTAAATTCGTTACACAGTCTTTCGAACGCCCTAACGATCGTATGTGTTGGAAATGGGAATTCCATTGCGTCATCTTGAGGTAGTGGAAATACCTAGTTCTTATGATAATCCCCTAATGTGTAAGACGCGTGAAAGTTGTAGACAACTTCGGAGCATGACATTCTTGGATGTCAGATGGTCTTGATGCGAAACTCCACTGCCGGCCGTTGCACACCGCCTTCGTGTTGCTCCACCCGTTCACTGGGCCTCCATCGTAAGTAATCTTGTGCAGCCTATATTCTTCCAAAAGATGTCGGGAAAATTGTGGTAAAAGCCACTTTTTCCGGTCTAACTGTTACAGTGTGGGTGTACAAGGTGGTTTAACACCAACGTCTTTTTTTTGCGTGTATTTACCTCCGACCGCGTACTTTGCATAGAGTTAAAGCTAAATGCATGGGTATCCATTGAAAGATATTATTAGTTTGCTTACTATCACTAATGTTCATAAATGGAGTTTGTGAACTTCAAAAGTCAATCGACAACTTGCTGCGGAAAACGCCTAGTAGGCCTCAGATCAATCACTTCCACGGTTGGGTTGAAAAAACGTGGGGGAGAGCGAAGGGCTTCGCTAACGTGAAGACCCCCCTTGCCAAGTAGTGTAAAGCTGCCCCGACCTTTGGAGTCGAGAATCCCTCCAAGCTTTTGTGCGTCGGAGCTTGATGGTAGAGACAGCCTCACAATCTCGAAGGCTAACCGACTCGGTCGCGACCTTTACGGTCGAACCCACCAACCAGGTAACGATCACCCCGGAATTTGGCTGTGCTGTTCGTTTTTTTTCAAAAACATACTCCGAACAATGGGGGTTGTTTAACCCGGGCGACACGTCGGTGACATCCCAGTAAAACTTCGTCTTCACGAAAACTCTCAGGTGCACCTGATCAATTGACAATCGAACAACACGTTAGACACGGAGCTCCAGTACATTACTAAAAACTGTGGCACGCCAGCGACTGTTTCTATGCGAGACCCCTGACCTGAGACTTCCCAACCCCCGAGATGAAAGTTTTGGAAATCGGGACACATCCACGAGTTGAAGATGTTTCTATTCTAGTTGATAAAGCGCGAGAGTTGAATAACTATTACCCGAATTTTCGAGCGTTCTTGCAATAACCGATTAAACATAATATATATACATAATAATCATGAGCATATACGGTCCAGGTAGTTCCAACTTAGAACGGGACGTTCCCGTCGCGGCCGCAGCATACGATGAAGCTACAATGGTACACACACTGTTATTTATAGCCGAGTGTATTTCTCCTTATCGATGAATTTATTTTTCATCAACCTCGAGCGGTCGGATAGAACGCCGTTGTCATGCAGTTGTTTACCATAGCGACCACATTTGTAGGGATAGAAATAAAAAAGTTTTAGCTCCCGTCGAGACTCGAACTCACGACCCACGTTTCTATAGATTGTCGCCTTAACCACAAGACTACGAAGGCTGTTTTGATAAACACTACCTAGTGTTGTACAATTATCGGTTTACACAGACGGTGTGTACACAGATTATTTATAAACACTTAGAGAGGTTCACGAATTTGCTGGCGCCAGTATAGAATTCTACAAAATCCAATTGAACAAACATTTTTTTTTTTTTTTCTGAAAATAAATTAATTCGTGGATATTTTTTTTCCGGACGCATTATCGGAGGTGGCCTATTCCGTTGGGTAGACCGAAACCATTACAGATTATCCACGGATTTTTCTATTTCTGGCGTAAATACACTATGAATTTTAATCTGTTAGTTAGTAGTGGGGTGTCACTATGTACGGTTTTTTAACATGCGTTTGTTCCATAGACAATTTTGTCTATGAAAAAAACGCATGTTAAAAAACCGTACCATAGTGACACCCCTTATTATCCTCGTCCTATGTAAAATACCACATGTTTAAAAACGTAACCATAGGTGACAACCCTTATTACTCCCGCAAACCGTACATAGTGGTCACCCCTGAACCAATAATAGCAGTATGTAAGGTATACATTTCCTTGAGAAGTGTATAGCCTGAAAAGGGCTGTTGTCTTTTAGTAAAATTACTAAACTATGTATGTTCAGTTTACTCCACATACAATCGACACTAACCGCACGCCTCACAAATTTCGAGGTCTTGAAGGTCCTCTTCATCAAAAAACCTTCGTCGAGCTCTGGGCAATTATGTTCTTCCCCTTTGTGTTATCAAACACTGTATAGCATTTTCTCTACACTCTATATAGCAGGTTCACTGCACATAGAGCCTTCACCGTACTCTGCATTATTATGTAGTTGATGAACAGTTTAATGACTAATGAAATAATAGCTGTATGTTTTTTTGCTTTATACACACAGAAGGATTTAACCTACTTTGATAGTTTAGATTAGTCATTTTTCATATTTTCGTCCAATCAGAAAGCGTGTTGCAAACACGTTTGTGCTATCCTAGTGGTTGTGCTGTTCTCCATATAATTTTCAATATTTTTGACGAACTCCAAATATCAAATACAAATAAAATATCCCTATAAATATTTTTCATCCACTTCTGACCACTCAAATATTGACAAAAGTTAATGAAAATAAATATTGATGTAAATCCAATAATATTGGTATTTTTCAAATTATGGGGTAAAATTGAATACAAGATAAGAAAAAGTTTAACAATATTTTATTGAACAAAACATATTTTATAACAGTAAGTTGAACATTCAAGAGGTATGGGGGGGCTCCTGTCCGTGTATCGTGAATCACTGTCCATGAAAGCGTGACAAGAGGCACACACACATTGATTCAGTTCACACTAATCTGTACTATTTCCATGGGTATAAATCTCTCTCTGTCACCAGGAACCGTGAGCAATGGGCCCTTAGCCCTGATATTTTCAGTCTTTACACTATTCCCTTAAGTTCGTTTCACTATCGTTTAATAAACAATTCACAATATTGTCAGTTTACAACAACTTCGTTCTTCCAATTGTTCAAATGTTTAATTGTTTCTACCTTTAATCCTTGAATCTTTGAAGAACCCTGCGTTACTATAATAGGGGCTTTTCTTGAACTCATCAAACATCTCTATTTCTCTAATTCATCCTTGATGATCCCAGTTGGTAAGATATTGTTCATTTGATACTTTTAGTATGGAAGCAAGTATCAATCTTTGCCTTGTATGCTATGTGATTTAATAGATTTCGTCAGAGGATTTCATTGTTACTGTTTCCTGATTGCTATATTGATTTAATAATCTGTCAAAGGATTCATCTGTTCTTCAACTGGTCTATTCATAGATGATTCAGTTATAATCCGTTCCTCTACTTTTATAGTCTTCAGTAACAATCTACATCCAGGAATGTATGACTTGTTTCTTCAACTGATCCAACCACGATTCTCGGGTCTAAAAAGATTTTGGTTTTTAATTTGTACCCACAGTCTGTAGTGATTCTCAATTTCTCTTGGGCGTCCAATGATCATCCTTTAAGATTGGATACCATTCTTCCATAATTGTATAGGGGTCTAATTTCGTAGACGGTCAATATGAAAAATCATGTTTTTTCATCCCTGATTACTGGGAAATAAGCACCTTTGATGGCTTAATTGACATGGATGTTCAACCTGACATCCATAACAATTATCATTTACTTCTTTTTAAATTAATGATTGAAAGTTTGTTCACCATAACATCTTTAAATGTGTCATGATTGCTCTTTCTTTGGCGGGGGGTGCTTCTCGGATTTCTTTATCAGACAAACATCGTTTGTACCACAACTCAGAATATGCCCCATCATTTTTATTGTTTATTATATCTAAAAGTACTGTATAGGGGGGATATTTGTTGTTTCTAGAGCGAATACCTTGAAGATAATGGTTTAATGACAAAAGCAAAACGTTATATAGGTACAACAGATTATAAGTTTTTTTCTATTCTAATATTTGTAGTGCCCTGAAAAGGGCCTTTTGTCCTTGATCGACTAATTTCAAGTTTGGCTGTTTTATTAGACTTGTTTACTCTTTTGCTGTATTTTTCATGCCCACCACAGTCCCGTGATCCACAGCTTGTACATGTTAAGATAATCTGTGAGTAGTCCTCTTGTTAGGTTTTCGCAAAGAATCGCAAATGAGGTGCCGGAAGCTCCGTCGTAATCTCCTATCCCAGTCTCTCTCGCTGTGGTTCACACGCGGTCTCTCAACATTATTTCCCAGTTTTCCTGTAAGCTTCTTACTCCATATGTTTCTGTGAAACATGGTGTTTTGTTAGATTATCGTCAGCAAATTATCGAACTTATTCCATTAATTAACGAAGCTATTCGAAGGCTACTCTTGCTTCAAATTTCAAATTATAGTAAGGAAATAATTCCTAAGCACGTACTCATGAAATAAATATATTAAAGTTATCACCTAAATGTAGACTCAGGGTTGTACTCTGAAAATGTAATGCTTCTCATAGAATGAAATTAATGATTTTATGATCGTCTTTAATATACCCATCAAACGGATGTGACCTACTTTGATAGTTTAGATCATTTTTTTTCAGATTTTCGTCCAATCAGAAAGCGTGTTGTAAACACCGTTTTTTTCAGTAAAAATTGTGTATTATATCTTGCGAAAATTAATATACACTAAATGCCTCATTTGTAAACTGTGAATGATGATCCTAAAGTCTTTCTTACATGACTGTCCAAAACGCATTATCATCCAATAATGCGTTTTGCACACGCGCGTCAGTGCTGCGAGACTATTGGCATTACCTCCAGACAGATACAATTTCTATAACATAACCAGTAACTCCACTGGTAGCACAGCCTAACCGACTGTAGTTTATTAAATGTGTCCATGATCTGAATTTCTGGGGATATCAAACAACAATTCTTAATACACCTTGTATATTCAATCAAAATCTCAATGTTTTATAACCGTATGGTACAGTCTTGAAATATGTCCACAATGACACGTTTGTGTTACACAGACCTAAAGTCTTGCTTTGACATCACACCGTTACTGACTGTTTTACAGTCTCCGGATTTACATGCATATACAACTTTCACTTGTACTTCGGTCCTCTGCACATTGAACATACGTATCAAAAAGTTCACTACTGACTTGTTTGAATCGAGTGTCATACCTTTAACTTTACATTGGATTATTTCCCCAGCTTTTGTTATCAACTTGTATGCATAACTCTTTGTCTATAACCCCTAAAACTTATTATTTTATTTCCGGGTTCTTCATCATCCACTTACCAACCTACTATTGATTATAGGAGGGTTCCATAAATTCTGCTTGTGTATGTACATACAACTGTCTGTATCGAAATACAAGACACGCTCATTTAACTTTTTCCAAAACACTATAGTTCAAGTCTTGCATATGCCCTGTTTACATATATCCCACTATAACGTTTGATGTTGCATGGATTCACTGTGATCAAGTCAAGTTTCATAGTTAACCAATATGAAATGGAATTCATTAGTCAAATATGTCCTACATGTTTTACCATTAATACATGGATTTTGAAATCAAAATCAAAATATTTTGAAGGATTATTGATATATTCCGTTGTGTCATGTTTCACGTTGTGCAATTTACCCCATAAACACTTTAAACATAATCTTTGGCAAATGCTCTACGCAGAGCCCCGTATATTGTTTGTATGATTGCTGGATCAAGACACATACCTTCAGCTTGTTTCATAATCCGTAACAAATTTTCTTTGTCTTTTTCTGTTACACACCATCCTGGATAACCACTTGCATCTTGTTTGATTTTAAGAAAATTGTCCACATATACCCGAGAAAAACTCAATAGATTTTTCCGAAAAAAGAGCCATACATCATACACGTCTATCCAACGTATAAACCACAGTCGCAAGCTTATACAATTCCTAATGACACCCAGGTGCCAACCAAAAGCTCGTTCTTCATTGATGTGTAACCTTGTAGAACTTACTTCTGCCCATGTTCTACATAATGGACAACATGAGTTTTTATTTACAATGTTTGGTAACACTGGATGAAATAGAAAGTCCGGAGGGAGAACTTTACATTTTTATCAAACCTCATACTGTCGGATGTTTTTCTATATCAATATTTTCTTTTTGTTAAAATATCGGGGTGTCCTATCGGATATTCTTTGTGTTTACATACAAATTGGATACAATAACAAATATCAATATATTTGATTTCATCATCTCTGAATTTTCTTCAATAACAATATTTAATTTTTATAGCATTACAAACGTCACCAAACAAATCCTTCCTAGTGTTCAATCGGATCACAGTTTGGAAAGAATTGTGTCGATTCAACTTTTTGTTTCTTTAATCAGTTTTCATTTTTAAATCAAACTCATTTTTCCCAATAGTAGAATTTTATGAACCACTTACACTGAAATATTCCAATCTTTCAATGTTTGAGAATATAATTTTTTGCATTGTTTCACCCATTTATACGGTTTTTTAGATACGATTTGGGATAACCTTTAGGACAACCATGCCATAGGTCCCCTAGAAACTCAAGATAGTATTTGATTCTTGTGAAATCCATCTACAGTATAAGGACTCAATTTGATATTCACCAACCATTTTTTGCATGTTGGATACACTATTGTTTTCGTGTGCAATACTTTGGAAGCCATCGAATACCTTTTCAATGAATTTGCGTTTAATTCGAATCTCTGCTTGAAATAATTCCGATTCTGATTAACGTGGCACATATTCTGTTACGCCCAACTTTGTTACATCGCGCTCGGCGATGTACTGGCTTCTAGGAAACGGATCTATACCCCAATTATTCCATAATTACCTTCCTGAATTCCTCCACAACCCACGTCTCAAATATCTACATCCGAATCGACAATATTTTCCATTTCTTGGTTTGAAATTGAAACACATCGTTTTTTTTTTCACACGTTCGTTATACATGATAAAAAATACCCTGACAGTATCCCCATAGAATTCTGGTTTATAATAAGGAGACATCAACGTATGGACCAACCATAAGCCGGCAAATTTTATCAGTATTTGCCCAATTGAAAAATATCCCTTAGCCATTTCTTTCAATTCAAAGTTTCTGGAATTTTTGCCAATCCTGAATTTGATGAAGATAATATGAATCAATCAATCGTATACCTCCAGTTTCCATAACATGATGTTATTACCGTTCATTATTACCTTCGTTAACACCCCCTTTTCAATGTGATTTTGATGAAGTCATGAACTGACCATCATACCGCTTGAAATTAGGGGCATAGCTGTAGCACCTTTATATTGTTTTTGAAACAACCATTACAAAATTCTGTCAAAGTATTTTTTTCTTCAAATACTACTTCCTCGTACCTCAGTGAAACTCGACTACACCATTCACAATTAAATTCTAAAGGTTTCATTGATACATTCATCACAAGCTCAGTGTGCAATACAATAGTTAGGAATGTGTACACCAGTGTCTTGTTGACATTCGAAATCATAAAATATGAAAAACGGTTCCTGATCATCTCTTCAGTTTTGCTTTATACTAGCGAATATGACATTTGTGGTCAAAATTAACAAATCTTTTACAAAATTTTACATTTCTTTCTTTCCTTTACATTATGGATTCTTCTGGAAACGGCAAACTGCCCTCCACATTTACCGCAACCATGTTATGAGTTTGAACAAATTGATTTCTTTGTTCGCCCTTCAATTTGCTTGTGATTTGTAGTAAAACACGTTCCACTATAAAAGTTTCGAGACAATCTTTACACTTAATACAAATCTATCAACAATGACATTTTTGTTTGGAACGACAAGCCTTACAACGAAGTAGGCATATAAGTGTTTCGCGATTTTGTAACCAAATATCGCACATCTCACAATAGTAAACCACAAAAGCCCCCCCAAAATCCAACATATTTTGTAATGTAACATAGTGATCTTGATTATAGAATACATGTATTATTTTGGTGTATGACTGAATTTTTTTTCGGATATTCTCAAACAACAAATTCTGTTTTCACATGTTGTTTGATGAAATCTTTATCACATATCTGGATACCTATATTGTTGTATTTCTTATATTCTTCAATTCCACAAGCTTTTTGTGGTGAAATTCCATCTTCATTCAATAATTCTTGGCTCAATACTTTGTAAGGAACGTGATAGACTGTCGAATTACAATTCCATCGTATATCCATGTTGACGAAACTTCCTCTATCAGCATGACATTTTTCCAACAACAATAGCCTGGCTAAACACATATGTCTTTTGAATTTTTCATTTTTTACAACAGTTTTCTTTTTTTTTCGTGAAAACTCGAGATTCAATTTCAGAGGTCCATCTTCTTTCTTCCAGAACCTGTTGTATTTTGGTAAAAGTTGTTATCAATGTCAATCTCACCACCATCGTTCAAATTAAAATCCATATTCGATTGTATAACTTTTACTATTTCTTGTAACAATATATTCCCATTCTAAACTTCAACATTTAAGAATGGAATCGGTATACCCATCCTTTAATGCAGGATGATTTAATGTTACCCTGACTTTGTCGTGTGGATCACCATCAATTCGTTCGATGATTTGATGAACGATATCATCAAATAATACCCCAACGAAATTTTGAGGGTGTTCGTCTACATCAAATTTCCCATGAATGTTTGTTTAAAAAACTGATGATTCAGTTCTGAATTTTCTTGATCTTCGACTTTTTTCTTGTAATAAGATCAGAAAATCTCTAACATCTGGTGGCTCTTCGGTTTTCAACATCTCGGTGTCCGAGTATGGTACAAGTGGCATTTGAATTTTATAATAAAGTATTAATTCAATTTTATACAACAGCTTATATACTTATGCGTAAAACCGTGACGTCTATAAAAGAAGCCATAATTACATATGATCATCATGTAGTCCTACTGACTCTGAAGCGACATGGACTTCTCAAGCGACAGATCGATCTTCATTCAACTACAAGAAACACGAGACATTTTTGCTGACTATTTCGAAGTAATAAATAGTGGCACAAAGGATGGAAATGAATTATATTAACAATCCCGTTTACTCATGAGTTTGAATTCAGCAACATACCGAAAACCTATTCTATAAAACATAATGGGAACTTTGTTGGATCTTTACATCATACAATTATTTTGGGGCGACTCTGAGTACCTGATTTCTACAGTAAGAGTTTAACAAATCACATACGAAAGATATATGGAGGGAACGAAATATCACCTAACATATGTTACATCTGTCAATCAACGGACATTGGGCTAATAAATTAGCAGAAGCTACTAGGAAAGTACATGGATGTAATTGTGAAATCCATATTCATCATGAAGTTCAATTTTTGGATTCATCCTAGAATTAACCCAAGAACCTGTGTGTTGGAAAATTCATGTCCTTATTACAACGAAGAGAGTCCATCTGAAGCTACACCAAGAAATGTTTTTTACGCTGGTGTTTCATCTGTAAATCGAAATACATTTGATTGTGATTGTGACCAGAAACCAACGCCAAACACCGAGGATGTTAAGACCACCGAGAAAACAGTGAACAATCGTAAACGTAAACGCCAAGATGAACCAGTGTTCAAATCAAGAAGAGGAAAATTGCGGTCCAGTCAGAATATGAAAAATGACTTATAGATTTTGGAATTGATTTTATTTGTATTGTTAAAATGAATACAATTTAGAATAGACACTATTACACATGTTTTATATATATGTTGTTCAATAAAATATTGTTAAATGAATAACAAGTTGATATGTATTTTCCTTTTCTTGTTTTGTTATTTATGATTTTTATAATTTCATATGGTTTAATTCATATGATATTAATAAAATTGCAAGTGTTTCTTTCCTGGAAAATATTGTGGTCCTGAAAAGGACCGTTTGATCTCTGTCTAATATGAATTCAGACAGAACAGATATAAGTTATTCAATGTAAAATTTTCCAAACAATTTTTTTGTTGGAAGGCCAATGAACCCACGTCTTGCAAAGAATTGGTGTAATAATTCTTTATTTCCTCTTTTTTCTTCCTTAACATCATTTTTTTCCTGGAGAATACAATGTTTCTCAATACGGTGACAGAAATTTCCTTGATCTGCATACTGGTATGTAAGAATGAATAGAATGAATACAATACGCTTTAAATCCAGAAATGATTTCAACTATATTTCATTGGGTAACAAATTAATAGGATTTGATTGGTTAAGTATTCTACCCTCTCATTGGATGATTTTCAATCCGTTTTACAGGTCAATCTGTGTAAACAACTTTGTACACAAAAACGCGTTTTACAACACAGCTTTCTGAATGGAACGGAAAATCTAAAAATGACTAAACTATAAAAAGTAGGTCAATCCGTTAATGGGTATAAAAAGCATGTGTTTTTTACACATACTTCACATGTTTCATTGAACACTCAAAGAAATGAATACGAAGCGAAGCAATAGAGATGGGAAGATCGGATCGCAGTTTTGGTTGAAGTCGTAGGGTCGATGCAGAAAGACATAGAAACGTACAAATGGTTACGGCTGACTCTGTTGAGGAAATAAAGGAAAAGCAAAAACCTTCTTACAAAGAATTTGAAATGGAGGACGGCAAGAGTTTTACGACAGAGAAGCACAACCTGACCTACAGGCGTTTTAAAAGTTAAAACTCGAGAATCAAACAACAAATGGCGACGTAAACTACCATTGAATATTATTTGTACAGTTTAAACACTCTAAGCAAAAAACGCCCATTTCAGGGCCACCACAACATTATTACGAAAGCAGATTACTTAGCAATGTATAGTCCTATCACTTTGTATATTGTATCATAGTTTGTTAAACATTAAGCATTTTGCAACACCTTCTATACCGATCGTTACAATCGTGACGTTATAAAATAAGCCCATAAATTCCATAGGTATCATTTGTCTACTGACTCGAAGTGAAAGCATTACCATTGTTCAGAGTGCAACCCTGTTAAAATGATCACTAAGAAAACATTGTGATCAGCATCCTGAAGTCGAAAGAATGTAAATAGTTTCGATTTCCTCAAAAATTGTACTATAGCATAGTAAACGGAGAATACACTATTTACTAATGTAAACAATTATGATCACCCAAATATCAATATTATCCTTTCATAGTGTACATACAAACAATTCTAGATTATACCGTTTGGTATTTGTCCAAAAGATAACTTGATAGAAAAAAATATAAAATTTATAGGTTAGTAAGTTCTAGAACAACGGGAAGGGATAGTCAATTTCTTTGACAAGGATCTTAAACCTTTGCTTCATCTATACAGGCCATAAAAATTCCTTTTTGAGGATTTGAACATAGAAACTAAAATTATTAAGAGTTATCCCAGTATCCCCAATTAAATGTTAGAAAAGAGTACTGTAAATAGAATATTGGTTTAGCAGCTATCGTTTTTGTAAGATACACTGTGATTGTCACTTGATTTTATCATTTCTAAGTAGGATCAATCCTCTGATAGGGTATAAAAGACGATCATAAATCATTAATTTACATTCAACACTATGGCTGACAATAGAATTACGATTTTGGCGTTTCAAGATTTTGATATATTATCAGAGACGATGAAAGACATTTATCAACCAACCTTCCAGCCACCACAACAACAACAACAACTACAACAGCAACCAACTGTTTTCCTGAATACATACATTAAGAAAAAGAAAGAAGATTCCATGATATTGAAAAGAACTACAGAAACCTGAACAACAAATAACAGAAAGAATATTACAGAAAACAAGAGAACATCGCATCACGACATAGTGTTCAACTGGACCACATGACAGACACATTATCAAAGAAACTAGAGAAACAGTGTGGAAAATCGGACTTGACATTAACACAAAACCATTCAAAGGTGCCTATTAAGTTTTGAATTGGAAAGAAAACATGCGCAGATCAGTCACATGCAGAAAGGCCTGTGTGTTACAGTTGACGAAAAATACATTCACATAAAACGTGGGGTTGGTTGCACATCGTAAACACATTACGTCCAGAAAAAGAAATCAATTGATTCCACGAAAAATAAAATAGTACCAGTACTCGAGGGAAATAAAAATTAAAAAAAAATTAAAAAAATAAAAAAATTTTAAAAAAAAAAAAAAAAAAAAAAATTTGAAAAAATAAAAAAATATTGTACCCAGGACTCGTGTCATTTTTTATTTAAAATGTATATCCATACTGTGTCTTTTTTAAAAAATAAAATAACAGTACTCGCACCTTTACCCAAAACAGGGCCTTTCCAGGGCCATCCCAACTATTCGAACCGAATTCCTTTTCAAATAAACATTGCTAATACACCTGATAGTATATCATTATACAAAGGACCCTTGTACTGTAAACAATGGATAACGAAGACCTATTGGGTCTTTGTTATTTCAACATCCCTGTTAAACATGTATATAGCAGGTACCGAGTGATGTGGAAAAAACTGAAATGTAACAAAAGATGATTGATTATCGTAAAGAATTATTTAATATTGTACCCAATAAAAGTAATATGGTGTTACAAAAGAATGGCAACCCAGTTATACTATTATGCAAGAAAAGTTCAATTTCCTTAAATTATTGAAGTACCCGGATGATGAAAATGAAATTTGTATCCGATGTTACAATCCCACATTCTTGTAGTATTGAAGATATGATAGGAGAAAAGATGAAGAAAAATAAAATTATGTTTTACAAGAACAAGGTCATCATAGAAATTTCAAGTGTAATATATATTACACAAAAATATGTTTCAACAAAATAAATCGAGTAGAACTATAAGTCTTAACTCTCGTTACATGATTTTATTTAGAAATGAAACGTGATGGTTACAAAATTAAAACATTATCCGACAAATGAAAAGTCCACACTTAATTTCAGCTACATGATGCTACTATCTCAGGAACAATTTTATCTTGTTAATTGATTATCAATCAAGAATTAAAAAACAATTCCTTTAAGAAGTGACCTATTTCATCGTTGGCTACAGATAAGGAATACCTAGAGGACCTACGATTTATTCTCCAATATAGTAAGATAGATAACAAGTATTGTATTTTCTATCAGGTACCCAATATGGCCTTTTCTCATACACATCAGGAAATATAATTCCATGCTTTAAGAAATTTTGAGTGATGAAGACAACATAAACTTACAAGAGAAATAATATTGAAATCTGGGTTAAAATGAGATATTGAAAAAGGTTTTCAGTAGCTGCTCAAAATATAGTTTGAAAATAAAATAAAATTAACAAACAAACAGTGCGTTTTTATAGAAAAAAATAAAAAAGATGTTAAACAATTAGCGGATCCTACAGTTGATGATAATATACAAAAGAAAAAAAAATAATATTAAAACCGGTGGAGGAGGAGTTTTAGTGGAGTAATTATTAGAAAGTTTTACTTCGTGGACAGGTATACAAAAACGTGAAAATAGAAAAACTAATCAAAAACAAACTAAAAAGAAAACAATAAAAAAACAAAAGAAAACACGAATAAAAAAATCTCAAAAGAAAACAACTAAAAAGAAAACAACAAAAAGCAAAATGAATCTTCAAGATTTTTCTTCAATGGTTCCTAGTATGTCTACAAATCCTAGTCCTGTTTAATTCGCGTAGATCTATATCACTCGTTTTTCATACACCCCATTGAGTGGGAAACCTCATTTCACATCGACACCTATTTCCAATTAATCACCAACAATATTACCATTTACACCAACTCTAGCAAATCTGGATCATCATACAATACATCTTTTCCCAGTAATTCGGTTCATTGAAGAGACCGCCACCTAAAAAAGTATGGCCCTGAAATTGGAAAATTGGTTTAGACTTGTTATAAAACAACAAAAGAACATGAAAAACCTGTTACCGGAAAATAATGCATTGGGATGAACATCCAATAGCTAGGTTTTCACCGTAAGAACACCGTTTGAGATCTCCTAAAACCGAAAGAAACATAGAACAAACTTTTCAAAAGAAACAGGAAATAAACATCTAAAAGATTTGCGTTTAAAAATCCAGAATTAAGAGTAAAAATTAAAAGCTACTTAGCTGTACAAATATCAGTTATTAATTAATTTGTGTCATTCAATATAAAGGTGTTGTTAGTAATAAAAGATTGGGTAAGTCAAGAATAAAACCAGTAAAAATAAACCTTTAATTAAAAAACATGGTGGTAAGCTTTGGGCTATAGCCTAATGGAACCTAGAAAAAATATCGTGAAAAATTTAATAAAAAATTGCAACCAAATCATATAATTAAGTGTATTTGCGAATGTTGTCACAATCTCTAAAAGGCAATGTGCACAACTACATCTGATCAGAAAACATAATTGTACCTAAGCGTAAACCATCTCAGACAACTTGCATCAAAAATCAATTCAATTGAAGCAAAAAGAAAAATATTATAAATCATACAGGAGGTATTTACCATTTTTACTTCCATTAATATAAAGCTATCAAGTGTGCACTTATGGTGTTGTGCACTCGTGATCCGCAGGTATTCGAGCTCTAGTGAAATAAAGGCAGTCCGAAAAATGGCCACTTGTTCTATTTCATTTACTGGAAGAAATGAATAAATGGAAAATAAACAAAGTCAAAAACCTCAACTTTCACCTCGGATCCACAAATTGCAAATACAGCTACAAACATCCCAAAAATTTATCTAACCTTTTAGAAAGAAACAGATTTTATCGGAAAGTGAAAAGGTTAAGACAGCCGGAGAAACATTAGCATAAATTTTCAGGAATCATTAAAAAAGTTTTAGAACCTCAACATCTACAGTAAATGAAAGTACAAAAAGACCCACTTAATGATAGGATTTACAAAGTATATCCAAAAACAATGCAAAGAAAGGCAGAACTATCTTTTAAGCATGCGAAAGATAATCCAAAAATCAGTTGGGATGAAAATGGTTTAGTACATAAAAAGGAAAACTTATAAGGGATCAAAATATTATTCGATTTAGATAATGACACTTTACGTCAAGAAAATGGATTTAACGCCAGAGGCCTGGGAAACATCAGTAACAGCTTTTACAGGAACTCCATATACCACAAGACTTAGTTGGTAAAGACAACGTTGGAACTTGGAATGCATAAATATCAAACTGATACATCTGACATTGAGTCGGATTCAATATTTATCTACCCTAAAACAGTAATGAAACACTCGTAAAACACCAAATCAAAAATTTCAATCACCCCAACTGGTATAAAAAAGAAAGTCTATTATAACATAGCTTAAAAAATGGGAAGCCTTATTAAAGCACAAAGAGAAGAAACGTTAATTCATTACTAAAGCAAATATACTTATATACCAAAAAGTTCAATTGCCACACAAGCGCAAACACTTGTAATGATTCAAATAAACGAATAAACACATTACAGATGTTGATTAAACATATACAAGAATGGTTGAGCGAGACAGAAAACATATACAATTCATAAACACAAATCAAAGACGTTTACACGTCCGTAAGACAATAGTTAGGTGGATCGATCAACCAATGGCAGCTGATTTGGCAGATATCAAACCAATCTCAGGTGAAAATGAGAATCAAACATAACTATTTGTGTAATAGATGTATTTTCAAAATATGCATGGTCATACCCTCTCCTAACAAAACGGGAAAACATTGATTAATCGTTGATTTGATAACTAAGACATCAAAACAATAGCCCACCCGTCTTTACAAAGTGATAAAGGAACGAATTTAAAATAAAGAAATTTCCACATTTCTTTCTTGAAATCAAGCACCATTCATTTTTTTTTACAACCGAAAACCCTGAAACTAAAGCAGTTATAGTTTGAACGATTTCAAAGACTTAAAAAACACGTATGTGGAAATTTTCACATATCATTCAAATAGAAAATATATGATATTTTACAAAATATTGTTTTTGATGGATACAACCGAACATACCCATCGATTATTAAGAGTGACCCCAATTTCTGTCAATACCAAATGAAATTGAGTTACACATGCATGTATGGAATGAAACATAGCTATTCCAGCAAAAACAAATTACATGTCGGTGAATTTAGTTCGTATTAATAAAACAAAACCAACATTAGAAAGGGTTATCTACCAATCTGGACGAACAGAATTATTTAAAATATTTCATATTAATAAAAGTTATACCACCAACTTATAAAAATTGAGATCTTGATGGTGAAAAAATAATGGGTACAATATTTACGGAAAGGAATTCAAGTATAAAAGATGATGAAATATATAAATTGAATCATTCTTGCTCGACGTACAAGACGTGTAGGTAATAAAACAATCCAAGGAAACTAAAGTTCATTGGATGGGTATCCTCCAAAGTTTGATAGTTGGATTTCGTCATCAAACATAATAGAAAAGAACAAGATAATAATAGAAAACGGAAAAATAGAAAACAAGAGTTTCATTTTGTGGTAAACGAATACCCAAATCGAAAAAAATTTCAATAAATTTCTCAAGTAGTTATAATATATTCAAATTGTTGCAAAACAGCCATCCATTCATTAAGCTATCCAAAGTCCCCTAATTGTGAATTGTGGCTCGTTCTTTAAGTATTCTCTTGGATACATTTTACCAAGTCCCTGGGTTAAAATTTAGCAAAAACCCAGACAGGCTTCGATATTTACAGACGGCAACAGGTAAAAAGGAAATTTATATTTAACGTAACCTTACTGAGTTGATAGTTCTATGGATATATATCCATCAAATATACAATGTTGTTATAAATTAAATACCATCGAACAGTTCGAATCGATAAAGAAAACTGGGAAAATAGCCTTAGCAGAATAATTATTCTTCACAGTTTTTTAAATATTACCAAAGACGAAACAGAATTTAAATATTATAACAAAAAGATTTATCTTTCTACTCGGATGTTTCATAAATAAAAAATAAAAAATTTGATATAAATGAGATAGACTTTTGTGAAGATTGGTACTAGCCTAACGCCCGAATAAATGGATAGTCAAATTTAATTTCCAACCTGGATCCTATTCATCAATAGCGCATGTAATTTGGAAACAATTGATAAATAACATCAAGATTCTTTCTGCGATATTTTTTAATAAAACATGCAAGCGATAACGTTTCATATTCCTCCGGTAATGAAACGTCCAAAATTTATTTCCATAAAATTCGCAAAACAGAATTAATTTAACCCTACATTGTTTTAAAGTATGTGGAGATCAAGTTAGTAAGCGATACATTTTTTTCAAGCTGTAAAGCAAATGATTTTTCCATCATTTTGGGTTCAAATTAAAAATGAAGGGTTAATCATTTGTTATTTACTCTGATATTGTTGAATAATCGATTGTAGGACAAATCAGGCTCCGATTTTTAAGATTTGTACCATTCAAAACATCAATACAATTGAAAATGATAAAGTAGTCAACATATTAACCATGAATTTTTAAACTTACTTATATGCCTATATCAAAATCTGAATTTGATACAATTCATATAAATATACAGAGGAAGATTCTGGCAATCCTGTTCATTTTGTTCTTGGAAAGTCATGGTGAAGTTTACATTTTAGGAAAAGAAAAATAGATTGAAAAATGCATCCTTGTATATCGAGGAGTTTAACACTTCAGTATGTGGCAGTTTAGATCCTTGTTCAAATCTGCAAATTAGAACCGTTTCTCCAATTATAGAACCAATAATAAAAAACTGGATAAATTCTTTTAAATGAAAGGAATGACACAAGGAATAGGTAAGCCAGATATTTTTCTTCAACGACAAAAATCCAAAGGATGTAATTATTTCACGAGTAAACAAACAATGAATTCACTAGGAAAATCATTTGTTGAAGAAATTAGTATAAAACAGAAGAAAAATAAGAGGAAACATCATCGCGTTCAATACTTCGTAGAGTTAAGGTTCCAAAATCAAGTAACAATCAAAAAGGTATAAAAAGAGAAAAATATCTAACAGAAATTTAGATATTTTTTGACGTAAAAATAAAAAATGATGCAAAAACGGTTCTTGTGAATGTAGTAAGACTGAGTTGGATGTTCATCAGTACGTCCAACCATGACTGCCAGCATGAAAGTCAATGGATTTGTACATTTTCCGATTTCCTCTCTCAACAATAATTGCTCCAATAAGAATTTGTAATTTCCACCACAAACAGATAAATGGACAGATTTTATCGCAATCTTACATGATTTGAAATTGAAATTTAAAAATAGATAATACTTACATTAGACCCCGATAATAAATATTGCTTCCAGTTAACTATTTCTTCTTCATAGTATCTTCAGTAATAGTGATCTTATATCTAAACAATCAACCAGATTAACAAATATTCTGATACAATCCTTTTCTGGCATATTTAGAAAATCTGTTGTCATATAACGCTGAATGTAAAATCAACACATTAGCGGCTAGTGAAATGTGGTTGAAAGATACCTGCTGGTAACTATGAGATTGTGTAACATGTGCAGGTGAAAATGAAGGTCTTAATAAGAGGAATTCATTTATTTCGGGGAGTAAAAGAAGTATCGAACTTCAAGCACGATTTGCATTTGATTTAATTTTTACAAAGAAAATATTACCAATGGAATTGAAATTAGAATAAAGACCCCTAGAGCATCGCCAAAAGTTTTTGTTTTTTAATAAAGGCGTACTGACGCACCAGAGAAAAAATAGATTTTGAAAATGTTTAGTTTCAATGTAAGAACTGTTGGAGCTATTACCCGTCTGTGTCCAATGACATGAACAGACTCATAGCTCAAAAGAATATGAAAATTCCCTATACGTAGAGTAAGAATCAAAACATTCACAATGCAACAGGAATGCGCTGCAAAAAAATAGAAGATCATCTTTTTTCAGGGCAATATAACCGATACGGATATTCATTGGTATGGTTGATAATGCTAGTATTCAATGGGGAAATACGCAAAAAATCCATTTCAATTTTCAGCATTTTACTCTATCAAAAATTGATGTAAATTGGTAATGGTCATGGTATTTCAACCGAGCCATTTGAGCCGGATTTTTGAACATAAATTATATCTTAATCTACAAGTC
Organism: Conchocele bisecta; assembly: GCA_029237695.1. Lineage (NCBI taxonomy): Eukaryota > Metazoa > Mollusca > Bivalvia > Lucinida > Thyasiridae > Conchocele > Conchocele bisecta. The sequence continues at coordinate 225,493,726 of CM055265.1, forward strand.
TTTGTATCAAGCTGTGGTCTTCACTAGGTCAAAACAAATCATTGATATTACTAGAGCTGAATATGTAAATGGATATTGTTTGTGGGGGTATGAACTTGACACCTGAACAGGGCATGAAGAGGGACACCTACACCTATAAAACTGAAATCTACGCCTTGAAGCTTCAGTTGCCAAGCACTTGTAACGTCATCAATGTCATAAGTGTTTCCAGAGTTTGAATAACCAGATTGAATAAATAGTCTTCGTGAAGTGAATCACCGACTATTAATATTGGACAATTATGAACAAAACACATCCTGAAAGTAACGTATTGGTGAAATCAACATCCAAAGATGGAAAACCATCGAATTTACATTATATTCGGATCGAGAATATGGCTGAAGAGGATAAACGGAATATATGGACCCAAAAGACAAGCTACCAAATCACAGACCATTAGACGTCCAAGCGTACAAAATCAACACGATAATTCTGATCATCCTGGAAAACAGTGGGTTAACTATTGTATTTGATCAAGAAGAATGAAAGCCATGACATATAGGATTGGCTACTTTGACCTCCTATGGTTACCACCACTACACGCAGAAATATTGTCTTTCTTGAACAAACAATTCTACGAAATGGACATTTTAACAACAGAGATTATACAAAGTGTATCAGTACAACATGTGGTAAAATACTGTGTGTTTTGTGTTTGTTTGCGATTGCAAGAGGAAATATCTCTGCTCTCTGTATTTTTTTCCCCCCCAAAAAACCCAACCATACAGTTCATCAAATTAACTTCAAGATGAATAGGACTATAACGATTCTTGTTGCAAACACACTTCGGACACTCTACGAAGACTCAGCAAAGTTCAGACATCTGTCGGGTGTCAATGTTTGTAAACCACAACAATATCATCATTCCATGTCATTGCTTTTTCCCAAAAATTACTTCAAGTTCCAATATGATAACATAATATTGCATTGAACCTTTGTAAAGATCAAAATGAATTCATATCTGGATCTATAATTCCATGTTTAAATAGGTTGTTGTTCAATAAAATATTGTTAAAACTTTACATATCTTGTATTCATTTATCCCAACCTAATAAATTGCAAAATACATTATATTGAATTACAATCAAATTTAATTTTCATTAAATTTTGTCAATATTAGAGTTGTTCAGAAGTGGATGAAAAATATTTCTAGTAAATTTCATATGTATTTGATAATATTTGGAGTTTGTCAAAAAATTTTGAAAATTATCTACAGAACAGTAACCCTAAATGATCAAGGTGGTACTATGGCTAATACAAGAAGTTCCTCCACCACGGATAAATTCACGAATCATCAAAATGTTCAGGGGTGTCACTATGTTACGTTGGAGTAATAAGAGGTTGGCACCTATGGTACGGTTTTTTAACATGTGTATTTTACATAGACGAGGGAGTAATAAGGGTGTCATCTATGTATACGGTTTTTTTAACATGCGTTTTTTCCATAGAACAAAATTGTCTATGGAAAAACACATGTTAAATAAAACCGAACATAGTGACAACCCCCATTACTACTCTGTTTCAATTGGACCTCTTTTCAACTTATGTATTTATGACCCAATTGACACGATTTTGCTGTCGGGTGCAATTTCGTCGCTAACCAATTTTGGAGTTTTTCGGGGGTGGTCGGGGTAGTATATAGGGCGGGGAAATGATACCACCGTTAGGTGGTATCATTTTGACTCCCTATATACTACTCGTGACTATATCTGGAAATATAAACTGCAAAATGAAATACACCGCGTACACGTTGTTCATAGCGTCCACTATATAGCTAACAGCCGATCGAATTGGTAGCACAATACAAACAATGTAAGTACATGTAACAAAAAGATTGGACAACATTGGATTGGTAGTCCGAATAAATCAATTAATAGGTAAAATGTGCATGCATAAGCTTCTATCAAAACAGAGTTTGACATATCATTCATACTTCACATTTTGTTTTCAGGTTTCGGTGCAATGATATTCAACCCGTTATCAAAATTCTTAATTGACGAGTATACCTGGAGAGGCGCTCTTCTTATAGAATCCGGACTGCTGTTGAATGGATGCCTGCTTGCATCCGTTATGCGACCTATTGTCGACAGTCCAAACCAAAATCAAGACACGCATTGTACTAATACAGAGTTACAAGCAATGGTGGAGGATACGAATACGGAAATGGTAGATTGCGAATCCGAGGTAGATGGCCGCCAGGAAAATATATATATCATACGCCACGTGACTTCCGACAGAGATGAGGACTCGGCCATGTTACAATTGAACCCAGAAACATCGAACAGCCTGGACACAGTAACCCCTGCACACAGTACAAATTACGTGGAATACGTAACTACCAGCACTGATCCTTCTAACAAGAATAACAACAGAGAAGTTACAGTATTGGGAACACTGCGGAAGATATACCGCTTTTGAGCTTCTCAAGAATGGTGGGATAGTTATATGCATGTTATCCACGGTATTCTTCGGGTTGGCGTATATGGTTCCTTTCATGTTTCTCCCCGATATGGCTTTATGGATGGGTTTCACGCGACAAGACGCTACATGGATGCTTACCACAATAGGTAATGTAAAAAGCTGAAATGCACACCCATTTGATCTTGACATGTTTTATGTTTCACTGAATGATGAATACTAACCGATACCCTCCCCATTCGCCAGTTTTGAGGAAGGGATAGTCAGTCGCCAGGGTGTCCGGTTTAGAGATGGTCCACTGTCAGTTGGTGCATCAGCACTGCGAGTCATTTGTATGTGCTTTTGAATCATGAACACACATGCATTGCGGATACTAGTAAACTGAAGAGTAGCCCATAACATTATAAACACTCTACTGTGGCATTTGTGCCCGGTTTAGAGATGTTCCACTGCAATGATTTAACTGTGGAGCCGACGACATGGACATGAGCGTTCATCTGATTTCTTTTATTTGCCCTGTGCGCGTGTCGTGGGTTTATCATGGAATGCAATGAAACCTCGCTCAACCGGACATCCTGGGAGGTACCCAGGGCTGGGCCCAGGGCTGTTAAGTCCCTAGGGCTGGGAGGTCCGCAGGGGTGGGAATTCCCCAGGCTGTCCAGCTTAGAGAGGTTTAACTGTACATCATGAATTTGATTATTCTGAGCCATAGTTGTGTGCTATACGATGACGAACAGGTACAATGTATTATCACCCGAGATAAATGGCCAAGAAACCCATCAAAATTATGACCACATATGTTTCGTGTTGTCCGGTTTAGAGACGGTTCCACTGTATTGCTTTAGTCTCTTCTTTTCATGGGTTTATTGGTCTCCTTTGGGTATCATGTTCTCCAAGGTGTATGTTCATGTGGTACTAACAACAACAAGTACTGACACTTCCAGAATCCATCTGATTCAAAGTACGTATTCTTTTATATTGTCATTACGTAACGGATTTTTTGATGAAATATGGCGCATCAAACGCGTCTTGTTAAGCTACATTTGGTGGTCTCTGTACTTTGGCCCAAACTTCTGTCGCTTTTTCGAAGAATCGATTTCCGTGTCTACCGACAAGGAAATCGATTCTTCGCAAAAACGACATAGGTCTGTGCCGAACTCCCTGGACGACTAAATGCAGATCATGAAGACGAGTTTCCTGTGCCATATGTCATCAAAGTCCGTTTCATATTAAGGAAAATATCAAATAATACTTTAAAGATTTCAACTCTTTCAGCCACTGTTGTTGCTGATATAACCACGTGATCATGCACCGTATTCTATATGTATAGGCATAGCGAACGTTGTGGTGCGGATCCCGGCCGGTGTAGTCGGCGACAAAGGCTGGGTGAGCCGCTGGAAGATGTATGTGGTCAGTAGGATGGTGACCGGCGTACTGATGGCCGTCATGGTGCTGGCCAGGAACTACGTCATCCTGATGGCCATCTGTACTCTGTATGGACTCGCCCTCGGTGAGTGGTTTGCGGAGCTCCGATGCGAGACGACAGTTTGCAATGGTACCGATGGCGAACGTTGTGTTGGTTGTTTCCCGACCATTGCACGCTATTCATTCACGACCTATCACTGAATATCTATAGAAGTGTTAAATGAAGCACTACCTGTTATGGGCGTATCTCTCATTACCTTCTGGTGGCATGTCAAACAAATGAAATGGCCGGACACTAATGCCGTGAAGCCTACATCTGCTGGTAAATACTATGTTGACCAGGACCTGCCTGTTTTCGTCGTGTGTAGACAAGGTACGCAATGGTAGCTTGATGTTATGAGAAATGAGCAACATAATCGTTCTCAGGGAGTTGGATTCCACGTAGAACTGACAGTTCTATGGCATCGACGATTATAATAACACCACTACATTGTTTGGAGATAATTAATTGTTATAATTTTGTAAGCTACATTGTATTTTCGTTCCGATGCGACAGTTGTATGCCTTTAAATATCTCGTCAGTCAACAGCTACTACTTCAACCTTACGGGATCCAATTATTGTTAACCAAGATCAGATCATTCTCAAAAGCGATGTATTATCTGTTTCGCCAAACATAAGTGATCATAAGGCTACATGCATCATCAAACCAGCTGAAAGTTCATATAATAATTCATATAAACGAACTGTATGGAACTATAAAAGAGCAGACTTTGCTAAATTTAACGAGCTCATGCGTAATACTGATTGGACAATTTTAAATAATGGTAAGGTAGATGATGCATCTAATATATTTACATATAAGTTCATTGAGCTAGCTAAGCAATGCATTCCATGCAGTCAAGTCACAGTGCGGCCTAACGATAAACCATGGTACGATTCCGAAATTCGCCAAACAAGCAAGCTAAGGGACAAGTTACGAAAGAAAGCAATACAATTTGGACGGGTGGACGATTCGAATAGATACAAAATAACTCGGAATAAAGTTAATAATATGAAAAAACATGCAATAGAAGCATTTTATAACGACATAGAGTTTAATCTAACAGAATCGTTTTCGAATAACAAAATATATCTCTGGAAGCTAGTCCGACACTTTGTGAAAACAGCAAGTCAAGTGGTACTATTTCTCCTTTAAAAACCAATGATGGTAACAGCGAAAATTGATATTAGTCTGATGCCGAAAAGGCAAACTGTCTTAACAACTTCTTCGTTTCAATATCAACTGTTGATGATACTAACTCTACTTTACCACCGTTTGAATTAAAAACTAACCAAGTTCTTGATACGATTAATATAAATGAATCTGAGGTTAGAGATATAATACGAATTTTGCAAACTAATAGCTTGTGGATACGATATAATTAGTCATAGAATGTTAAAAGGAACTATTACATCTGTCTCAAAACCTCTGGCGATCCTCTTTAATAGATCTGTTAATGAATATCAATGGCGTGGAAATTAGCAAGTGCAATTCCTCTATTTAAAAAGGGGTGTCCACAGACGCCTTCAAATTATCGCCCGATATCGTTATTAAGCTGTCTATGTAAGGTAATGGAGAGACTAATGTTTAAACATATTTATAATCACTTGCACTCACAACAATTGATTTATAACAGGAAATCTGTGTTTTTACCAGGCCACTCAACGGTATATCAACTTATAGACATTCACCATCAAATATGTCAGGCATTTGATGAACGACAATCTACATGTATAGTGTATTGTGATATTGCTAAAGCCTTTGATAGAGTATAGCATAAGGGGTTAATACTTAAGCGAAGGCAAAATAGATTAAATGGTTGTATTTTACACTGGATCGAATACTACTTGTCGAACAGGAAACAGTCCGTATCAATACGGTCCACAACCTCAGATACCAAATTAGTTACTGCTGGCGTACCACAAGGTTCGGTACTCGGTCCATTACTATTTATAATATATGTCAACGACATAACTGACCATCTATTAAGTATTGTTCGATTATTTGCTGACGACAGCTCTCTATCCTTTTCTTCAACAAATGTTGATGACTTAGAAGGCATAATAAATCATGACCTGCTAATGATTTCTGATTGTGCTAAACAATGGTTGGTTAGTTTCAATCCGAACAAGACTGAAGCGATGCTTCTAACATTAAGACAACTTGATCGACCCTTAAACTTAATCTTTCAGAACACGTCCATAACCTTCGTTGACGATCATAAGCATCTTGGTTTAACACTGAGCAATAACTGAAAATGGTATACACACATACAACATATAATTAATTCGACTACGAGAGTATTGGGACTAATGCGTAAGCTAACATTTAAGATAAGCAGACAGTCTTTAAACCAAATATATATATCTTATATGATACCTATACTAGAATATGCTTCATCAGTCTGGGATGGGTGTACAGAATATGAAAAGGATTCGTTGGAAAAAATTCAGAATGAAGCCGCGAGAATAGTAACAGGATTAACATGGTCAGTATCACTCAACAACTTAAGGCAAGAAGTTGGATGGCAACTTCTATCTGTTCGACGTAGTATTCAAAAACTTTCGATCATGTACAAAGCCAACAATAATCACGTACCTAGTTATATTTCTAACCTGATTCCACCCACTGTTAATAATATATCTCGTTACAATCTTAGAAATCAATTTGATTTAAATGTCCCCACTACACGACTGCATGGAAGTATACAAACAATCGTTTATACCATCTTCGGTACAACTCTGGAATGAAACTGACCCGTTGCTGAGAAATGTAGATAGTCTTAGACACTTAAAAACATCATGCGCCCAACAACTATATACTCAATATAATATACCACCATACTATTTAGAGGGAGATCGATTTTTTTCAGTTATGCATGCAAGAATTAGAAATAAATGTAGCAGTCTTAATTGCGATCTTTGCAATAACCATATCAGAGAAAGTTGTATAGGATGCCAATTTTATGCCAGTCACAGCGACAATTTTATCCGCTAAACGCACATATACTTTTGCATGGCATACCTGAAGAAAGCAATGAGTGCAATACTGTTATTTTTAAAGCTGTACAAGATTATATTAAAACTGTGAAAAGATTTGAGTAACACACTTGGTGGATGCCTGAGACGCAAGCTCTATCGGATGCTTTCCATTTGCCAACATCATCCAGTACCACCTGATAACAACGAACACTGAAATCAACTGCAGTGCACATCTATATATGCATTAGGTTATATATTATACGTAAATTGTGACACATAACTCTTTCATTCTTTCTCCCAATCTCCTCTCTCACTTTCTTTACTCTCTCTTTTTATCCGATTTTTATTTTCGTACATTGTGCAAATATATATATATATATATATACCGCATGATTATTGGTATGTACCCATGTACATATACCTGTATACTTATCGCCATTGCTGTTAAATTGATGTAGTGTTGAAATACTTGGGTAAGGGCTGTAATTCATGTTGTGAGAACTTGTAGCCCAAGCCCATTGTACTTATATGCAATAAACTATGTTTAAACTAAAGTCAACTTATATGTCGAGACCATATTTGTAGTCAAACATAAACGTCAGACATGCCAATACACAGACGGATTAGGACGGCACCATACTTCACACAATTTACTGGTACTGCCATTGGTATCTTTATTGTATTGTTATGATTGCATCTTAGTGTATCTTACTTGTAGTGTACATGTATAACCATTCTATAATACATTCTACAAGAGTGTATAATAGGTCTTCATGCAATCTAAATTAATGGAAACATAATTTATTTTATCTTTTTTCCTTTGTTTTAGGCATATCGATAGTGTTGATGCCGCTGGTTTTGGCGGACATGTTTGGAGACGATCTGATCGCCGATTCATTTGGGTTGGTGGTGTTTGGTGGTGGTATATCCACACTCACTGGACCGCCGTTGTCAGGTGAGAAACGCTACTACAGTGGGACCTCTCTAAACCGGACACCCTGAGAGGTCCCCAGTGTGTCCAGTTTAGAGATGTTCTACTGTAAATCAGTCGCATGACTACTTCAAGAATGGTGTTCAGGCTAACAGCGAGTACCACCGGAGATATAGAGAATAGTAGGTTAGTGCCGTGAATGTGAAAAAATATCTGGCAAGGCATAGGAAACGGGATGGGCGAGGCTCTGCCGATCATATCCAATTTCCGTGCCACGCCAGATATGTTTTCCCATTCTCGGCACTAACCTACTATTCTATTTATCCCGCCAACACCTACAAATGGCTTTAAAATGCAAAACAAAACAAGAGGGCCATGATGGCCCTAATTTGCTCATCTGACTCCATGAACACCAGAGGAGAATGTGACATTGAGTTCATGTGTTTTAAACAAATTGTGCTATTTTTAGATGGCGGTCATCTTGGATTAAGCGATGACTCTCATTTTACCAAATCTGAAAATGCTTCACCCAAGGATCTTAACTTTCTATGAAGTTTGGCCAGCATTGGCCATGTGGTTACTGAGAAAAAGGACGTTCAAAATCTTGAATAAATGGACCTTTTGGTGGCCATCATGGATGACATAATCATCCGATTCCGACAAATATTGCACCAGAGCAATCGCCTCATCGATACCTTCAATTTGATATATGACAGGACCATATTCGGTCAAAAATAAAATTTGACCCCAATTTGACCCCACGGGCCACGCCCATTTTTGACCCACGAGGTCACCATTTTCACAACTTTGAAAGAGCATTGTAAATTGATCATTCCTACCAAGCTTAGTCGAAATCCGGCCGGCGGTTCATGAGAAAAAGATTTTTTAAGAATTTATGCTATTTTTAGACAGCGGCCGTCTTGGATTAGCGATGACCTCCATTTTAACAAATCTGAAAAGGCTTCACCCATGGACCATAACTTTTAAGTTTGGGTACCATGGGCCAAGCGGTTGATGTGAAGAACAATTTTGAAATCTAATAAAAGAACGACCTTTTGACATTTTTGCGGCCATCTTGGATGACATAACAATCCGATTTCGACAAAAAATGTACCAGAGTGATCGCCTCATTGATACCTTCGATTTGATATATAACATGACCATATTCAGTCCAAAATAAAATTTGACACCAATTTGACCCCACGGGCCACGCCCATTTTTGACCCCGGGGTCACCATTTTAACAACTTAGAAAGAGCATTGTACATCGAACATTCCTACCAAGTTTCGTCGAAATCCGGCTAGCGGTTCATGAGAAGATTTTTTAAGAATTTGTACTATTTTTAGACGGCGGCCATCTTGTATTAGCGATGACCTCCATTTTAACAAATCTGAAAAGGCTTCTCCCATGGACCATAACTTTTAAGTTTGGCTACCATGGGCCAAGCAGTTCATGTGAAGAAGAATTTTGAAATCTCTAATAAAAGAACGACCTTGCGGCGGCCATCTTGGATGACATAAAAATGCACCAGAGTGATCGCCTCGTTGATACCTTCAATTTGATATATGACACGACCATATTCAGTCAAAAATAAAATATGACCCCAATTTGACCCCACGGGCCACGCCCATTTTTGACCACGCGGTCACCATTTTAACAACTTCGAAAGAGCATTGTACATCTATCATTCCTACCAAGTTGTGTCGAAATCCGGTTGGCGGTTCTTGAGAAGAAGATTTTTGAATAATTTGTACTATTTTTAGATGGCGGCCATATTGGATTACGTAATGACGTCATTTTAACAATTGTGTAATCCCCCTACCTAAGGACCATGACCATGAAGTTTGGTGACTATAGGCCCAATGGTTACCAAGGCGAAGACGTTTGCAAATGTTCACGGACGACGACGGACGACGACGGACGACGGACACATTGCGGTAACAATAGTTCACATGAGCTTCGCTCAGGTGAGCTAAAAACCACAGCGCCACCGCACGCAGTGATTAGGTCGTATTGACAAGATATCAAAAATGTTTCACGGCACATAAGCTCTGTGTTGACGGGATAAAAATGAAAATGAAACCCATCAAAATTACCCACAGAGGGGTTTACAAGATGTCCGTTTACAGAGATTCCACTGTATTTCCATTTGTTTACCCATACCTCTATTGACATTTATGCAATATCTGGCGCAACTACTGAAGGTGTGCACCGATAGCTTTTGCTACCGATATATTGGCATTGACTTGACGGGCGAGCAAATTACATGTAAAGTGGAACCTCTTTAAACCGGACACACTGGGAGATCCCCAGGGTGTCCGGTTTAGAGATGTTCCATTGTAAATCAAGCAAAAGACTATGCCAATGTATGCGGATGTGCTTTGCGAACTTGAACAGGCATTATCATTATAAATATACACCAATGAAACCCATACAATTACGGATACATAGACTGCCTGCGTGTCCGGTATAGAGAGGTTGTTCTGTATTATATTTGCAGGATGGTTGTTTGACGCCACGGGGGCCTACACTACCACGTTCATTACAGCTGGAGTGGAGTACTTCATCGGTGGTGTTATCATGTTACTGGTACCCCGCTTCCAGACCAAACACTGACAAACAACTACAGTGGAACCTTTCTAAACCCGACACAAGAGGATAGTTATGTTTGCTTACTTTTGATAGTCTTCATTGCCCTTTATCTCCCATGATAATATATGTTTATGATCACAAAGCACACACACTTGTCATGAGGTCATTGAAGGCCGGGTCAATGGGTTTAGTACTAAATCCCATGTATTACCTGCACAAGTACATATACATGTTCAAGTACATGTGCAAATAGGGGAGGAATCCCAAAATCAGAACTGAATATTTACAATAAAAGCAAGCGTGCCGAAGGTCACAATATACGCTCGTCGATGCAAGGCCAGTCAACAAGGGGAGATAACTCATCTTGACGTGATAAAAATGTAAACCAAATTTGGTTACGATCCGTCAAGTAGAACTCGACTTATTGCGTGGACAAGGATACGGAGTCCGAACATTAAAAATGGCCGCCAAGGGGAGATAAGTCATCGGAATAGGCTTCTTCAATAGGCTTCTTCATCTTGCCGTGATAAACATGTATACCGAATTTGGTTATGATCGGTCAAGTAGAACTTGAGTTATTGCGTGGAAACTGATACAGAGTGCGAAAATTAACAAGAACTGTAGGAGAACAGCATAGCTCGACTACGAGGGTTGTCGATGTACACATAGCTTGACAAAGAAGGTGGCCTGCGGCCTGCATAAAAACCTTAACCAAGGTTGACTAAAAACATTAACCAAGGGAAACTAGAAATGTGGCCTGTCGGCACACGAATACCCCCACTGGCAGCCAAAGAAAATGAGGCATTTTTGATTATACGCCATTTAGCCGAGCGTTAAGGTTTCAAACGCATCAAGTCTGTGACCTTGACTCTGGGCATAGTGTGATAATCCATGCATCGGTGTAGAAGATATAGAGCGGAAGGGAATTTCAATAGGTTTGACCTTTGACCTTCAACTATGACCTTGAACTTGGACGTAGGTGCGTGGTTATTGATCGAGACAAACACCTTCTCATCCTGAGAAAACATTTGTGCCACAAGGCATTTGATAATCCATGCATCGGTGTACCGAAGATATAGAGCGGAAGGGAATTTCAATAGGTTTGACCTTTGACCTTCAACTTGAGACCTTGACCTTGGACGTAGGTGCGTGGTTATTGATTGTGACACACCTTCTCATCATGAGAAACATTTGTGACAAGCCATTTGATAATCCAATGCATCGTGTAAGAAGAAGATAGAGCGAAGGGAATTTCAATAGGTTTGACCTTTGACCTTCAACTGTGACCTTGGACGTATGGTGCGTGGTTAGCAATTTGATAATCCATGCATCAGTGTAGAAAAGATAGAGCGGAAGGGAATTTCAATAGGTTTTGACCTTTGACCTTCAACAGTGACCTTGACCTCGGACGTAGGTGCGTGGTTATTGATCGCGACACACCTTCTCATTGTGAGAAAACATTTGTGCCAAGCCATTTGGGAATTTCAATATTTGTTACCTTTGACCTTTCAACTATGAACCTTGGACCCTGGATTGTAGGTGCGTGGTTATTGATCGCAACACACCTTCTCATCCTGAGAAACATTTGTGCCAAGGCATTTGATATATATGCATACGGTGTAGAAGATATAGAGCGGAAGGGGAATTTCAATAGTTTGACCTTTGACCTTCAACTGTGACCTTGACATTGGGACGTAGGTGCGTGGTTATTGATGCGACACACCTTCTCATCATGAGAAACATTTGTGCCAAGCCATTTGATAATCCATAGCATCGGTGTAGAAGAATATAGAGCGGAAGGAATTTCAATAGGTTTGACATTTGACCTTCAACTGTGACCTTGACTTGGACGTAGGTGCTGGTTATATGCGACACACCTTCTCAATCATGAGAAAACATTTGTGCCAAGCCATTGATAATCCATGCATCGGTGTAGAGATATAGAGCGGAAGGGAATTTCAATAGGTTTGACATTTGACCTTCAACAGTGACTTGACCTGACTGGTGCGTGGTTTTCCAAGTATGGTTGCTGTAGGCCCAGGAGTATTCCATATACAAGCTTGAGTAAAAAACCGTAACCAAGGGGAGATAACTAAGTAATCCAAGGATAAAAGTAGGTCAAGGTCAAATATAGGTCAGGATTATTGATGTACATCACTAGGAGATGAAGTTGTCCAAGTATGGTTGATGTAGGCCCAGAAGTATTGCATATACAAGATTGACTATAAACATTAACCAAGTAATTCAAGGTTAAATGTAGGTGAAGGTAAAATAAAATAAAGGTCAGGGGTTATTGATGTACATCCCTATGAGAAAAAGTTATCCAAGTATGGTGTATGTATGCACAATAGTATTCCATCTACAAGCTTGACTAATAACCTTAACCAAGGTTGAGTAAAAACCTTAACCAAGGGAATTAAGTAAGCAATTTTAAGGTTAAATGTAGGTCAAGGTCAAATATAGGGTCAGGGTTGTTGATGTACATCACTAGGAGATGAAGTTGTCCAAGTATGGTTGGTGTAGGGCCATGAGTATTCATCTACAAGCTTGACTAAAAACCTTAGCCAAAGAGTTAATTAAGTAAGTAATTCAAGAGGAAATGTAGGTCAAGGTCAAATATAGATCAGGGGTTATTGATGTACATCACTATGAGAAAAGGTTGTCCAATTATGGTGTCTGTATGCACAATAGTATTGCATGTTACAAGCTTGAGTAAAAAAAGCTTAACCAAGGTCGAGTAAAAACCTTAACCAAGGGAATTAAGTAAGTAATTCAAGGTTAAATGTAGGTCAAGGTCAAATATAGGTCAGGGGTTGTTGATGTACATCACTAGGAGATGAAGTTGTCCAAGTATGGTTGGTGTAGGGCCAGGAGTATTCCATCTACAAGCTTGACTAAAAACGTTAACCAAGGGGAATTAAGTAATTCAAGAGAAATGTAGGTCAAGGTCAAATATAGATCAGGGTTGTTGCATGTACTCACAGGAGATGAAGTTGTCCAAGTATGGTGGGTGTAGGGCCAGTAGTATTCCATATAGAAGGTTGAGTAAAAACCTTAACCAAAAGGAATTAAGTAAGTAATTGAAGAGGAAATGTAGTCAAGGTCAAACATAGATCAGGGTTATTGATGTACATACGTATGAGAAAAGGTTGTCGAAGTATGGTGTCTGTATGAACAATAGTATTCAATGTAGAAGTTGAAAAAAACCTTAACCAAGGTTGACTAAAAACCTTAACCAAGGGGAATTAAGTAAGTAATTGAAGGTAGGTCAAATATAGGTCTTATTGACATATGATGATCCAGGGGTTATTGATGTGCACACTACGAGTATTGGAAGATAATGTCAAGTAGGTGATGTGGTGTAGGGCCAGTAGTATTCCACATACAAGCTGACTAAAAACCTTAACCAAGGCGTGACGGTGACGCCGACGCCGACGCCGACGCCGACGCCGACGCCGACGCCGGGGTGACAACATAAGCTCTACTTATTCCTCGAATAGTCGAGCTAAAAATGGCTGCCAAGGGGAGATTTGAAACTTTTCAAAAACAATAGGCTTCTTTGTCTTGCCATGATAAACATGTATAGCGAATTTGGTTTAGCTTGGTGAAGTAGAACCTGAGTTATTGCGTGGACAAGGATACAGAGTGCGAAAATAAAAAATGGCCGCCAAGGGGAGATAAGTCATTGGACATTTTTCAAAAGCAATCGGCTTCTTCGTCTTGCCGTGATAAACATGTATACCGAATATGGTTACGAGCGATGAAGTAGAACTTGAGTTATTGCGTGGACAAGGATACGGAGTCCGAAAATTAAAAATGGCCGCCAAGGGGAGATAAGTCATTGGAAATGTTTGACAATCCATAGGCTTCTTCGGCGGCTTGCCGTGATAAACATGTATACCGAATTTGGTTATGTTAGGTCAAGTAGAACTTGAGTTATTGCGTGGACAAGGATACAGAGTGCGAAAATTAACAAGAGTTGTCAGAAGACAACGAAGCTCGCTCGCCTGTTGGCAGCCTTCACTCAAACTTGGCACAGTTGCATAAAAAAACATGAATATTATATATAATTGACCTTGGGTTAAGGGGCGTGCGGTGGACCTTGACATTGGGGTCAATGGTGCAAGGTGGGTCGTGGGTTTGCTATAGCATATTAAGATGAATGCATGTATGAAATATCAATGCGCTCCCTGAAAACAGAAGTAAAGCAAAATTTAACCCAACGTTAAGTTTATGAACGCACTAAGTTGGTGATTTTCTACAGCATGATAGCTATTCACATGAGGAATGCATGTATGAATGTGCTAAGTTTGTGACCTTGTGGAAAGGGGGGGGGGGGGGTGGGGTCATGGATTAGCTGTAGCACACTAGAGGATCATCAGGTGAATGCATGTATGAAATATCAACGTTCCCTGTAAAGAAACCGAAGTTAAACAACATTTACCCCAACGTTAAGTTTATGAACATGCTAAGTTTGTGACCTTGACTTTGGGGTAATGTTGGGGTGAAGTTGTGAGGGTCACTGAGGAATGATGTGAATAAGGTTCCATTAAAGGAAACAGATGTTATGACATTTGGGGTGGGCGGTGTCATGATTCGCTAGCACGATAGATTTCATCAGATGAATGCATGTATGAAATATAATGTTCCAGAAAGGGAAACAGACTGTTATAAGGACATTTTGGGGTGGGCGGTGTCATGGATTCGCTATTAGCACGATGAGTTTACATCAGATTATGACCCCGTATGAAATGTTCCGAGGGCCTTTCGTCGTAGGGCGATTTCCAGTTTATACCGATAAATTCCACAAAAAGGCGATTCATTCCTTATTACAGCATTTGAAATGTTACAGACACAAATATTTACTCCATATTTAGACATATGCGGTTTTGATATTCAAACAAGTTGATCACACTATGACATCGGGGTCATTAAACAGCACAAATGTACAGTGGAACCTCTCTAGCCCGGATACCCAGGCTGTCCAGTTTAGATATGTTCCACTTTAAAATCGGAAGATGACTACCTCAAGACAAGCGGGTGGTTGGTCGGGAGAACGCGACGGTGTAAATTAAGGTAGGGGTTCCTCCTTATAGGAATCACGATTTGCCTGATTTGGCCCTCAGGTACGTTTTTAGCTCGCCTGCACGAAGTACAATGTACATAAGAGCTTATGTCATACCCCCGGCGTCGTCGGCGTCAGCGTCGGCGTCCACAAACTTAACGTTGGGTAAATGGCTTATAACTTCTGTTTCCTTTCATGGAACACCTTGTTATTTCATACATGCATTTCTTTCATGGAACGCCTTGATATTTATGCCCCCGCCGCCGAATGGTGAGGGGGGCATATAGTGTTACCGGCGTCCGTACGTACGTAACGTACGTCCCGAAACCTTAAAGCTCGGGTAAATGGCTTATAATTTCTGTTTCCTTGCTCGGATCTGCTTCACATTTCACACACGCATTGCTCCAATGGTCCTCTACCGCCCTGTGACAAATCCACATTCGTCCCGCCCTTACTAAGCCCAGGGTCAAGGTCACAGACTTGGTGCGTTCGAAACCTTAACGCTCGGGTAAATGGCTTATAATTTCTGTTTCCTTGCTCCGATCTGCTTCACATTCACACATGCATTGCTCCAATGGTCCTCTACTGCTCTGTGACAAATCCACAGTCGTCCCGCCCCCGCTAAGCCCAGGGTCAAGGTCACAGACTTGGTGCGTTCGAAACCTTAAACTTAACACATTCATAAACTTAACGTTGGGGTAAATGTCTTATAACATCTGTTTCCTTTCATGGAACGCCTTGATATTTCATACATGCATTTCTCAGATGACCCTCTATCATGTTGTAGCAAATCCACAACTCACCACCCAACCCTTGATCCACGGTCAAGGTCACAAACTTAGCATGTTCATAAACTTAACGTTGGGGTAAATGTTGTGTAACTTCTGTTTCTTTACAGGGGACGCTTTGATATTTCATACATGCATTCATCTGATGATCCTCTATTGTGCTACAGAAAATCCATGACGCCCACCCCTTTTCAATTTCCCCAAGATCAACATCATAAACTTAACGTTGGAGTAAATGTCTTTTTATAAGTTCTGTTTCTTTACAGGGAACACCTTGATATTTCATACGTGCATTCATCTGATGATACTCTATCGTGCTATAGCAAATCCATGACCCACCCCCACCCCTTTCCCCAAGGTCAATGTCATAAACATAGCACATTCATAAACGTAACGTTGGGGTAAATGTCTTATAACATCTGTTTCGGTACAGGGAACGCTTTGATATTTCATACATGCATTCATCTGATGAAACTCTAGCGTGCTATAGCGAATCCATGACCCACCGCCCACCCCAAATGTCTTATAACATATGTTTCCTTTCATTGAACACCTTGATAGTTCATACATGCATTCCTCAGATGACCCTCTATCATGCTGTAGCAAACCCACAACCCACCACCCAACCCTTACCCCAAGGTCAAGGTCACAAGCTTAGCACGTTCATAAACTTAATGTTGGGGTAAATGTTGTTTAACTTCTGTTTATTTACAGGGAACGCTTTGATATTTCATACGTGCATTCATCTGATTATACTATATCGCGCTATAGTAAATCCATGACCCCCCACCCCTTTCCCCAAGGTCAATGTCATAAACATAGCACATTCATAAACTTAACGGTGGGGTAAATGTTTTATAACATCTGTTTCCTTTCATGGAACGCCTTGATATTTCATACATGCATTCATCTGATGATACTATATCGTGCTATAGCAAATGCATGACCCACTGCCCACCCCTTACCCCTGGGTCAAGGTCACAAACTTAGCACATTCATAAACTTAACTTTGGGGTAAATGTCTTATAACATCTGTTTCCTTTCATGGAACGCCTTGATATTTCATACATGCATTCCTCAGATGACCCAGGGTCAAGGTCACAGACTTGGTGCGTTCGAAACCTTAAACTTAGCACATTCATAAACTTAACGTTGGGGTAAATTTCTTATAACATCTGTTTCCTTTCATGGAACGCCTTGATATTTCATACATGCATCCTCAGTGACCCTCTATCATGCCTTGTAGCAAATCATGCACCCACCACCCAAGGCCCTTGATCCACCCGTACCCAAGGTCAAGGTCACAAACTTAGCACATTCATAAACTTAACTTTGGGGTAAATGTCTTATAACATCTGTTTCCCTTCATGGAACGCCTTGATATTTCATACATACATTCCTCAGATGACCCTCTATCACGCTGTATCAAATTCACAACCCACCACCCAACCCTTACTCCAAGGTCAAGGTCACAAACTTAGCATGTTCATAAACTTAACGTTGGGGTAAATGTTGTGTAACTTCTGCTTCGGTACAGGGAACACTTTGATATTTCATACATGCATTCATCTGATGATCCTCCATTGTGCTACAGCAAATCCATGACCACCCACCCCTTTCCCCAAGATCAACATTATAAACTTAACGTTGGAGTAAATGTCTTTTTATAACTTCTGTTTCTTTACAGGGAACGCCTTGATATTTCATACATGCATTCATCTGATGATACTCTATCGTGCTATAGCAAATCTATGACCCACCGCCCACCCCAAATATCTTATAACATCTGTTTCCTTTCATGGAACACCTTGATATTTCATACATTCATTCCTCAGATGATCCTCTATCATGCTGTAGCAAATCCACAACCCACCACCCAACCCTTACCCCAAGGTCAAGGTCACAAACATAGCACATTCATAAACTTAACGTTGGGGCAAATGTCTTAACATCTGTTTCCTTTCATGGAATGCCTGCTCGTGATCGCATAGCACACATGTATGGCTCGGAATAATAAAATACTTGATGTACAGCGAAACCTCGCTAAACCGGACATCCTGGGGACCTCCCAGGGTGTCCGGTTTAGCGAGGTTTAACTGTATACCCCTTGGACGACGAAGATTCGTCCAGAAAATTAGTGCTCCTAGTGCAGGAGGTCAATACAGAGACAAGGCGAAGTACATGTGAAACCAGCCATGTGATTTTGTACATGGACCTAAGAAGATGTGCGATCATGAAAAATATTTACATTAATTGTGATATTTTCCATAAACAACGTCGAAAGTTGATGAAATATGCACAGCAAATATGCAATTCTATTACGCATTTGCTCTGACGTCCACATTCAACATCATATACAGAAACTATCATAACTTTTGCAAATACTTTTTCAGGAAATATTGCACATCTTCTCCGGTAAAAATCGCATCGCATGTAAATATATAAATAGGCCGACAGCTCAGAAAGGAGACATTGCGACGATTGCGACCAGCATAGCCCATATGAGCATGAGCATTCGCGCAATCTGAACAGGACATATGTTACTCACCACTTTATCAATGGAATACTATTTACGCCACTGAATAACATCAGATTAGAGCAATCTCCGGCGATACGAGAATACATGATATGTTCATCTAGGTATCATTTAAAAGTGTTTATTACGTAGCTGGTTTGCTATCGATGTAATTTTTTTAATTTTTTGTTTTGGTTTAACGGCCTATCAACAGCTAAGGTCATTTAAGGCCGGGCCAATGGGCTTAGTACTAAATCCCATATATTACCTGTACAAGTACATGTACATGTTCAAGTGCATGTACAAATGGGGGGGAAATCCCAAAATCAGAACTGAATATTTACAATAAAAAAACTATATATTCAGCCCTGAAATCGAAATAATCCTGATCTGATGCCAGGTCCTCGCCACACCATAATCACTTGGCCCCCTCCCAAAAGTAGTAGGAACAGTAATAATCTTACTACTTTTATAATTGGCAATAACCCAGTTCAACTCCCAGGTAATAAAAGAGCCAAAGATAAAAACTTACCTGGGGGCCAAACCAGGCACATCGTGATTCCTCTCTAAGGAGGAATCCCTACCGTTAATTTACGCAGTCATGTTCGCCGACCAACCACCCACGAAACTTCGTAAGTGCATTTACAATCAATGTACATTTCAGTATGCCTGTGTAATATATGTGGCTGTGACTGACATTTTATGTAAATGACATCGTAAGATGATAACAATTTTATACCAAATGTGGAATAGATTGTAAATTTTGTAAATATTTTCCATGAGATATCGCACATTTTCTTAGGTACAAAATCACATGGCGTGTCTCATAATAAGTCATCCAAAAAAGTCAGTAAATCTTCAACAACCATCCCCAGGTGGAAGTAATGGACCAAGGTATATACAAGGTAATGCATATAAGTATCAGGAAATGAAACAAAAATCAGTACTACTGATAGATGTACCCCTCATAAACAAGAACGCAAAAAAAACGCCATTTTGCTTGACCTTGAGCACAAAGGTAACATGGGTGGGCTATAGAATGAAATGAATGTTAAAAATAAGTGTATGACATTTCCATCCAATCCTACTTAAGGTAACATAGATAGTTGGTACTCAAACACTTTAATGCAATCTCAAAACGGCCAGACAGACGAACAGATGGACAGACAGTCAAATAGATAGACAGGGTGGCAACTATATGTAACACAAACAATTTTGGGGTGCATACAAATTAAAGAATGTTTAAAATCATTCTTTACATTATCTTTTTCACTTACTGATACATACGGAAGCCCATTAGGGCCATTTCACTTTTTTTTTTATTTCCATTTATTCAAGATGTTTTCTTGAATTTTCAAGTTCTTTTCTTGAATTTTCAAGATCTTTTCTTGAATTTTCAAGAAAAGATCTTGAAAATTCAAGAAAAGAACTTGAACATTCAAGACAAGAACTTGAACATTCAAGAAAACATCTTGAAATCTTGAATTTTCAAGTTCTTTTCTTGAATTTTCAAGATTTTTTCTTGAAAATTCAAGAAAATATCTTGAAAAATTCAAAAAAAAATATCTTGAAAATTCAAGAAAATATCTTGAAAATTCAAGAAAAGAACTTGAAAATTCAAGAAAACATCTTGAAAATTCAATAAAAGATCTCGAAAATTCAAGAAAGTATAAAAAAAGTGAAGTGGCCCTAATGGGCTTTCGTAGATACATGTAGTACATGTACAATTAATGCATTGATAGACCTCGTCTGTTCCTTCAACCCGTGCAAGCATCATCAAACACAATTGCACATGTGTATGATTTATATTATAGGAATGAATGGCCCAATTTTTGTGGAATTTATCGGGGTATAAATTTGGAAAAGTCGCGGAAATACTGGACGAAGGCCTTATATCCCCAATAAATTCCACAAAAAGGCCATTCATTCCTTATAATTCCAGCATTTGAAATAAATTCATCAAGAAAATGTGATTATTTTCCGTTTTCTTAAGAATTATTTCAACTGCGCCTCACGGTTACGGAAAGTAGTTTGGCGTGGGAGTTTACTGGGATATAAATTTTGGACAGAGACTTGCTACTGGCAAATGAAATGTTAGGGAATTGTGTAAATATTGTTGTGCTGGAATTATACCTGCATGTTGCATCAGTCTACACCCAGAGGAACTGGATTGTGTTTGGTAATTTAGTAACAATGCCAACATTTACTTCAAACAGATTTTAATAGTTCATAAAATAGTATAACATAATCCAATTGTCATGTTGCAGACAACACAAACACAATAGAACACCTAGATATGTACAAGCATAAATAATTATTATTTGTACATGAACCATGTACTTGTATTTACAAAAATAAAACTATAGAACACAAGACACAAACAGTGTGCCTATCCAAGGGACAGTGTTTACTTAATCATGCAACTTTAATTCGCCAAATATAGATACAAAAATGTCCCCAGTTCTGTAGCCGATTTCAACAAAATTGCAAAGAAAACTTTTCTTGCGAAGTACACTTTGAGGGAGAAATTTTCAATTTAAAGATAAATTTATTATTTTTTATTATACTGAATTTATTACATTATCACAGCCAGTTTGGCTGTGATAAAGTAATAAATTCAGTATAATAATTCTGCATACTTTTAATAATCAAATATATGCAATCGTTAGTTCTATATGAAATAATGCATTTCGGGAAAAATAAATGATCACTCCCTTAAAGTATACTTTGCTAGATAAGTATACTTTGCAATGTTGGTGAAATAGGCTACAGGTATTAATTACCTCACGTTTCACATTCCATTTTTCGATGTTATGAAAATTAGTGATATTTTCCATAAATGATGTTGAAACTTGACAAAACAAAATCAGGAATACAATTGAATTTTGTGTCAAATGTGATAAGCAGGAATGATTTGATGCATAATCGGACTCATATTACACTGAACATTGTGACTTCAGAGCAAGTTTAGACACATACTGCCCCCCCCGTGGATGTGCTCACATATTGTACATGTTAGTTGTGGGCCGTAATTCTCCAAAGCTCCCGCAACTATGTGCCTACATGTAACGCAGGTGCTAATTAACAGCAACCGACAGTAAAACAGTATTACAGAAACAAATGCGTTTCAAAAGAAGAGGAAGCAAAACGATGCAAGCGTCTGTTATTGGATCAATGAGTTTGTCAATGAGACCACTGGGTTGGTCGTGGTGTGTGATGCAACGTGGAAATGGTGTGTCAACATAAGCCAGAGGATATGGACACCATCATTGACCGACTCATCAACGACGAGGAGAAGAAATGTAGGGATCATGTGGACCCTATAACGTACAGACTAAATGACCTCTGCAAGTTAAGTAGCGAATATGTCGATTGTATCACGTCTGTACGGACGGACATCAGCGACAAAGAAAAGAAAGACCGCGACAATAATCTGGTTCCATTGTTGGAGGTGGCGGAAAGTTTAATAAACGAGTGCAAACATCAGCTTACGACATTTCACATAAATGCAACGTGAATTCGTGCGTGTTGGTAGGAAATAAAACATTGCAGTGAAGACTATACACATTAATTGTGGCTCTGACTGTAGAAACTGGGCTTTTGGGTTTTGCAACCAGTGTAGATCCAGATCAGACTGTGCTTCCGCACAGTCTGTTCAGGATCTGCACTGTTCGCCATTCCATCAATGAAAGTCACAAAATACGCCAGTCGAATATGGGCCAGACAGCGAAGATGCAGAAATGTGAAGCTGTCACCAAGGCAAGAAACATTAATGAGAATTTGAAAGTCTATAGCATTATTTCTTCATCTCGTTGTGCTAAACATGTATACTAATTGAGGCAGAGATAGAAAAGTATAGTGTAAAGTAGAAATGATAGGGAATTGGATACAATAATGTAGAAAAAAATGGCTAAGTTAAAAAGGTGATATTTTTGTTAATAAATATTTTTTCGGCATAAAAA